>JAZKJV010007736.1:0-590131 GCA_037367405.1 Ottelia alismoides
TAGTGGGAGTAGTAAGTTGTTACTAATCCTACTATGGAAATAAAACACTTGATTGCAATAATAAAAATATCTTCATAGATGAAAAGACTTTAGAGATAGTGATCTCTAAGTCTTATCTTCAAGAGCTTAAGACTTTATAGATGGAGATCTAAAAGGTCTTAACTGCGGATACCTTAGGAGATAGAGATCTCCGGGAATAAGGGTATTTGGATAAGGATAATAGAAATCACATATTGGTTATAATAATTATCGACTGTAGTGTCAAGGACACTATAACTAATAATATTGAGTATTGGTTGCATAAGATGCAACATTCGTATTGGATGCGAGCACTGTTACTGGGGATATGCAAGTGCCGTAAAAGGACTTGGCGTAGTCTCTTGGGAACAAAGTGGCTAATCGGCTTACCTAGCAATTTTTTTAAATAACTTATGATTGTCACATGAGTGTGGGTTTAAATGATTAGCCCATTAATGGCTCATTGGGCTAGTGGGAGATTGTTGGACATGCGAGCCCACGACGAGCCATTATGCAATAAATGTTATTGCAAATATCATTCCCTAATCTGAAATAAAGAATAACTAATTTGCATAATAGGTCCCTTAGTACAATTTGGATCATGTACCATATCCATCTTAATGATCATACAATTGTTGATTCAATTATTGAATCACAGAGTCTGGTGCTTGGATGAATATTTAAAGAGTTAAATTGAGGACTCGTCAAGCACCGTCAAATGATTATTAAGAGATGATCTCCAGCCTGAGTAGGAGATGGCATTCCTTTCTCATTTGGCTGATATCTGACCAACCTCTTGATGCAAGCCCTCTAATTGGGAATAGAGATTCGGAGGTGTCAGATTAGTTAGGTCAAAGAGTTGACTTAGCAAGATTGAGATAACCAATCACCTATGTCGTATGCTGTCACGATATAGGCATGCATCCTCTGACCAGAGATAGATGTGTTACTATATGTTTGAGTATGTACATTTGGCAGACCAATAGGTTGATGACCTAACCAAGGTCTATACACCGGCGCCCTGGTGTGCATGCAAGGGCATACGAGTAATACGATCTCTCAAGAGGATCATACAGGTTCATTGCTGAACCGAAAGACATGAGATCACTCATGAGATATTGTGAAGAATCAAACTCCACACGTGGTTGTCTCGCTTTGGAAGCTTGACTGAATTTGTAAGGTTTGATATATGCTTTTGTAAAGTATATGATCAACACCTAGGTATGATATATGCTTTTGGAAAGTATATGATCGATACTAGCTCCCAATGATCGAGTGAGAACCTTAATGATAAAACCATGAAGGATACAGTCTAAAAGAGATCTAATACTTCTGGTTTGTTTTGGGTCTTCAAGTATGCAAGATGTAGATGTGTTAAGAATTCTTGAGGGTGATGTGATCATAAACGATTATATAACCATGACGCTTCCAATCTAAGGGAGTGATGAAACATGTCTGTATTTTAGTGACTCCTCTCATAGATAAGTAATTTGATCTTAGTCCAACTGATGGACATTGATCTAAATGTGATTCATATGTAATGAGAAGATTAGATTTGCGATCTTGATTTAATCAAGCATATATGGAAGGTCCGCAAGATCTGGATTTGAGATGTGATTTTAATATCCAAATCACTGTTCGTGGAACAATACAATCGCCCTGTCCTTATCTCCAAGTATCCGCGGAGAAAGCGTATTATCCTTGAAAGAGTTCATGGATAATTTCATCGTTGATATATGCATCCGAGCATTGAGAAAATGGGTAATTAAATGTGATTTAATTATCATGAATAGTATAAATTTGATTCATATTATTCAGATAGTTAACTGAGATAATAAAATGTGATTTAATTATCAAAGATGTGAATAATGTGAATGTGATTCATATTATTTGAGCACATGAGAATAGAGATCCAAGATGATTAAATGTGATTTAGTTATCATGGAAATGAATAATGTGGATAGCACTATCCATATTATTGAGGTATATAATAAATGTGATTTATAATATATTAAAGAGAGCATATTGTGATTTATATTTGTTAATTAATTATTGATATGAATAGGATTCACATTGGATGATTAATTGAAAATGTGATCTACATTTTTTTTGGGAAGTGAATGTGATTTACATTTTTCCAATGGCATAATTGCAATGTCCACAAGATAATTATGAATTATTTTTGTGAAATAATTTACAACAAATGTTGTTGTAAATCTTGGAGATATTATGAGATAGTGAGATCTCATGAGATTTTGAGGAGATTGACCTATTCTATCTCAAAGGAGTAGCCGTCCCCCCTTTTTAGGGGATATGGTCAATCTCCTCATTTTCTCCAAGACTAGTCAAAGTGATTTAATTTGAATTTATTTATATTGATTTATCGATATATATATTAATTTAAATTAAATCAACTGTTGTTGTGTTTTTTACAACAACATCACGACCACTGAAAGAAATAAATATCAATCTCATCCATTGATTGTGTGTTGTGCATGGATTGAGATCCATGGACTCCCAATACCCTATATAAGAAGAGGCACCCCTTGCTCTTCGAGTTACAAGTTTACAACAACGACATATGCTCTCTCCCTCTCTCTACATGCCACATGCTCTCTCCCTCTCTCTCTTGTGGATGTCCACCATGGAGCCCTTGAGAGAGTCGTCATCGCTGCTGCATCGTCGTTATGCTGCCGAAGTATTTGCTCGTGGATCTCCATCTCCTTCGATGCGCCTCACTCGTGAAGAAAACATCTGATCTCATGTGAAGAGATTAGGAGATTCGCCACTTGTATCATCAACATGGATTGTGAGGAGCACGCGTCTCATCAACGCACTCACAAGCATCTCCTTGGATCAGACTTGAGACAGGAGGTCTCTTGGTTTAGAGACTTGTTCGCAACCATGCTTCAAGAGGTAACCTTAATACCTATTTGTGGTTTATATGAAACGATCCAAGAAGTGTTATTGGATAATGTGGTTTCATCACATTAAATTTTTTTTAATTCCGCTGTATCGAGTAACTAGTGCGACTAGTCGCTCCCGATCGCATACGATGCGATCATCACGCTTCCGTGATGCGCTTGAGGATCCCCCCATATCCTTCACCCCCAACTTAATGTTGTTTCTAAAAGATGCAAAAGGACCATCGTGGACATGGTTATCTCAATGATGAGTAAAGCACATTTACCACTTAGTTTTTGGGGATATGCAGTAGAGACTAAAATATATATCCTAAACAAGGTTCCTAGCAAATCCATACCTAAAACTCCTCATGAACTTTGGTATGGAACCAAACCCAGTGATAAACACTTGAGAGTTTGGGGTTGCTTGGTCCATGCGAAGAATGAGAATGCAAGTAAGCTAGAATCTCACACTTGTGAGTACTACTTCATTGGGTATGTTATGGTTGGTATTGGGTACCAGCTTTATGACTCGGAGACCCAGAAGGTTTTCATCTCTAGAGATGTGAAATTTCTGGAGGATGATTTTCTTAAAAGTCAAGAAAAAAAATGAAGTAAAGTAACTCATTGAGTCCCCTGAGGATTCTGAGTTTCCTGATCAGAAACTGAAGAGATAAATATAGATGAAACACCCATACCTCTTTGAAGGAGTTCGAGGGTGATTGCGCTACCTGAAAGGTACATATTCCATGTGTCAGGTGAAAGTGACAATGATCCAGCTTCATATGACGAGGCACTCGCAGATCATGACATGGAAAGATGGATGCTATCAATGAAGTCAGAAATTGACTCCATGCGTAATAATGGTGCATGGACCCTAGAGGATCTACCTAAAGGGATAAAATCCATTGGGTGTAAATGGATCTTCAAGAGAAAGAGGGGACCTGATGGGAAAGTAGAGACTTTCAATACACGGCTCATAGCCAAGGGCTACACATAGAGAGAAGTCATCGACTCCAATGAGACATTCTCTCCTGTGGCTATGCTTAAGTCCATCAGGGCATTGCTATCTATAACTACATTTCTTGACTACGACATATGGTAGATGGATATCAAGACATCTTTCCTCAATGGATACCTTGAGGAGGATATCTATATGGAGTAGTCCTAGGGCTTCATAACCAAGGAAGGTAAAGTATGTGAGCTGAAGAAATCTATCTATGGGCTCAAACAAGCTTCTCATAACCATAACATCAGATTTGATGAAACCATAAATGTTATAATTTTGTGCAAATTCTTGATGCACTGTGTGTGTACAAGAAGCTTAGTGGGAGTGCCAACGTGTTTTTTGTGCTTTACATAGATGTCAACTTTATCATTGGAAATGATACAAGGATGATGACCAGTATTAAGATTTATCTATCTCATACCTTCGAAATGAAAGAACTTGGAGAAGCCTCTTACATCTTGGGTCTGAAGCTGTTAGAAATTGAGAAAATAGGATATTGGGATTATTACAACATCGATACATTAAGAGAATTTTGGAATGTTTCCATATGGAAAATTCCAAGAAAGGTTTCCTTCCCTTGAGACATGGTATCCACCTATCCAAAGGGATGGTTCCTTAAAGTTTAGAGGAAAAGAAAGCTATGATTGGATGCTCCTACATATCAGCTGTAGAAAGCTTAATGTACGCCATGATGTGTACAAGGCAAGATATGTGTCATGCAGTGGAAGTGGTAAGTCATTGCCAATCCTTATATGGAGAACAACACTGGAATGAAGTGAAGAACATTTTCAAGTATCTAAGACGGACACAAGATTATATCTTGATCTATGGATATGGTGATCTCCAAGTCTTGGGATACACAGATTCAGATTTACAGTCAGATAATGATGATCGAAATTCAACATCAGGGTTTGTGTTCCTGTTGAACGGTGGTGCTATGAGCTAGAGAAGCAAGAAGTTGGACACTACGACCGACAGAAGCTGAATACATTGCCGCATCAGATGCTGCAAAGGAGGCGATGTGGTTGTGCAAGTTCATCCTGGAACTTGGCATAGTTTCCTCTGATACTCCCATCCTGCAGCTCTGCGATAAAACATGAGCCATTGCCCAGGTAAAGGAAACTAGATGGCATCAAAAGAGCAAGCACGTGGAAAGGAAATACCACATCATTCAGGAGATTCAAAAGCGTGGTGACATCATCATCAATAAGGTGGCCTCTATCGACAATGTTATTGATCCTCTTACCAAACCTTTGAATCAATAGGTTTTTAACCAGTATGTAATGAGCATGGGTTTAAGGATTGTACCTGAATGGTTTTGAGGGCTAGTGGGAGATTGTTAGCCATGTGAGTTGAGGTGAACCATTGCTATAATAAATGTTATTATTATATTTGATTTATCAATAAAAGTTATTAGTTATTCACTTCCTGTTTGAGATTAAATGAATAAGGTAATGTACCGTGGCCATCTTAATGATCATACAGTTGTTGATTCAATGGTTGAATCATAGAGGCTGGTGCTTGGATGAATATCTAAGGAGTTAGATTGAGGAAACATCAAGCACCGTGAAATGATTGTTAAGAGATGATCTCCAGCCTAAGTAGGAGATGGCAATCCTTTCTCATTTGGTTGATATCTGACCAATCTCTTGATACAGGTCCTCTACACACGAACAGAGATTTGGATGTGTCAAATTAGTTGGGTCAAAGAGTTGACTTAACGAGATCGAGATAACCAAGTCCTATATCATATACTAGCACAATATTGGCACACATCCTCTGATCAGAGACATATGTGTTGCTATATGTCTAAGTATGTACATTAGGCAGACCAATAGGTTGATGGCCTAATCAAGTCTATACACCGGCAAGCTGGTGTGCATATAAGGGCATATGAGTGATACGATCTCTCAAAGGGATCATACAGGTTCACTTGTGAATCGGAAGACATGATCTCATTCATGAGGTATTGGGATGGATCAAATTCCATGCATGATTTTCGTGCTTTGGAAGCATGACAATAATTTATAGGTATGATATATGCTTTTGGAAAGCATACGATCGATTCCAACTTCCAATAACTGAATGAGAATCTTAATGATAAAACCCTGAAGATCTTTGTCTTTGGGTTTCTCATAGGTCTTCTAATACACAGGATGTAGACGTATTAGGAATATTTGGGGGTGATGTGATCATAAACGATTGTATAACCATGACGCTTCCATTACGATGGAGTGATGAAATATGTCTGGATTTTAGTGACTCTCTCAATAAAGAAGTGATTTGATCTTGGTCCAAATGTTGGACATTGATCTGAATGTAATTTAGATGCAATGTGAAGATTAGATTTACGGTCTTGATTTAATCAAGAATCTATGAGAGGTCCATAAGATCTTTATTTGAGATGTGATCTCAATATCCAAGTCACTATACGTGGAACGTACAATCATCTTGTCCTTATCTGCAAATATCTGCGGAGAAAGCACATTATTCTCGAAAGAGTTTGGGAATAATTCCATTATTAGATTAAATCCAAGCATCGAGAAATGGATAATTAAGTGTAATTAAATTATCATGACTAAGAATGATGATCCAATATAATTATGGATAAGAATAATACGGATACTAGTATCCAATTATTCATACATATACTATAAATGTGATTTATAATATAATAGAGAGAGCACATTGTAATTTATATTTGTTGATCATTATTGATGTGAATTGGATTCACATTAGATAAGTAATTAAAAATATAATTTACATTTTATTTTTGTTGTGAATGTGTGATTCATAATTTTCCAATGGCATGATTGCAATGTTCACAAGATAATTATGAATTATTTTTTGTGAGATAATTTACAACAAATGTTATTGTAAATATTGGAGATTTTCATGGCATAATGTAATCTCATGAATTGGAAGAAGATTGACACCTTCCAATTAAAGGTGGTGGACGACCACCAAGTCCTAATTGGAATGAGTGGTCATCCCCCATTTTATGGAATGAGGCTAATCTCCTTCCCAATTATCTCCAAGGACAATTGATTTAATTTGAAATTAATTTATATTTATTATTCAATATATATTTAATTTAATATATTAATTGTTGTTGTGTTTTTACAACAATATCATCGCCATTGAAAGAATCACAAATCAATCTAATCCTTTGATTTTATGTTGTCCATGGATTGTGATCCATGGATTCCCAAAATACTATGTAAGAAGAGGCAACCCTTGCTCTTAAAATTACATCAACAATTGCTCTCTCTCTCTCCCCCTCATTCTTACACCACCCTCTATCTTGAGTGACCTCTACTCTAACCCTAAAGAGAAGGTCGCCGTCATCGTCGGATCGTCGTTGTGCTGCTGCCTCGTCTACTCATGGATCTCCGTCTTCTTTGGTGTGCCTCGCTCGTAAAGAAGATTCTTGATCTCATGAGATGAGATATGGAGATTCATCGCTTGGATAAACTACTTGGATTGTGAGAAGCACACGATTCATCTCCGCGCTCGCAAGCGTCTCCCCCAACAGATCGGACTTGAGACAGGAGGTCTCTTTATTTAGAGACCCGATCATAACCACTCTACAAGAGGTATTCCTTTATCTAGTATGTGATTTAGATGAAATAATTTGAGAAGTGTTCTTGGATCATGTGGGTTTCTTCGATTAAAAATTTTAAATTCAGTTGCACAGAGCAACTAATGCGACTAGTCAGTCCCGATCGTATATGATGCGATCCTCACGCTTCCATGGCACACTTAAGGATTCTTTCATATCCTTCAAATATTATATTATTTATAGATGCAATCACATCGTTTTTTAAAATTAATATCTGCAGATACCTAAAAGTACTTGCAACTCAGTTGTTATTATCTGGATATTTGTTGCTATTACGTACACCTTGGAAAAGGCTAGATTGACTCGTGGCCTGGTAAAGACAGGGTCGAGGATGGTCATAATTAAATGGGTTAGGTACATGCTCGATAAATACCCCTTGTTTCACATCATCATTGTTATCCATCCAAAATATTGTTTATTAGTTAATGTCACAGATGGAATTTATTATTGGATTACAACATTTGTTTCTCCTTGATATGTAAAAAATGGGAACACTATAAACTTATATAGATTAGTTAAGGAGACAAAAAGGTATGTATCTTTGTGTGTTCATGTGTGTGTATGTAAGTATGAGCATGTGCATGCATGCGGGTGTTCATAAATCCCAGATTTATCGTCTTTATTTATATTTATTATCCCTCTATCTTAATCAATTCATTAATAATAATTAACAATTATTTTAATCTAGAAATTAACCTTATGTAAATAATTAACGCTAATTATATGTGCATAAATAATTATATTATAGTGTTTTTATTTTATGTTTTCTTTAATAGTAAAAATCCAATAGAAAATAGATTAATAATGTATGTATTTTATCTACCATTATTTATAAATAAATAAATACAAAAAATAACAAAAGGAATTAAAATAAGTATTGTTAATACTTAAAAATACTTAGAAAAATAATACTATGTAAATATGATGTAATTTGACTTGGATTCTACATGAAAATTATAGATCTTGAAAAGATCTATAACTTTCACGTTGAACACTTTTTTGTTTTGATCCCTCTAACTATTTTATTTGATTTTATTTAACTTCTAATTTTTCCTATTGGGCAACATGGCACCTTCTCTGCTAGCCACATGGCCCGCTTTTTCATACGTACCCGCTTCCATTCACGATCAGCTGATCATATAGATCAGACGGCTAACAACGTCTCACACCCACCTTATCTCGACCCCCTAATTCTTTAAGCAGATGCGATCCTAGCCGCTCGCTCCCACTCGTGCCTCAACCATTGGATAGATGCCATCAGATGATTAGGTCTTCATCCATATCCTCCAACCATGCCTTTGAAGGGGTGCAAAAATGGCAACCACTCCAACGTCTCTCATTTCTCCCAACCACCTTACAACTCTTCATCCCTCGATTCCACTTCCAACTCCCTCGACTAACCACCTTCTCCCTCGCGTAAACCTCTAGACCCTTCATCCTCCTCACGAGTGTCGTATAGAAGTGGTTGTAACAATCGTCTGGGCCCCAAAACCTCCATTACTTTCTTCTTAAAATACACCTCAACCACCCCAAATTCTGGCTGTCCACCTTTACACGAGTTTCAACCTAGCATCTCTATGCCCTCTTGTGATAGAGGATGGGCAGATTTATGATGCAAAGACGACCTAAGGCTCTGGTGTGACCCATGGCCTCCAGCCATGTTTATGACCTTAAAGGTTCCCGTATGAGCTTCGTGCTCGACTGAGCACGTCAAGCGATGTCCTGAGCATCCTTGGAAGCCCAACCCAAGATGCCACACTGATAACCGTCCGAATGACTAAGGGTAAAGGTAAAGAAATGGTCGTTGCGACCTCAGTCAATCGAACTAAGTATATCAAGAAAAATAGACCACTACGAGAAATAAAATCAATCAAAAATGCGAAAGCGGTCTCGCTATGTGATTAACCTGGTATAGCTCCCAGGGTCGAACACAAGGAGCACGGATTGGCTAGAAGCCTACGAAGTAGTAAAAGAAAAATAAAATGAAATAAAAGTGATTTTTAGTTGTTTTTGTTAATTTTTATATTTTTTGTGATTTTTAAAAGATAAAGAAAATGAAAGAAAGGAAATACAAGACAACTTCAACAATTTATTAAACACACTAAAAATAATGCAAAAATTAAGGAAAAATTGTTTTTATGTTTTTAAGTTTTTTTACTGTTTTTGGTGAATTTTTGAAATTTTTCTAATGGGTAAATTATTTTCTAAAAATCAAACAGTGCTAAATAAAAGAGGTACTGTCCAGCAAGGCTTGAAACTCAAAAATAAAATATCTAAGAGTCTCACTAAGACCTGGAGGTAATTTCCTGTATACTAGATAGAATAAGGAAAATTTAGGCACCCTAATTATTGTTTTTGGATTTTTAATTTATTTATTATAAATTTTATGGGTTTTTAGGGGTTTTTCAATTTTTAAGGTTTTTAAATGATAAAAAATAGCCAAAATTGGCTAGAAAATCAAACAGCAAGCAAACAACAATATCTAATTTTTTTAGAATTTTTGGAGATGTTTTTATATTTTTTTGGTATTTTTAAACCTAAACAGTAACTAAAAAGGCTGTTTTTGAATTTTTAAAAATACTAAATGAAAATAAAAATGTCCTAAAAAATCACAGAAATTCCTACACCATGGCAGGAGCCATGTGTCAAAATCTCATTGGATTTGGAGGTCGTTTGATATTTTATTCAAAAATGCAAAGAGGGCACAGTGCACAAGGACCAATGTGCAAATACCCGAGAATCTGGGGGCACTGGTGCAAATTACCCAGCAAGTCACGCGCGTGGCGCGTGGCTGGGGCACACAGGGACCTATCTGTAATAAAAACCTACTCCTTGGACCTTTTGGTAACTGGTACCAGAAAGTCCAAGGGTAGGGTTGCAAATATACCACTAAAATCCGCACATGCGTGAATACAAAGCTCACAGGGGTATAACTGCAATTAACAGAAACTATTTCTTCATTTCATAACAGCCCAGATCTACAGGACAAAAGATGTAAAAAGCCCTAAGCTACACGTGACGACGCACGTGGTCACATACAAACAGGGGCATACATGCAATTAACAACAACCACAAGGTCCACAGTGCAAATAACCCTACGTAAATAAAGTTCTAAAAATATTTACAGGACTGGAAATGAAATGACAAACTAAGAGGGGGCCCTAAGATATTTACCCCTTTATTGGTCGACGGCCAGATGCGCGCCACGTGGGTGATCGGACGGCTGGGAATGGATGGCGCTTTACTCCTTCAGCTCTTGGGCTCAATCGACGGTGGAGAGAGGGGACACGTGGACGATCAAACGGTGCTGGGCTTCGGTGCCTCTCTCCTCTGGTGCAACGGTCCTGATGAGTCCCTCGGGTCGATCAACGGCTGCGGCTCCTCGAAAGATGGACGGCGGAGATTAGAACTGGAGCTGAGGCTTCATCGGACGGCTCTGGAGGATGGTGAAAGAACTCGACGCCGGCGAACTTCGCCGGCCTCCTGCGTGCGCTACACTCCTCCTCAGCTGCTGCTGGATATCGGAACAGGTTACTGGTGGAGGCCTGCAGCTGATGGTATTGGCCGATGGCCCAGCCGAGCCCTGGAGGGGCTCCGGCGAGGCTGGCGGCGCGAAGCTTCCGGCTGGAATGTAAGGGGGCCTCAGAAGCCTCCCTTTGGACCTGCAAAGTAGACAGAAAGCTTCGCGGGTCGAGGGCAAACTGCCTCGACCCAAAGAAGCAGGGTGAAGGTGATCTGTGCGGTGGGGCGAAGGAGCTCCGGCGAGGCGGAAGACGGTGGAGCTCGACTCCCAGCTCCGGGGCGAGCTGGGTTGAGCGGCTAGGCGAAGAACGTGCGTGAGGAGATAGCGGAGGTGACGGGGTGCTCCGATGATCGAAATAATACTCAGGATGGTCGGAATCAGGGAAGCACGGCGAACGATCGATTTGGGGGTAACTCGAAATTAGACTAATCAAGAAAGAACGGAGGTTACCTGGGTGGTGTTGTAGACTGTGCTGGAGCTCAGCTAGCTCCTGGTCCTCGCCTCAAGGGTCGTCAACTCCCGAGGCTCGAGCTCCGGGTGGTCGTCGGAGCACGGCTGCAAGAAGCGGCCGGATCGATGGACGTGCACCTCCTCCTCTCTGCAACACGGGCCGGCACGAGCTGTCACCTCGGTGGACACAGTGGAGGTCACGGGAGTGAAGGTGGAGAGCCAAAGATAGCGTGAGAGTGCGGCGGAGCTCGGGCTTTATAGTGGGTGCAGGTCCGGGAAGACTCGATCGGGTAGGGCGAGGGGAAGCGCGGATCCCAAGGAGGGATGTCGGGCGAGATTCCCGGATACCTGGGGGACGATTAGGATCTGGGATTTAATGGGTTGGCGATCGGATCTGATGGGGGAAATGGGAAGAAGTCGGGTCGAAACCCAGATCCGCGGCTCTGGTGGTCCTGGGGGAGGTGTTGACCGGGGGTCAACAATCCCCCGTGGACCAATCAGAGCCCGCCAATTATTGAAGTTTTATTTGATTTTTTTGGGGCCTTAAATGGCCGAATTTTCAAAAACTCAAAACATGAAAAATGTTTGTTTTAATTTTTTCTATTTTTTTGTGATTTTTAATTAATTTTTGGAAATTAAAAATAAAGTATATACATAGTAGCTATACATAGGTATATATACACTATATTGATTTTTGATTTTTGATTTTTAATTGATTATTTTTGTACATTTTTATTCCCATTTTATATTTTATTTATTTATAAGATAAAATGAGGAATAAAAGGCTATTTTTATTTTATTTTTATTGTTTATATACATAGGGGAAATAATTATTTATGCACAATTATATACTTGGTATATATACAATATATTTTTGTATTTTAATTTTGTAATTTTTATTTGATTTTTGTTTTAATTCTTTTTATTTATTTTATTTACAGAACATAAAAAGGAATATTTACAAAAAGTTTTGGAAATAAATAAGTGTATTTACAAGGTGAAATAAATAAGGGTGGTGGTCTATGTACATGGTGAAGGTGTATTTTTGGGTTTTTGAATTTTTAACTTTTTATTTTGTTTTTAATAGTTCCTAAATATATACAAAATATATACAAGTATATTTTTGGTTGAGGAAAATGTTATTTTATTTATTTACATAATTATTTACACATGAGCCCCTATCTCCCTCTACTTGTGGCTTTTATGCGGTCAGGCCCATGCTGAGCCCTCCCTTGGGTTAGGTTGCTCAATATTTATTCTAAATATTTCCCTCTTTTTCTTTTTCTTCTTTATTCTTCTATTTTTGCACAAAAACATGCTAATTATTTATTTTTACAAGCATGCATGCTTTTGCTAAAGAATCCTATTTACACATATCTACATGCATTTGCATAGGTTTTTGTAGCTAAAATATAAGAATAAAGAGTGATGAATGGGTATTCATCACCCCCCTATACTATACTTTGCTAGTCCCTTAGCAAACACTTATTTGAAAAAGAAGTGCAAAAGAAAGAAAAAGAAAAAGAGAATGTACATGGATCAAGGCTGATTATTAAACTTGCCTTCATTAAATTAAGGTATGGAGCTTAATCAGATCTTTGGATTATTGATGTGTCGGAACCTTATTTAGACTTAAGCTTAAAACCTAACAGCCTCTAAGTTCCACTATTCTATAACCAAGACTCCTCAATGCTCCAGATCAGAACAAGTCATCAATCACAAACCCTGAAGACCATGAATCTTTTCTTGTCCTGTGAAAGTGAGGTCTAAGCTCTCCACCTCAGAAATGGCAACTTGACAACCCTCCCTAAAAAGGTAACTCTATGACCTCAATCTGGCCACTCTTTCCTCGAGGAGCGGGGTATTCCCTTCTAAGTTCAAGTACAACCGGCTCAAGAAGAGGGGGAAGAAGAGAATGGGTCAAGGCCAGTGTAGCCAAGTACCCTTGGGAGCTTGACCAGTGTAGCCAAGTCTCCCTGCTGCAAGCTACAACAGGTGGATCATGAAACCAAGCTTTGCTTATTGCACTTATATACATACTCCGGTGGGATTATCATTTTCTCTCAGACCCACCACTTTTTTGGAGTTATTTTCTTTTTCACATTTTTTTTTTCGAGTGCATCTATACAACATGTACATGTGCAGCATATATACAAGGAGTTTTTCCTCTTGAGCCAGTAGACTATCCCTCTTTTGAAGCTTTATCGCAACCCACAACTCCCGTCGTTAGACTTCATGGCAACCAGACCAAGTTGAGACGCACTTCCTTCACTAAATGAAGAAGAGAGGTTCCGCCTAGAAGTACTACCCTCATATGCTACCCCAAGTCAAGGAAGACTGCCTCCTCACCACCTCATCCTAGAGAGCTCGGTGCATAGTGCGGTGGTCCAAGTAAAGCCATAATCTATATGAGTCATGTGTTGTTGTTAAGTGCTCTACTTAGGCTCATTGAGATGACATGTGATCATAGCCTAGTGGACTCAAAGAATTAAGTCACCATGGACCTGAAAAGCCTTAAACCTAAGCCCTATAAGGTTCCTCTTAGAAATTAGGTGGATTAAGATCTTAATCAAGCTCCATTTCTCAATTTGATTCCAGGCTAGTTTAAATGTCAACTATCATCCAAAGAAAACTATATACATATGTACAAAAAGATGCATATTTACACAACATTTTACAATCATGCAAAATTTTTGAAAAATGTTTGGAAATCATGAATGATGATGCATGAAGTGCAAGTTTTGCAAAAAGGTATTTACACACATTTACACAAAATTTTTGCAAACTTTTGATTTTTCAAAACATTTTGGAAAAATTTTGTACTATATACATAATTTTGATACAAAAATATTTACACAAGCTTTACACACAAAAGATTTTTGAAATCATTTTTACAAAAATAATTTGTACACTAGCTATGTATGTGCAAATAAAAGAAGATATGTACATGAAAAATTTTTAATTTTTGTGGTTTTTAGCCATTTTTAGTTATTAACACACACTCACACAAAGTACGAGTTATGGCTAAAAGTATATATGAAATATATACACACCCCCCTATACTTAGCTCGAACGATGTCCTCAGAGGTCAAGAGCGATGAAGAAGACATAACTCGTGCTATGTATAGGGAAGTGAAAAGGAAGGCTATACAAAAGAGAATGAAAGTCAAGAGGGACTCGGGTCTTCCCCCTATACTTAGGATCAAGTAATCCTAAGTATAGCAGGCTGTACACGAAGGGAAAACCGAGTGGAGAATGTACAGGGTCTACCCCCCCTATACTTAGGGTAAAATACCCCTAAGTATAGGCAGCAAAAACAGAGTAGACAAAAACAAAAGAAATACCCGAAATGTCTCACATCCCCCCTATACTTAGGGTAAAGTGCACCCTAAGTATAGCATAATCATAAGATGGAGAAAGGGATGTGGGACTAAAGAATGTGCTGATATGGACATCTGGATCTATGTACAGCGGAGAATCAGTAAAGCTCAGGCGTGAGATGCATTAGATGTGAATCAAAGACCACATCTCACGCAAAATGAATAGGGGCAAGATCAGCGACCCGTGGCTCATGATCTAGAAATGGCTTGAGCCGCTGGCCGTTTACTCGGAAGTACTCTCAGAAGACAACTCGGATATATCGATGCTACCGTTGTCGTGTACCTTCCGAACCAGATAAGGTCCCTTCCATTTGCTCTGTAGCTTCCCTGGAAATAATCTAAGCCTCGCATCAAACAGCCATACTCTCTGTCCAATCTCAAAATGCTTGTGGCTGATATGAGAATCATGCCACTCCTTGACTTTCTCCTTATAATGTAGGCTGCTTGAGAAAGCTGCATCTCTAAGCTCTTCCAGGGCAGCTAGCTCTGCCCTCCTCTGGTCTCCTATACCATCTGGATCCATGAGAATGTCTGTAACTGCCCAGAGTGACTTGTGCCTCAGCTCAACTGGTAGGTGACAGGGCTTGCCATACACGAGGCGAAAGGGAGATGTGCCCCAAAGGTGTCTTGAAAGACGTCCTATATGCCCACAAGACCGAGTCCAATAGCTGTGACCAATCTTTCGGTCAGGGCGGACGACTTTCTGCAGAATAGTCTTGATCTCCCTATTCGACACTTCGGCTAGACCATTCGTCTGTGGATGGTATGGTGTAGCAACACGATGGTCTATGCCGAACTCGCTAGCAAGTGCCTTCACCTGGTCGTTGATGAAGTGAGATCCCCCATCAGAAATAAGAACTCGTGGAACCCCGAACCGCGTGATGATGTGCTTCCTCAAAAATCTGCAAACTGTCCTCGCATCAGCGGCTCGGGCGGGGATAGCCTCCACCCAACGACTCACATAATCTACGGCCAATAGAATGTACTCAAATCCCTGACTCTTAGGGAATGGGCCCATGAAATCGATGCCCCATGCGTCAAAAATCTCACAGAAATGAATAGGCTGCATCGGCATCATATCACGCTGTCCACAAGTGCCCATCCTCTGACAGTCAGGTACACCTCTTCACGAACTCATATGAGTCCTTGAAGAGGGTAGGCCACCACAAACCGGATTGGAGCACTTTCTGTGCCGTTCTCCTCCCAGAATGATGTCCTCCTGCCTCAAGCTTGTGGCAGTAAGTGAGGACGCTATGGTGTTCCTCCTGAGGAATACACCGACGCCAGACGCCTATCCCCTCCTCGTGGTAAAGGATGGGATCCTCCCAATGGTAAGACTTGGCCTTCGCAAGGAAGGTCTCAAGCCTCTGCCTGGGCCAATCTTGTGGGACTTTCCCAGCAACGAGAAAGTTCACAATATCGGCGTACCATGGGAGTGAGGCGATAGCAAGGATCGCCTCATCTGGGAAGGTATCATCTGATCGGATCAATCTGCTCGGACTCCTCAGGCTGCTCTAGTCGGGATAAATGGTCCGCCACCACATTCTTGACTCCAGGCTTATCCTTAATCTCAATGTCGAACTCCTGGAGTAGAAGGATCCATCTAGTCAGTCTGGCCTTGGCATCCTTCTTTGCCATGAGGTACCTGATGGCGGTGTGATCTGTGTACAAGGTCACTCGGGATCCAATGATATATGATCTGAATTTATCCAGGGCAAACACTACTGCTAGCATCTCCTTCTCTGTGACTGTATAATTTTGCTGGGCGGAATCCAATGTGCGGCTAGCATAGTGTATAGCAAATGGTACTCCATCCCTCCTCTGTCCCAGCACTGCCCCTACGGCGAAATCAGAGGCGTCCGTCATGATCTCGAATGGGAGAGACCAATCAGGTGGCTGGAGGACAGGAGCCTCAATAACACATCTCTGGAGAGTAGCAAACGAGGAAAGACACTTGTCATCAACAAGGAACTCGGTGTCTTTCGTCAAGAGGTCAGTCAACGGTCGGGCAATCCTGCTAAAATCCTGAATAAATCTCCTGTAGAATCCAACGTGCCCCAGAAATGACCGAAGCTGCCTCAAATTGGACGGCGGTGTGAGTTTTCTAATGACATCAACCTTGGCCGGATCCACCTCCATGCCCCTGTTGGAGATGATATGGCCAAGCACCGTCCCTTGAGTCACCATAAAGTGACTCTTCTCCCAAGATAGCACCAAGTTGTACTCAATACATCGCTGGAGTACTCGGTCTAGGCAGTCAAGACAGGAATCGAATCCGTCGTCGTAGACCGAGAAATCGTCCATGAAGACCTCAAGGCACTCCCCTACCATATCCGAAAAGATCGACAGCATGCATCTCTGAAAAGTCGCAGGGGCATTGCATAGCCCAAATGGCATGCGTCGAAAAGCATATGTGCCGAAGGGACAGGTAAAGGTGGTCTTCTCCTGATCCTCAGGAGCGATGGCCACTTGGTTGTAGCCCGAGTACCCATCCAGGAAGCAATAGTGGCTCTTCCCTGCCAGTCTCTCAATGATCTGGTCAATAAAAGGCAGGGGGAAATGGTCCTTCTTGGTGGCTTGGTTGAGTCTCCTGTAGTCAACACAAACCCTCCAAGAGGTGGGTACCCGTGTAGCAATCTCCTCTCCCGACTCACTGATCACAGTCGTGATGCCCGTCTTCTTGGGCACCACATGCAAGGGGCTGACCCACTTGGAGTCGGAAATGGGATAAATAAAACCTGCACCCCACCACTTCGATATTTCCTTCATGACAACCTCTCTCAGGTTGGGGTTCAGACGCCGCTGGAACTCACGCGACGGCTTCGCCCCATCCTCGAGATAGATGTGGTGGGAGCACACTGATGGATCAATCCCATGGAGATCTGCTACGCTCCATCCGATCGCCTTGCGGTTCTTTTCAAGAACCCCCATCAGACGGGATTCCTGCTCTCCAGTCAACTCAGCGGAGATGATGACTGGGTACATCTCAGGATCGCCCGCAAGGAATCGATACTTCAGCGAAGTAGGGAGCGGCTTCAGCTCTGGAATGCTGGGTGCTGGCAAATCTGGCTGTGGAAGAAACTGAGTGAAAGCTGCAAGGTCGGCCAAATCTGCCTGGGAAAGTGAAAGTGTACTCTCGCAAACTGGGTCGGGAGAAGGCGGCTCAACTGCACTGTCTCTGCTCTGCTCTGCCTCTACCTCCTCCGCTGTAGGCTCAGGTGAACTCAGGTCTGGCATCTGATCATAACAATCGGCCCAATCAGACTCTGAGTCCGAGGGATCTGCATCAGAATCGGTGGCATCAGTACCACCGGAAAACAAGGTGGCCTCAGCACCACCATCACAAAACACTGTGCTGCGATCGAGAACCGGCTCTGCTGCCGCAACTGTATCCGAACCCAGGTCTGTGCTCTCCAGACTCTCCTCTGCTATCATCTCTGTATCAGCTGTGTCTGAAAGTGAGAGGGTAGTCTGTGACTCCAGGTCTGCCCAAGCTGCCTCATCATCTGTGATCACAAAGTCGCAGTCCTGGTGGATGTCTGGCTCTGCGTCTGTCAGCTGCTCTGAATCGGTACTGGCATCTGAGCGGGATCTGGATCTGGCTCTGTAGTCCTCGACCATCTCTATTTGTATACTCTCGCCCTGGACGCGAAAGTACACCTTCCCGCTATCATGATCAGTCACCGCCTTGGCTGTGGCCAAGAACGGACGACCAAGGATGATGGGGGTATCGGCCACTGATTCAGGGATCTCCATGTCCAACACTACGAAGTCCACGGGGAATTGCAGACCCTGAATCGTGACGATAACGTCTCGTAGCAACCCCTTCGGCCTCTTGACAGATCGATCAGCGAACTGAAGGACTGTCCTGCTCTGTCGAAGAGTGCCCAACTCGAAGCGGTCGAGAAGGGCTGCCGGAAGTAGGTTGATCGAAGATCCGCTATCTAAAAGAGTACGGTCGAACCACTGCTCTCTGATCTGGCATCTGACATACGGGGCCCCTGCATCTGGCCTCTTGGCTGGCAGTCGGTTCTGAATCGCAAAGCACGTGGCTTTGGTCAGCACGTGAATCTCTGAAGTGTGGTTCCTCCTCCTCCTCCTAACTCTAGTCCTCTCTCTCAAAGATCTCTGGAGGAGGGGGATGTGCTGCAAAGCCTCCTGGAGGGTCAGCTGGATATGGAAGCGATCAATCATGCTCTGGCTGAACTCCTCAAACTCTCTCTTTTTTGGATCAATTTTCTTCCCCTTCCCCATCTGAAGGGCTCTAGGGAAGGGGATCACTGGGTCCTTCTCAGATGAAGGACTAGGAAAAGATCTACGCGGTTCAAGGACCGGATCCACACATACATCATGCACCACAGTGGGACCAAAAGAATGTAAACCTTTTCCTTTATTAATCACAGAGTCCTGAGATACATAACCATGAGGAAAAACAACATCAGATCTCTCTCTACAAACACCGGTGGCCTCAGTACCACCACGGATGGACTGCTCTGCTGCTGCTGGCGAAGGTAGACGTCGAGCGGCATCAGTACCGCTCACTGGCTCGGCTGCTGCTGGGGTGGCATCAGTACCACCTCCTCGATCTGGTGAAGTGGTGGCCTCAGTACCGCCGGTGGGATCAGCATCCTCGGTGGCCTCAGTACCACCGTCATCGACTGGAGCGGCCTCAGTACCGCTCTCCTCCTCCTCCTGGGGCGCCTCTGGATGGTGCTCAGCTGAGGCGCCGCCGCCGGCTGGGGTCCTACCGCTCCTAAGCGTAGCAAAATCAACATCAAACAGATCTGAAGAAGTATCATCAAATGGATCGCTAGGAGTGGCGAACTCAGTATGTACTACCTGCTCAGACTTCCGCTTCAGGTTGTTCGGATTGGGCTCTATCTGTGCAGGTATGGCGGCCTTCCCTCTCACCAAGTCCCGCATCTCATGGCGGAACTCATCCATCTCCCGTCTGAAGGTCGCCTGCTGGTCCGTGAGGAGGCGGGCGATGTCATCCAAGGTAGGGCTCTCGTGGGAGCCCGACGGGTAGCCTCTCTGTGGGTGAGGCTGCTGGTACTGCTGTGGGTGAGAGGGGTAGGACGGAGGGTGCTGCTGGTGCTGGTATCCCGGGTGAGCCTGCTGCTCATGCCTCCCATACTGTCCCTGCTGCTGATAGGGACGAGGACCATAGGAAGACTGCTGCTGGTAGACTGGGGGCTGCTGCTGCGGCTGGTGATGGTCTCTCGGCTGGGAGTACTGCCCTCCCTGTGCTGACGGCTGCTGCTGGGGCTGGGCACCACCACTCCCCCACCTGAATCCGGGATGATCTCGTCGGATCCCAGGCTGGGGACGGTCGTACCAGATCCCGTTGACATCCATCAACGGCTCTGCATCCAAGGGGACTGGGGGTAGCACTGCCAACGGCTGGTCCGGCTGGTAGACCACCATCTGCATCTCTGGAGATGGTGGGGACTGGTAGGTAGGCTGCGGCTGCTGGTACGGCTCCGCCTGTACAAGGTGAACCTGTCTAGGCTGCGCTGAGGCGCTGGAGCGCTGGGACGAGCTGCTGCTGCTGCCGGAGTCGCCTCGCGACTGAAGACGGGGCTGAGAAGCCGTCTGTGTCTCCTGGAGACACATGATCTGTGTCTTCAAGTCGCTCAAGACCTGTGCCATCTGATCCATCTGTGCTATGCTCTGGCACTGCTTCTTCTCTATCAGCTCCATGCGGTCCAGCTTCTCGCTGATGATGCCCATGTCCGCAGCTGATGACTCTGCCTGTGCTGCTGCTGCTGCAGACGAACTGACTGGACCTGCATCTACCCGTGCGATCCTCTGGTACTGCACGGGTCCTGGCTGAAGTGGCTGGGTCTTCTGGGTGTAGAGACGGGTCTGGGACATAACCATGTAGTTCTCCGCCATCTCCTCAAAAATAGCCCAGACCTGGTCATGGTCCTTGGCGAAGTAGGACCCGCCACAAGAAGCGTTCACCAGGCCCTGTAGCTCTGGTGACAACCCACTGAAAAAGCTCTGAACTAGGTTCGGCTTCGTGATATCGTGGTGTGGGCATCTGTCCAAGAGCTCCCTGAACCTCTACCAAGCTTCGTGGAACTGCTCGTTGGGGAACATGGAGAAGTTGCTGATCAGGGCCCTCGCTGCGTTCGTCCGCCCGAGTGGATAATACTTATTCAAGTACTCGGTGCGGAGCTGCTCCCAGGTGTACACGAATCTCCCCAAATGCTTCAGCCAGGTGGCTGCTCTGTCTGCTAGGGAGAAGGGGAAAGCAATCATCCGTATGGTATCCTGGTCCACGTGCCTGTCGTGGACAGTACTGCAAATCATCAAGAACTCCTGTAGGTGGAGGTGGGGCTCCTCTGTAGCCAGTCCATGGAACCTCGGAAGCATCTGCAAGGTGTTCGGGGGGAACTTGAAGTCCCCCACGATAGCCGGAACCACCACCCAGTGGTGCATCAGTGTAGAGCCGGGATTGTGTAAATCCCGCATCGGTCTAGGTGGTCCTGCTCCTCCTGCGGCTGCTGCCGCTGCGGCGGCGGCCGCGGCTGCTGCTGCTGCTGCGGCTCGTGCCTGTGCCTCATCGGGATCCTCGGGCTCGCTCTGTGCATCTCTCTCTGCTCTGAGCCTCTCCATCTCACGCCTCATCTCTATCATAAACGCTCCCTGATCGCGGAGCTGCTGCTGGACTGTCTCTAACTGTGCGATCAGGGTGGAGTTGATCGCTCCCTGGTCCAATACAAAGTGCTCGGGTCTGCGGGAGTGATCGTCAGAACTGCCGGCCATCGCGACGTCTGCAAAATCGAAGGAGCCCAACTCAGGTGCTGTCAAATGAATAAGTCTCTCCTCGGGCTCAGGTCTCTCAGGTAAGTCAGAAAGGGGGTCGAGGGGGAACAGGGTGGAATCATACTCGGGCTCGGAGAGCGGGTCTGAGCTCTCACGAGCCAACCTAGATGATGTGGTAGACGCGCCCGAAAGCGGTGCGGCCAGAGGCTGCCTAAGAGATCGTCTACCCATCATCTTGATCTAGCGAGTAAGGCGGATGGGATCTGGAAAAATTACGATCAAAAAACAAACCCCCGGTTCACCAACACAACACGAGCTGAAGACCGTGAAAGTTCGGTCAAATTATCTTGTCTATTTTATTTTGGTGAACAATCAAGATAGCAGAGCGATTACGTGACCTGTTGGGAACCCGATGCTCCCAAGAGACTGGCCCAATCCCAAAGCTAGATCTTTCCCAGCCAGTACAGGTTGCGGACCGTTTACCGGCTACCCGATCAACCCGCTCTGTTAAGGATGTCACGGCCCGCTTTACCGGGTACCGGAGAGATCCTCACTGGAGAACGACTAACTCTAAGACTAGTAGTCTAACGGAAGTTCAGGCGTGGCTCTATCCTAGGGTGCGGGTCACTCTCTCGCACAAGCAAACCAATCAATGAGGGGGTTGCTCTCCCCAAGACAAATTTTTAGGGTGAGCGAGTTTTAAGGTCGATAATTTTAAACAGTCCCAATTTTATGGTTTCTCTTTTTAGGTATTTTTCAAGCAAACAAAATCGCCTAACGAATTTTTCGGTTTCTCCTGGTTATTAAGTCCAAAAACGGGGGGAGAAGTCGAAAAAGCCGATGCACGAGAAAATCAATGATGCATGCTGAGTAAGAAATGCGTACCTGCCGCCAGCACTCTACATGCAAAATGATCCGCGCATAAAATAAAAGGCAGAAAAGTAAACTAAGCTATATGATGCACGGTAAAAAACCGAGTCCTAAACAGGCAATTTCTATTGATCGTGAAGAACAGTAGTTAGTCAACCGAATCGAGTCCGGAGTCCGATCTTGGGAGTCACTCGGTGCCCGCCACAACGGGTCCTGCCAGCGCTGTATGTGACTCCTAACGGCACGTGGTCTCAAATCCAATTAAACTAACTTTTTCAGTTAATTTTAATAAGGTCCAATTACGTTCTATAGGAACAGATATTCTATTAAGTGTTGGGCCTTAGAGATCCTATGCCACAATCAACAAAAATCCTAAGTCTAGGGGCTCGAATAAAACCGCGAAAAATCCGGAAAATGACAGTAAGAAAAGAAAAAGGAAAGCCGCGAGAAAACCGCGAAAAAGCCGCAGGTCCTAATGGGTCCCCCGAGCACGCCGGTGCTCGGCGAAACAGACCCGCTACGGTCTAAGTGTCTAAACAGTCCAAGTCCACAGTCAGAGGCCTGTATTATTACAAATAATGAATGAATAAAAAGAAACTATCCTAATGCCTCACTCCACTCAACTCTCTCTTCTCGCTCTCTCCTGCGGCTTCGTAGAGAAGGAAGCCGCCTCCGAGTCTCGCGGCTGCACCGGCTCCTCGAAAGTCGCCTCTGCGCTCCTCGGGCCCTCGCAAGAAAACAGGAAGAGTGGTCAGACCAATAAAATAATCAAATGATAAATGAAAATAAAAACAAGGGTATATGTGCAAAAATGAAAATAAAATAACCACACAAATAAAACAAAAATAAAAAGAAAAGAAAATCAAAATAAAACAAAATAAAACAAAAAGAAAGTAAATACAAAAGCCGCGAAAAGCCGCGAGCTCCGAAGAGCCGCGAAAAACCGCTAAAATAAAAACGAAAATAAAAACACTACTAAGCCGTGCTCCCCGGCAACGGCGCCATTCTGATAACCGTCCGAATGACTAAGGGTAAAGGTAAAGAAATGGTCGTTGCGACCTCAGTCAATCGAACTAAGTATATCAAGAAAAATAGACCACTACGAGAAATAAAATCAATCAAAAATGCGAAAGCGGTCTCGCTATGTGATTAACCTGGTATAGCTCCCAGGGTCGAACACAAGGAGCACGGATTGGCTAGAAGCCTACGAAGTAGTAAAAAGAAAATAAAATGAAATAAAAGTGATTTTTAGTTGTTTTTGTTAATTTTTATATTTTTTGTGATTTTTAAAAGATAAAGAAAATGAAAGAAAGGAAATACAAGACAACTTCAACAATTTATTAAACACACTAAAAATAATGCAAAAATTAAGGAAAAATTGTTTTTATGTTTTTTAAGTTTTTTTACTGTTTTTGGTGAATTTTTGAAATTTTTCTAATGGGTAAATTATTTTCTAAAAATCAAACAGTGCTAAATAAAAGAGGTACTGTCCAGCAAGGCTTGAAACTCAAAAATAAAATATCTAAGAGTCTCACTAAGCCCTGGAGGTAATTTTCCTGTATACTAGATAGAATAAGGAAAATTTAGGCATCCTAATTATTGTTTTTGGATTTTTAATTTATTTATTATAATTTTTATAGGTTTTTAGGGGTTTTTCAATTTTTATGGTTTTTAAATGATGAAAAATAGCCAAAATTGGCTAGAAAATCAAACAGCAAGCAAACAACAATATCTAATTTTTTTAGAATTTTTGGAGATGTTTTTATATTTTTTTGGTATTTTTAAACCTAAACAGTAACTAAAAAGGCTGATTTTGAATTTTTAAAAATACTAAATGAAAATAAAAATGTCCTCAAAAATCATAGAAATTCCTACACCATGGCAGGAGCCATGTGTCAAAATCTCATTGGATTTGGAGGTCGTTTGATATTTTATTCAAAAATGCAAAGAGGGCACAGTGCACAAGGACCAATGTGCAAATACCCGAGAATCTGGGGGCACTGGTGCAAATTACCCAGCAAGTCACGCGCGTGGCGCGTGGCTGGGGCACACAGGGACCTATCTGTAATAAAAACCTACTCCTTGGACCTTTTGGTAACTGGTACCAGAAAGTCCAAGGGTAGGGTTGCAAATATACCACTAAAATCCGCACATGCGTGAATACAAAGCTCACAGGGGTATAACTGCAATTAACAGAAACTATTTCTTCATTTCATAACAGCCCAGATCTACAGGACAAAAGATGTAAAAAGCCCTAAGCTACACGTGACGACGCACGTGGTCACATACAAACAGGGGCATACATGCAATTAACAACAACCACAAGGTCCACAGTGCAAATAACCCTACGTAAATAAAGTTCTAAAAATATTTACAGGACTGGAAATGAAATGACAAACTAAGAGGGGGCCCTAAGATATTTACCCCTTTATTGGTCGACGGCCAGATGCGCGCCACGTGGGTGATCGGACGGCTGGGAATGGATGGCGCTTTACTCCTTCAGCTCTTGGGCTCAATCGACGGTGGAGAGAGGGGACACGTGGACGATCAAACGGTGCTGGGCTTCGGTGCCTCTCTCCTCTGGTGCAACGGTCCTGATGAGTCCCTCGGGTCGATCAACGGCTGCGGCTCCTCGAAAGATGGACGGCGGAGATTAGAACTGGAGCTGAGGCTTCATCGGACGGCTCTGGAGGATGGTGAAAGAACTCGACGCCGGCGAACTTCGCCGGCCTCCTGCGTGCGCTACACTCCTCCTCAGCTGCTGCTGGATATCGGAACAGGTTACTGGTGGAGGCCTGCAGCTGATGGTATTGGCCGATGGCCCAGCCGAGCCCTGGAGGGGCTCCGGCGAGGCTGGCGGCGCGAAGCTTCCGGCTGGAATGTAAGGGGGGCTCAGAAGCCTCCCTTTGGACCTGCAAAGTAGACAGAAAGCTTCGCGGGTCGAGGGCAAACTGCCTCGACCCAAAGAAGCGGGGTGAAGGTGATCTGTGCGGTGGGGCGAAGGAGCTCCGGCGAGGCGGAAGACGGTGGAGCTCGACTCCCAGCTCCGGGGCGAGCTGGGTTGAGCGGCTAGGCGAAGAACGTGCGTGAGGAGATAGCGGAGGTGACGGGGTGCTCCGATGATCGAAATAATACTCAGGATGGTCGGAATCAGGGAAGCACGGCGAACGATCGATTTGGGGGTAACTCGAAATTAGACTAATCAAGAAAGAACGGAGGTTACCTGGGTGGTGTTGTAGACTGTGCTGGAGCTCAGCTAGCTCCTGGTCCTCGCCTCAAGGGTCGTCAACTCCCGAGGCTCGAGCTCCGGGTGGTCGTCGGAGCACGGCTGCAAGAAGCGGCCGGATCGATGGACGTACACCTCCTCCTCTCTGCAACACGGGCCGGCACGAGCTGTCACCTCGGTGGACACAGTGGAGGTCACAGGAGTGAAGGTGGAGAGCCAAAGATAGCGTGAGAGTGCGGCGGAGCTCGGGCTTTATAGTGGGTGCAGGTCCGGGAAGACTCGATCGGGTAGGGCGAGGGGAAGCGCGGATCCCAAGGAGGGATGTCGGGCGAGATTCCCGGATACCTGGGGGACGATTAGGATCTGGGATTTAATGGGTTGGCGATCGGATCTGATGGGGGAAATGGGAAGAAGTCGGGTCGAAACCCAGATCCGCGGCTCTGGTGGTCCTGGGGGAGGTGTTGACCGGGGGTCAACAATCCCCCGTGGACCAATCAGAGCCCGCCAATTATTGAAGTTTTATTTGATTTTTTTGCGGCCTTAAATGGCCGAATTTTCAAAAACTCAAAACATGAAAAATGTTTGTTTTAATTTTTTTCTATTTTTTTGTGATTTTTAATTAATTTTTGGAAATTAAAAATAAAGTATATACATAGTAGCTATACATAGGTTTATATACACTATATTGATTTTTGATTTTTGATTTTTAATTGATTATTTTTGTACATTTTTATTCCCATTTTATATTTTATTTATTTATAAGATAAAATGAGGAATAAAAGGCTATTTTTATTTTATTTTTATTGTTTATATACATAGGGGAAATAATTATTTATGCACAATTATATACTTGGTATATATACAATATATTTTTGTATTTTAATTTTGTAATTTTTATTTGATTTTTGTTTTAATTCTTTTTATTTATTTTATTTACAGAACATAAAAAGGAATATTTACAAAAAGTTTTGGAAATAAATAAGTGTATTTACAAGGTGAAATAAATAAGGGTGGTGGTCTATGTACATGGTGAAGGTGTATTTTTGGGTTTTTGAATTTTTAACTTTTTATTTTGTTTTTAATAGTTCCTAAATATATACAAAATATATACAAGTATATTTTTGGTTGAGGAAAATATTATTTTATTTATTTACATAATTATTTACACATGAGCCCCTATCTCCCTCTACTTGTGGCTTTTATGCGGTCAGGCCCATGCTGAGCCCTCCCTTGGGTTAGGTTGCTCAATATTTATTCTAAATATTTCCCTCTTTTTCTTTTTCTTCTTTATTCTTCTATTTTTGCACAAAAACATGCTAATTATTTATTTTTACAAGCATGCATGCTTTTGCTAAAGAATCCTATTTACACATATCTACATGCATTTGCATAGGTTTTTGTAGCTAAAATATAAGAATAAAGAGTGATGAATGGGTATTCATCACACACTCCGTCGTGACCTAGCCTTCATGCTACTGGTAAACTAGGTTTCCTTTTATTGCCTTTTCTTCAATTTCTCACACCATGTATAAAACAGTCCACCTTCAATTGATCCCTCTCCTATCTTTATGGAAGATCCCTTATCTTTGTTGGAGGATCTGTTCAACCTTCTCCTTCTCCAGTACCTCCCTCCACTCCAATCCCTTCTTCTCCTATGACAAGGTGGAGAACCATCTTGGCCCTCACCTCCTTCACACAAACGACCTCCATTACTTTTTACAACTGCACACACACCCTCCTCATTGCTTCGGCTATCTTTCCACCAATTCTATAGGTTCAAGTGCTTTAATTAATTAGAGATTGGGATGGATATCCGTTAAGAAGGTCCACCTCCAATTTTAGAATGTCATCAACAACGTCCATACATCTTCAGACCTCCACTGAGCCACGATGACCTTTGTGAAACAATTGAGGTGCTTCCGTGACATTCAGATTCGACAGAAAACAAAGTTGGAGCTCTGGTAAACTCTCCAGAGCTCCACCTCATCACCACCATCTACGATGGAGGCAAGAGGGCTCCTCCATATAGTTATCGACCAATGTTCGGATTTGTATGGTCTAGATAGTTTTGCACCGATCCTCGCATCAAGTTGTAGCTTTGGATCTATCCAAATCATCAGCCATACAACAGAGTTGTCACGTGGCCCGAGCCACTACCCTCTCCCCGAGCCTCATTCCGGTCCTCTAAAAGTGCATGCGGAGCACATGCCTCGATGCAAAATTTGATATAAGCTCTAGCGATTTATTCTTATTATATTATTATCGCTACGCAAGTGTTTTTGCATTATCAGCCCAAATGCTTTATTATTTGTATGTTAGTCCATGTCTTGGACCTAATCAAGATATATTTTATATATTTGTCTTACAATTATGCTACTAAAGTTTTATATAACAACTTGAGCATAAAATTCCAATTAATGTGATTTTAATTTCTTTGTGAATCTATTTGAGTTCTCTTTGATATGTCATGATCTATTATTTGATTTGACGCTAAAATAATGATTGAATAATCATAGATGTTATTGATTATAGTCTTCATATTAAAATATAATTTCTTTAGCTTAGCTTCTATATAATTCATCAATTGGACTCTTAAATTTATTGGATACATTGAATTCTACATGTAATTTAGGAGTATATTTTATGAATTTATGTACAAGTTGTGTATTTAATTTATTTTGTATCATTCTATTATTTATATAACATGTATGAACATCAATTAGAAGTGCATTTATCCACATTGTTTCATATTTTTATGTAATGCATAGTTTTATCACTTTTGATCTAGATAATGTCATGATCACTTAAACTATAAATGTAACTTTATTGATAACATTGAGAGCTCATGTCCTTGAGTTCGGTCCTATACTTATTTAGGTTAAATATTTAATCGAGCCACTCCTTGTGGAGATCTCTGCTCGGTTCTAATCGATGTGTATTTAACCATATTACAACGAGATTCAATTAAGATAACCAGACATGTGTTAGTCAGACTGCCCGTTCCTGAGGACATGGATTTATCATTATAATTAATTTGGTTTTAATATTATGTTAAGAGGATTATTATGTTATTTAGGTCACAATGTATGTTGTCATTAATTTGCATTTTGTTTTATCAGTGTGATTGTTTTATTGTTGTGTATTTATGTTTAGCTATATATTGGATATAAAATCTAAGAATCTAATGTTGGGATAGGGCCCATGATCCGAGGATGCTCGGAGCAAAGCATAGGTGAGGAGCTTGTAGCTCTAGCTAAAAAGAGATGCAACTTCTACATTGAGAATTTTAAAAAGTAGCTGATTTGCTGCTATCTATTACATCATTGTCATCATGTATTGTATATATTCGCCTTTACCATGACTCTCTTTTGGGAACTCACATATGTAATAAAAACTTTGAACTGTATTGTGTGCGTTGAGCCTGTTTCACACCTAACCCGTGTGTGGCTAAACTTGAGTGACCGATAACTAATATAGGCATATGGCTCTTAGAGTTACTTTAGGTTCATATTTCTTATTGTAGTTTAAGTTACACTAAATGCATCTAATGAGATTCACATTACCTCATAAAATTCATTAAATGCACTTAAATATGTTCGACTTAGCTCAAATTTAATTCAATTCTATCCATGCTAATAGAATCATGTTTAGGTGCAACATTTTCCAACTTGCATGCCCATAATGATAGATTTTTAATTTATCACGCACTTGCATGGAGAGAGCTTGAGTCGTTATGCGTATTTCTTTCTCCAGCATGCATCATGTTTTCATTGGCATCAACTTTTCTCGATTCTCAATCTTGATTTACCACTTAGGAATTTAATGGAATCGAGACAAGACGATAGACATGAATGATTGTTTTCTCAAATTTTAACTCAAGTGATAACCTAAATCTTAAAATTAGGACTGATAATGCAAGTTGATATTATAAGATGGAGTAAAAATGCACCTTATCTCATGGGAGAGCAAACCCCACATTGTTCACATGTACATTATTCATGTTTGAGAGGTGAGACGATCCATAGGATAGTGCCAAAATCCTAAAATATACCTGTGTGTAATGGACTTAAATTTGGACTATCAGCAATAAAAACGACAATATAAAATGGCCAATACTTATTGGTATTCATGTGTGGGTTGGTGAATCAATTGGGCTTGCTTATGCTTGATTGATGTGACTTTTTAAACCCACCATTAAACCTTACACCCCATGTTTTCATCTCTTTAGATTCATACATCAAATATATTCATCTAATCCTAACCACTCGTTTCCTGGTTCCCTCAACCTTAGCTCCACATTCTAATACTTAGGCTACTCTTCAACCTAATTATCGAGGGGACCAAGTCCGTTTCTAATTGTTCACCTCAAGTTCCTTCGTCTTCATTCCATTTTTCTTTACTCAGGCTCTTCTTAGCCTAAGTTTAGGGGGAACCGAGTCCCCATACACTTATATTTCTTCACTCACTCACCTACCTCTCATGTCTTTTTCTTATACTTATGTTATTTTTTAATCTAGGTATAGAGGGAAAACCAATTCAATTCTTGTATATCTCCTTGTATTTAGCATGAGCTATGAATTCATATCACGTAGTGCTATGAGGACATATCACAAGCTAAGTATATCAGGTATACCATATGTATTTTATATATACTTTAGCCATAACCCATATTTTCATTTTTTTTAAAGGTTTTAGGTTAAGGGTAAATTATCTTTTGAACCAATTTTTTGTAAAAATTATTTGGAAAATAATTTGAAAACTTTTATAACTATGACATTATTATGAAAATGGTTTACAGTGGTTTGTAAAAATAGGGATTTTACTTATTTTTAAAATCATCTGTATAATGTTTGGAAAATCTATTATTATGTGACATGATTTGTAAAATATTTTAAAAAACTTTTCAAAAATAAGGGTATAAATAAGACTAACAATTATTTTATAAATAAATCTAACTCTAACTTAAATATTAAAAATGGGAAAATAAAAATCATAAAAATACTAACTAATAACTATGATGTATCCCTAATACTTATTCACAAAAGGCTTGAAGAGTTCATAACACTTGGCTTATGTTGTCCTTTGATTCTTAGTTAACCATTTTTAATAATTCACACTTCCCTCATTTGAAATATATGTGTTCTATATTTCATGCTTAATCCACATTAAAAAATATGACCATTACCTCACATGTATGATTACAGATATGATGTGATGAATTGAGGTTTCACTTGAGGAACTTGAATGGAGGATTTTAATTTGGATATGCTCTAATGATACTCAAGGATGGGATAAAATTAATGAAGGCTTCATGAAATCCGTGTGTCAACAATTTAGCTAGTATGAGAACAAGTTCTTGTCTACCGTGTGATATTGACCTAAGTGCCATGGTGTAATGGAACTTAATAAAAATGTTAATCAATATGCGCCAAATTGGTAAAAGCAGTGGAGCTATTAATAAAGAAAATAAAAAGAAAGAGAAAGAGATAGAAAAAACTCTTATACTACAAAGTCAAATTCAAAGATATTCCACCAAAAGCGAGCACTTCCACCCTTTTAAAGTATCCACTTGGACACAAATCTTAAGCTTTTTATGAGTCAGACTAGCACCATAAAAGGGCTCTTCATCGTATAGTGATATAAATATGGGTGTCGAAGGTATAATAGATACTCAAAAGATATATATATATATATATGTATGTATCCAGGTGCATTCCTAGGAAAACAAGTATACACGACTCAACCTCTTTGACGAACACATTGATCACCAACTCAAAAATATGTGTTGTGTTAATAAGGCACTCACGAAGATCCTTGTTTGAATGAAAGGAAGAGAAAAAAGACACAATCCTATTCCCTCCATAAACTAGCCTTCCATCTATTCCTCTAAGACCGGCAACTAAAGAGATGCTGGATTGAATGCAAGAAATGATTTATCCCCTAGTGCTAAGGATTGAGTCCTTAAGAGAGTCTCTTGGACTGGAACCTTAGGTGACATTTCAACTCTACACTTGTAAATGCAGTCAACACTAATTATCATACCTTTATTATATTTGTAAATGCAGAAAGTCTGATCATTAGGAAAGTTTAATTCCTTTTGACTAAGATTGGGTTCATCATAGAATTTTAGGTTTACTAAAATTTAGTGTTCTGAATGAATCAAGTCTTGTATATTTATTGGCACAGGTAGGGATTCAACTGATTTATTCATTCTTGAGCAAAGTTTAAGTACAAGGGAGTGATGAGTCCCAGATTTATCATCTTTATTTATATCTATTATCCATCTATATTAATAAATCCACTAATAGTAATAATAATAAAATATAGTTAGAAAAATAACACTATGCATATATGATGAAATTTGACTTTGGATTCTACATGAAAGTTGTAGATCTTGAAAACATCTTCAACTTTCATGTTGAACACTTTTTTGTTTTGAGCCCTCTAACATTTTAATTTGATTTTATTTAAATTCTGATTTTCTTATAGGGCCATGTGACACCTCCTTTGCTAGCTACGTGGCCCACTTCTTCACATGTACCCGCTTCCATCCATGATCATATGATTATATAGATCAGACGGCTAGCAGCATCTCACACCCGCCTTGATCTGGACCCTCAGATTCTTTGATTAGATGTGATCGAAGCCACTCTCTCCCTCTCGCACCTCAACCGTTGGATAGATTCCATCAACCGTTTAGGGCTTCGTCCCTAACCTCTAGCCACACCCCTAAGGTGTGCGAAGATGGCAACCACCGCAACATCTCTTATTTCTCCTAACCACCTCACAAATCCTCATCCCCCGATTCCACCACCAAGTCCATGCTTTAACCACCTTCTTATACAAACATCTAGACCCTTCATCCTTTTCTCAAGCATCGTATAGTAGTGGTTCTAACCACTGTCTAGGCACCAAAATCGCTATTACGTTCTTATTCAAATTCACCTCAACCGCCCTAAATTTTGGTTGTCCACCTTTACACGAGATTCAACCCAATGTCTCTATGCCATTTTGTTACATAAGATGGGCATATTGATGATGCGATGACGACCTATGGCTTTGGTGTGACCCATGGCCTTCGACCATCTTTATGACCTTAAAGGCAGTCGTATGAGCTTTTGTGTTTGGTTGAGCACATCAGCGTTGACCCAGGTATGATCGGGAGCTCAGCCCAAGCTACCTCACTCCACCACAACCTAGACTTCAAGCTATAGGTAATTTAGTTTTCTTTTTGTTGCTTTTTCTTCGATTTTCACACCATATACATAACACTCCACCTCCAATTGATCCCTCTTCGACCTTCATCGAAGACCCCTGATCTTTACTGGAGGATCCGTTCACCCTTCTCCTTCTATAGTATCTCCCACAACTCCATCCCATTCTTCTCTGATGACAAGGAGGAGAATTGACCTGGACCCTCATTTCCTTCGCACACACAACCTCCATTCCACTTCACAACTGCACACACTCCTCATTTCTTCGGCTATCATTCCACTAAATCTACATGTTCAAGTGCTTTGAATGGTCGGAGATCAGCATGGATCTTCGTTTAAAATCTCTGCCTATAACTTTCATACGTTGTCAGCAACATCCATACATCTTCAGACCTCCATTGAGCCACGATGACCTTTTCTAGATGATCGGGGTGCTTCCCCCACATTCAAATTCGACATAAGATTAAGGTGGAGCTTTGGCAACCTCGTTGGAGCCCCACCCCATTGCCACCATCTACGATGGAGGAAGGATGGCTCTTCCATATAGTTGACGTATGTTCTTCAGATTTGGACAGTCTAACTGATTTCACATCGAGCCTTGCATTGAGCCGTTGCTTCATAGCTATTTAAACCATCAGCTGCAATTTAGAGCTGCCACGTGGCCCGTGCCACTACCCTTTCCCCGAGCCTCATGCTGATCGTCCAAGCACGTGTGAAGCACGTGCCCCTATGGAAAATTTGAGATAAGCCCCACCCGTTTATTCTTATTGTATTATTATCCCTGCGCATGTGTTTTTGCATTATCATCCCCAACAACTTTATTATTTGTATGTTAGTCTCTGTCTTGGATCTAATCATGATACTTTTACATGTTTTTTCTTACAATTATGCCCTTGAAGCATTTATGTAATAACTTGAGCATAAAAAATCCAATTGATGTTATTTTAATTTCATTATAAATTTATTTGAATTCTCTTTGATATGTCATAATCTATTCTTTTAATTTGATGATTAAATAATGAGTGATTACTTCGAGATGTTATTGGTTATAGTCTTCATACTAAAATATCATTTCTTTAGTCTAGCTTCTATATAATCCATCAATTGGACACTTAAATTGATTGGATACATTGCTTGAGTTCTACATGTAATTTTGGAGTATATTTTATGTATTTATGTACAAGTTATGTATTTGATTTACTTTGTATCATTTTTTCTGTATCCAACATGTAAGGAAATCGATTATAAATGCATTTATCTATATTATTTCATATTGTTATGTAATACATACTTTTATCACTTTTGACCTATATAATTTCATGATCACTTAACCTATATATGTAACTTGATTGATAACATTGAGAGCTCATGTCCCTGAGTTCGATCCTGAACTTATCCGAGTTAAATATTTAATAGAGCCACTCCTCACAGAAATCTCTGATCGATTTTGACCGATGTGTATTTGGATGCATTACAACTTGACTCAATTAAGATAAATAGCCACATGTTAATTAGGTGTGTGCATGTATGTGCATGTCGGTACATGTGCGTGCATTATGAACATGTGATTCATCACTTTAATATCTGAAAATAGATCTCTGTTCCCAAGTAATAAATTGTATTTAATCATTTATATTGCATATTTATCATTCTTGCATGTTTAAATAATATCTATATTTTAGCATTCATAATTGCATTAATTAGAAGCCATAAATTTTGTGTACATTTTCACATGTATACTAACATAACTTGCCACATTTTTATTTATCTTATACTAACTCCGATATAATAAAATAATCCATTGTGAACATATTACTAACATTTATAAATAAAAAATACCAACATGTATAGTTGACAACACCTAACCCTATTTAGGAGACAAAAAGCTGCAAAGTAAAATATCTCTCATATACAGTATCCTATGAACACCTACTCACTTTTGAATTAGTATATAGAGGTCATATTTCTTTGGGTTGGTAGTAATGGAATGGTTTCATTATCTAAAATGAAGAATATTTCCCATCAAAGGATCATTCCAATAATACCACTCACTGGTAAATAGCGTAGGACTTCTTCATGAATCTCCTCATTTTGAATATTGAACATCGTAACCACGAATAAGAATGAAACGATAATAGCTCATATATGAACTACTGGGGAGATCATAACAGAGTAGTCGAGACCTAACAAAATAAGTAACCCAGAAGTGTTGCAAAAATTGGGGATGTACAATATTAACTCTTTCTACAAAACAAGATCCAATCCAAAAGAATCGGAGTTCTATGTAAAACTTGGGTTTTGGATCCTCATTGTACATTGTATATATTGACTGATTTGACCTTATTATTTTATGTACAAAATTAATTCTTTTTAATTTATTTCATTTTCATTTATTTTCTTTGATTTATGTTTTAATAAAGTGTGCAAAAATCCAAATCTAAAATGACAAAAAAATAAAAGAAAACGAATCATTCTGCGTCTATACAAGGAGTTTGTACATAAGTCTCCCCTATATCATACTTTATTTTATTAATTATAAAAATGCCAAAAAATTTTATTAATATGTAAATATTTTTTATATTATAATTTATTTTGAATGTTCCCTTATTTAAAAATCATATAAATTTCAAACCTAAAAATCTATATTCTATGTGCATAGAAGACCACCCAAAAGTACAATTTGTATAGATGACTTCTTTTGGTTTTGGTTCCTTCACAAAATTTGTAGATCTCATCGAGACGAACAATTCCCGAAGACAACATTTTGATTTGGAATCGTTTACTATTTTATTTTGGTTTTTATTTTAATTTCTTCTTTGAATTTGTGAAGATGACACATGGCAACTCCAAGAGCCGCCACGTGCCCCCACTTGCCCTCATTTAGCCACTTCTAATCTCAGTTGTTGGATGAAGTACCCCTTCATCCAACAATCGAGATCACTTATCCTTATTTTCTTTTTTTTCTTTTCTTTCCTTTGTTCCTGATACGTGGCTTTATATCGTCTATTTAATCTCGGTAGCTCGAATGGTCGAGACTCTTTCTTCCACCTCTGCCCTTCCCGACTGACGTGACCCTGCTGCCTGTGCCGCAACCTTCTCGCCACTCCAACTCTTCCTCGCTGTCACTCTTCCTTGACCTAGTCCTAACACCCACACTCCTCCACGCACCCCACTTCTCCTACTTCCTCGGCCAAACCCTAACCGAGCCCATCAAAACTCCCTCACCCTCTTCCATCACCACCTATCCACCAAGAGTGAGAGAAGTCCTTGAGCTCCCAATACATACTCGATGACATTGGGCATGCGATAAAGGTCGAGCAAAGATGACCCTTTTTCGGTGAGATCTGAGGACCTCTATTTTCTCTCATAGCAGCTGGCTCCCATGAGAAGCTACCCAACCTCAGAAATCCTTCACCTCAGTTCTTTGCAGGCAACAACTACATTGGGATCCTCGAGCACGACATTATTGTGGTGAACATTAATAACCTCAAGGTGACTGAATCTACTTCCTTCCCCATTTCATTCTTCTTTCCCATGTCATTCTTCTTCTTATTCTTCTTCTATCTCTGTTATTATTTTCCCCAAATCAACCCCAACTTCTACATTGACGATCACCTCCATTTCATCTTCACGCACGAGATCACACTCGCCCTCTTTCTTCTTGCTCTGCAAGTGATCAGTTTGACAAGTCATCCATCTCCATCTACGCTCATTGGACCTCCGCCTCATGGGACTCCACTTCACGTACCCTCTACCCCTTGTCCTCCTTTGTTCTATAGCTACAGGAAACCTAAGGCTTGAAGAAACCCCCATAAACAAGCACTACCTTGCTGATCACACCTTCCCGTCGGGCCATCATACCCTCATCAGAGAAGCATTGCCAGAAGCAACTTCACCTTTCCTCGAGCAGGGATCTAGTTGATCAGATCCCCATGTCATACAAGAGGCTACAAGAGTGGTAGGATGAGAGCTTGAACCTTGATCCTAAGACCCTCAGACCTCCATGTCGTGTACTCCAAGACCACATCCTCAGTGTGATCCGGAGCTGTCACCCGACACGTGGAGGCTCGACAGCTAAAGCTCCTCCTGAGCCTCAATCACATACATGTTCAACACATGGGATGCGATCATTTTGCATAACACCCCTGCCGTTCCTGGAAATTACTCATCAGTCATGCCTTACGTGCACGACATGCCCCCGTTGGTCATTTTGCATAAATACCTTGTCGAGTATAGGTAATGACATTTACTAACCTTTACATGTTTACGATGTTGACTTAATTCTATAATTGCATTTAGAACCCTGTGATTGGGCATTCATTTGATCCCCCATTTTGCATTATATTTTATTCTAAAAATTACACGATGTAGAACATTTAGTTCTCTGTAGTTTAGAAATTTGATTGAATTTTTGTGAGCCATGATCAATTTATTTGTATTAAATTGGTGTAAAATTGCATATTCCCAATTTCGTCTATATAATTGCTAGAAAATCTGAATTGCTTTGAAAACTTATGAAAAATCATATTCGATGGGATTAATTGTTCTCTAACATCTGCACAAAATTCATCGCAATTGAATGCATATTTTGTTGAATAAATAAATTGCGCGAATTGAGTAATCCATTTTATTACCTATAATTAATATTTTTATGCTTTAACACTTGTCCTAAGCACCTCTTAATTAGATGCATCTAAGACAATTTTTTATGGAAATATTGAGATTTGTTATTTAATAAAATTTATTCACTCTAAATCACCAAATGTGCATTCTTGTAGGTAGGTGTGGGCACATGTTTGTAGTGTATGTCATGTTATATGTGCATACACACTTGTGAGTGAGCATGCATGTGCCTTTGAATATGTTTCCATATATATCATTATTTGTGTGCATGTCTGTATCTATATATGTATATGTATTCATATTTATGTGTGCACACATGCTTGTTGATGTGTGCACACACAAGTGCATGTGCATGCTTGCATCTATATTTGTGTATATGTATCTCACAACTGGAAAAGTTTATATTTTCATCATCCCATTATCGATGGTCTGCTAGAGTCACTGATAAAGAGGTTTTTTTCGTGGTTGACTGAGTAGCCACCTCAAACATTGGCTTGCGTGTTGGAATATATGGCAAATGCGTAGTTGGTGATTACAAAACCGTTGAAAGAGTACAAGCTGACGTAAAATCTATTTCGACGGTTAGTTTAACCATTAGAATCAGTTAACCTAAATTTCCAGCGTAAATGTTTCATTTCCCTCCCTCATTCCAATGAGCTAATCCTCCGAATCAAGCCTCACCTTCCTCCCCCTCATCCTCTCTAACGATCCTCCTCACCCCAACGATCTCCTCTTCTTTGACCACCTCTTTCCCTCTGATCACCTCCTCCTTATTGCCTACTCCTCCCTACTTCCTCCTCCAGCCTCTTCCCCACCCCCTCATCATTTCCATCGCCTCATCCTCCTCCCCTCCACCCTACCTCCTCCTCATGCGTCACCTCAGCCGTAGTTCCTTCTTCCACCTCCCCTTCTTCATCTCTGCCACCTCCTCCCCTCACCCACATCTCCTCAACCGCTCCACCTCCCCCCCCACCATGTCCGCCCCACCTCCACCTCCCCATCTTGCTGCCTAGTCCTCCCTCTGCCACCTTCATTTCCTCCTCCCCAAGTATTCTAATGATGCCACCTCCTCCAAGGACAACTGCCTCCTCCATCTCCTCCTCTCCAATTTCTTCCAAAGAAAGGTACATCTTTCAACATATAATTTATTTATATAATATTTTTCCTAATAAATTGTGTTAGATTGTAGGTTTGTGATATGAGTTTGATTGTATTGGGACGCTAGAAATTCCATTTAATACAAAATGTTTCTAGTATGTATGGTAGTAGAATATTGTACTTCTAAAATGGTGTTATTTTTGTACTAGTGGAACAATTTCTTAGACCCTAGAATAATACAATCTTGGAGACATCTGCTCAATGAATGTAGTATGCTCCTTTCATTGATTCACAACTCTAACACTACAACAGGATGTATGTGTGCATTCCTGTATATGTATGCGTGCATGTATAGTATATGTATGTATGCAGTTATGTACAATTAAATTAAAGTAGATGTTTATATTTAGAATGCATACATATGTATATGCATGTTTGTTTATATTTTAAAAAAGCAGATGCTTGTATGCATGTATATGTATGTATGTTTATCCACACAATTATGTATGTGTATGTGTATGTGTGTGTGAATACGCATGTCTATGTGTATTTATGTATATATGTACGTGTATATTAACCTATGCATATGTTTATGTTTATGTATGTGTATGTAAATATGTTTATGTGTATGTTTATATATTTGTATGTTTATCTATGTGTCTAATGCATGTATGTGTATGTATGTATGTATGTATGTGTATGTTTATGTTTATGTATGTGTATATGTATCTTTATGTATGTATATGTCTATCCAAGTATCTAGTCTATGTATGTGTATATGCATGCTTATGTAAGTGTATCTATGTATCTAGTGTATGTATATGTATGTATGTATGTATCTATGTGCATGATTAATGTATGTATGGTTATGTGTATGTATATGTATGTATGTGTATGTATGTATGTTTGTATTTGTGAGTATCTACGTATCTAATGTTTGCATGGGAACATATATGTATATGTACGTATCAATGTAAGGACAGATTTGGGGGGTGGGGGCAAGGAGGGGCACCTTCCCCTTCTAAATTTTTGGAATACATAATATGTACTTGGTTATTTTTATGGATTTTTGAAGGCAATAATAATAATAATCTTTCATAAGTATGATGCCCTATTTGGATTTTTGAGGGTAAAACTCATACATGCCCTCCTTTGTTCCTTCACAGAAAAAATCAATATTATTTACCAAAAGATAATATATCTTTTAAAAAATATATTTCACCCAATAATAGTATATTTTACTTTGGATAACCTTATTCAAATAAGTTCCTAACTCTACTTATAATGGATCTCTACCGGAACTATCTTATTAGATATTATTTTAAGGATCAAATTCTATAATAGATCAGTTTTTCGTTCATATTTATTATCATTTATACATATATGATGTTTAGTTCTCGATCTCAAAAAATTAAATTTCTAAAAAAATCATTTATTGTCAGTCTCATAGATTAATCATTTGTCCTATTTATTACAAAATAAGGTGGTCAAATGTAAAAAAATTCTCTAACGATGCATTTTTCTTCATAGACATATTAATATTTCTGGTTGTCAATAATAAACAATATAAATATATGCATTTTAGATTTTTGATTAGATACATCTTTTGAACAAGCATAGTTTATATTGTAATTAATTAAAATTCGAACACTAGATTTAAAAAAATAAAAAATATTAGAATATGTCTAATGTTTTTAAAAGTGATATAGACAACATTCATAAAAAAATCACGACAACATGAAACATATGTAAAATCGAAAAAAAAACATACAATTGATTAAAAAATAAGTTCAAAATAGACTTTACATGAAAACTAAAAATGATATAATTTATCCATCACAATGATTTTTATATAATGGATATGATCATATCATAATTGATAGGCATATTTTTTTAAACCTTGTATACCTCCTCAAAAATATTTTGTCTCCATCCCAGCTATACATATGTTTGTATCTATCTCTATTTATGTATGTAATGTATGCATGGGGACATATTTGTATGTACATGTATATGTATGAATGTAAGTGTAAGTATATACATCTCTAGGTTCTTTTTGGATGTATGTATACCCACATGTGACAAAATGTTACCATATATGTCACACTAAAAAGCCAATTTATGATAACGAAGGTATCACATAAAAGTGCAATTAATGTGACAATATGTATCACATTAACTCTTAATTAGGTAGTTTAAATTAGGTTAAATTAACTATACATAAAATCATACAAAATAATTCACACACTGTGCATCCCTTCTACACCGAGTTTGTGTGTGGTACTATACAACATGTGGTTTGTACAATACGGAAGATTTTGTCTCTTCCAATTATGTTATACTTTTTTTTTATTTTTTCACAGTACTATTTGACTCACTGCTGGATGAAATATCTCAGTCCAATGATCATGAATTTTGATGCATGCTAGTGGAAGATATTTTTTTGCAGGTACATGCCCATATAATTATAATATAAGGTCACATTACTTAGTCATAAATTTAGGGGCACGTATCTCCATATTCTTATCAATAATGAGCGAAATCTATGTAAATACATGATCAACATAAATGACTAACTATTTTACCAACATCATGTTGTTCTCATATGTAATACGTACTTGTGAGACCCACAATGTGTTTGTATAATAGTGCATTTATGCTAGCTTTACTTAGTTCGGAGGTCCCAAACTAAGGGGGTCCATAAATATTCAAACCCTAATATAAGGTAATCTTTTTTACATGAATTTTTTTATATTTGAGCACACATTTCAATGACGTAACTCATCTTCTCTTTAGTATACCATATCAATCTTTATAAACTTTAACTATTGTCACTTCGGTGATAATGTTTCTATAAATGGATGCTTTTGAGAAAGAGAGAGAGTGTGTATTTTTGAGCATGCCATCTGCAGCAGATGGCAAGACTTCTATGTTACTTGGACAATTCATGGTGAGTAGCCATTAGAGACTTCATACCAAATGGATTTTGGTCCCTCTTCTTGTTTTAGTCCATAAGTAGATAATCCACAATTCGAATGTGATGTCCTTGGTCATGATGAAGATCTTGTTGAGCTGATAGGGGGCAATGGTATGTTCTTCACATTTCTGAAAGATGTGGAAGAAACTATATTTCTATGAAATAAGATGTCTCAATTGAAGTTCTTACTAGAACTATTCAGAAAAAGGCTAGGCACAAAGTGTTCTCAGTTTGCATGACCGATGCGTGTTCCTTGATAATGCAGTTTTTGGCTACTAAGGATGGGTTCCCAAGTAGTTGGCATGATGCGAAGATGGAGTTTCAAAAGTCAGACCTTAAGTCTGAGAAGATTGATATGTCTCTAAATGATTGCATTATGTTTCGTAATGTGTACAAAGATAGAGATACATGTCCCCAATGTGGTCTATCCAGATACAAATGTGACAAAGCAGATGGCTCTAACTCTAAGACAATATTGAGTAAGGTTTGCATTATTTTCACTTTATTCCAAGATTACAGAGGCTACTCATGTCAAATAGAACATCAAAGTGGATGTCTTGGCACCAGAGAAATCACTTCATGGATGGGACACATGTGTCACCTGGTTGACTCGAAGGAGTGGTAGTTCTTTCGATGTTTCTTTTCCAAACTTGGCAGAGGGTGCGAGGAATGTGTAGTTGGGTTTTGAGAGCGATGGTTTAAATCCATTCAAGAACATGTTCCCATAGTATTCCATATGGCCAGTTGTGGTTGTGACATAAACACGCCTATGTGGATGTGCATGAAGTCCAACATCATGTTGTTGACCCTATTGATTCTAGGACTGAAATCACCAGAAATGCAATAGATGTGTACTTACAACCGCTAATAGACGAGTTGAAGTACTATGGCATCGTGGCATGGAGATCTTTGATGCAAATGCAAATCAAACTTTTCTCCTATGTGGAACCCTATTGTAGACAATTAACGACTTCCCCGCATATGCTAACCTCTTTAGTTGGAGTACTAAAGGAAGTTTGCATGTCCTATCTGCATGGAAGGTACACATCATTTTTGATTGAATAAGAGCAAGAAGATATGTTTTTTGGGTCATCAGAAATTTCTACTAGTGTCACATTGATGGCGGAATAGTATAGAGACAAGCTCAGTGGAAAGTCCTATGATGAGTTAGCATGGTTTTTGAGTAGAGTGTTGAGCATATAAATAGTGCGGCAATCAAGGAATGAGTTGATATCTAAATTGGTACAAATGAAATACGACTAGGGAAAGCATTTAAGAATGATTTGAAAGGTCTGTAGAGCATGGGATTAAAAAAAGAATGTAGATTTCATGGGCTTACCGCATTGGAGGTACCTTAGCATATGCCATAGTCTTGATGTAATGCACATTTAAAAGAACATCATGGACATTTAAATATGTTCAATCTCACAGACTCTCTAAAGGACACCATCACGTCACAGAAAGATCTCCAATAACTTGGTATTTATCAACACCTACATTTGATAACCAAGGAGAATGACATCTTTGACATGTCCGATGCATCCTACCATTTGGATTCAAATAAGCGGGGGCACGTATTATCCTTTTAAAGGACATCATGATGCTATATGGTTTTTGCTCGAATATGTCTAGATGTGTAAACGACATTCAAAAGAAAATTAGCGATCTCAAAAGTCACGACAACCATGTGTACATGTAGGAGTTCTTTCCTCTTGTGATTCATGACATCTTACCCGAATTTCTGCTTTAAATCATAACCGAATTAGGTGCATTCTTCTTGGTTATCTATGCTAAGGCACTCGATGTGATGCAACTAGCGAAATGGAATGTAAAGATCTTTGAGACTCTTTGTAAGCTTGAACAACTTTTTTCTCCTACTTTCTTTGACGTGATAGTGCACTTGGTGATTCACCTGACAGAGCAAGCGGTGACTGCTGGACCAATTCAATTTCATTGGAGGTATCCTATCAAGTGATTCCTTAAAAAAACTCAAGGATTACATTTAAATTCACTCCAAACTAGACGGATCAATTGTTGAGGGGTAATTATTAAAAGGATGTATTGCACTTGATCTATATATTGAGAGTGACGAACAACATTTCAGAAGCTTTGAATGAAATGATATCTCTTATAATGAATTCGATGATTATCGCCTCTCCATCTTCGATTCAAGGTAGAGCAATTAATAAGACAATCCTCCTACCCTTGTATGGAAGAGATAGATACATAGGAAAATTATATGTATTGAAACATGTGACCGAGGGTGACCTATTCTATGATGAATGGAAATGATTGCTCAATGGTCTAAGGGTAGCAAACATGATTATTTTCATTGAATGGTTTCCAAGAAGGGTGGAACAGATGAAATTAGAAAATTATACTCGATGGAATGCATATTTTGGTATGTTGACGAAGATACCATCCGACTATGCTTACATGAGAAGTAGATACACAATAAATAGATACAAATTCAAGTCATACTCAGATAATAACAAGAAGAGGGCAAATGACCTATCACTAGTGCTTGTGAAATGTGATCTAGAACCCGCTGTAGTGGTTATTATGACTAGATCATTGAGATTGTTGAGATAAGATTTTAATATGATCACTACGTGATATTATTCAATTATTGATGGTTCAATATATTTAAAGATTCTGGAATCAAGTTGGATCCGAGCCATGGATACATTAATCTCAATAAGAGTAGGACTACTCTTGGTAAAATATATCTGCTTGTGCTAGCATGTCAGATCAGTCTGGTCTTCTATGTAATAGACAATGCAAATATCGGATGGATAGTTCCTATTAAGATGACTCCTCAAGGATGCAACCAAGTTAATGAAAGTGAAGATGGTAAGGAAGTTGAAGTTTATCAATAACACATGAACCTAGAATATGGTAAAAACATTTGATAATTTATTGTAATTTGCTTTAATTTCAATGATTGCTTGCATTATCAATTCCTAATGGACTTGTCAATATAAATGTTTTGTTTGTTATTGCAATCATTTAATGCACCTTATATCAATGTAGATGGTTTGAACATATTTCTCAAGATGGAAGACTATGGATTGAGGTGACATTGGGGGGACATGCATTGGGAGGGCATGTCGAACCCTTTTCGAGCAAATCGGGGATTGCCTCGAGGATGCATATCCCGACCAAAATGATTAGGAAACTTCCGGCAATATTGAAAGATGCCATTATCTCAGACATGAAGGTATGTTGATATAGTAGAATTCAATAAAAAATAAGGATTTTTGCCATATGAACCCCAGACACATTGTAAAATACCTTCTCGACCTTCTAAGCATTGTCATTACTCCCTCGACCCCGTAAACTTGCTCCTTCTTACCCCACAAAATCTATTGTTAATTTTACTTTTACTTGAGTGAAATCCTCAGATTAATCTAACAATAAAAAATAAACACAACCAACTTAATTTATCCCTATGCAACATGTTTTTGATTAGGGAGATGATCCCACAATTGAGGGGATTTTACAACGTGCAACGAAAATACATCGAGACATCCGTGCCAAGTGTCACGGGGTAGGAATATTTGAAGGATATGGGATAATCCTCAAGGGCATCACGGAAGCATGAGCGTCGTATCGAATACGACGAGGAACGACTAGTCGTACTAGTTGTTCAATGCAGCGGAATATAAAATTTTTTCATGCGACGAAACCACATGATCCAAGAGCACTTCACAGATCATTTAGTCTAAACCACAAACAAGTAATATGATTACCTCTTGAATCGTGGTTGCGATCGAGTCTCTAAACGAAGAGACCTCCTGTCTCAAGTCCGATCCGACTGAGGAGATGCTTGCGAGCGTGTTGATGAAACACGTGCTTCTCGCAATCCTTGTTGATGATCCAAGCGGTGAATCTCCTGATCTCGACACACGAGATCCGATGTCTTCTTCACAAGCGAGGCGCACCGAAGGAGACAGAGATCCACGAGCAAACGATCGGGCAGTATAACGACGATGCTGCTGCGATGGAGAACCTCTCTAGGGCATCCATGGTGGACGACCATATGAGATAAGAAGAGAGGGCGTATAGAGAGAAAGAGAGAGAGAGACTTATTTTCTCTTGTGTAAAGAAGAGCAAAGGGGTGCCTCTCCTTTTATAATATTTTGGGATCCATGGATCTCAATCCTTGGGCAATACAAATCCAATGGCTCTCATTGATTTGTGTTTCTTTTAATGGCTAAGATTTTGTTAGTAAAAACCAACAACAATTAATTTAATTTAGATTAAATATATATTGATAATAATTATGATCTAATCACCAATTAAATCAATCAAGTATGGAGATTATGGATTGAAGATTGCCTCCTTCCATAATATGGGATTTGGTGGCAATCTCATGTAATCTCATGAGATTACATTATTCCATCGAAATCTCCAAGATTTACAACAACACTTGTTGTAAATTATTCAATAAAAATTATTCATAATTATTTTGTGAATATTGCAATCTTACCATTGGAAAATTATGAATCACATTCACAACCTAAAATAAAATGTGAATTACATTTTCAATTTAATGTCCAATGTGAATCCAATTCACATTAACATTTAATTAACAAATGTAAATTACAAATAGCTCTCGCTTATATATTATAAATCACATTTACAATGTATGTGATTAATATAGATAGTGCTATCCATATTATTCATATCCATGATAATTAAATCACATTTAATCATCTTGGATATCTATTCTATGTGCCCAAACAATGTGAATCACATTCACATTATTTACTCTTTGATAATAAAATCGCATTTATCTATCTAAGATAGCTCTCTTTATAATATGAATTGAATTCATATTAATCATGATAATTAAATCAAATTTAATTATCCATTCTCTTAATGCTCGGATACTTGTATCAACAATGAAATTATCCTGAACCTTTTCAATGATAATGCACTTTCTTCGCGAATACTTGGAGATAAGGACAGGGCGATTGTATTGTTACACGTATAGTGACTTGGATATTGAGATCACATATCAAATCCAGATCTCGGGCCTCCCATAGATGCTTGACTAAATCAAGACCACAAATCTAATCTTCTCATTGCATTTGAATCACATTCAGATCAATGTCCAACATTTGGACTAAGATCAGATTACTTCTCTACTGAGAGGAGTCACTAAAATCCAGACCCGTTTCATCACTCCCTAGGAATGGAAGCATCATGGTTATACAACCGTTTATGATCTCATCACCCTCAGGTATTCCCAATACCTGTACATCCTGCATATTGGAAGTCTTAGAATAAAGTGGAAGTATAAGATCAATTTCACACTGTCTACTTCAGAGGTTTTATCATTAAGTTTCTCATTCGACCATAGGGAGTCGGTATCAATCATATGCTTTCCAAAAGCATATATCATACCCAAGTGTTAATCATATACTTTCCAAAAGCATATATCAAACCTAAAAATTCAGTCAAGATTCCAAAGTGAGACAACCGTGCACGAAATTTGGTTTTCCCCAATATCTCACGAGTGAGCTCATGTCTTCTGGTTTAGTAATGAACCTGTATGATCCCTTTGAGAGATCGTATTACTCATATGCCTTCATATGCACACCAGCACGTCAGTGTATAGACCTTGATTAGGTCATCAACCTATTGGTCTGCCAAATGTACATACTCAGACATATAGTAACACATCTGTCTTCGGTCAGAGGATGCGTGCCTATATCATGACAGCATACGACATAGGACTTTGGTTATCTTGATCTCATTAAGTCAGCTCTTTGACCTAACTTATCTAACACCTCCGAATCTCTATTCCTATGCATAGGACCTGTATCAAGAGGTCAGTTAGATATCAGCCTAAATGAAAACGTATTGCCATCTCCTACTCAGGCTGGAGATCATCTCTTAACAATCATTTGACGGTGCTTGATGAGTCCTCAATCTAACTCTATAGATATTCATCCAAGCACCAACCTCTATGATTCAATAATTGAATTAACAGCTGTATGATCATCAAGATGGCCATGGTACATAACCCTAATTGTACTAAGGGACCTATTATGCAAATTATTTATTCTTCATTTCAGATCAGGGAATGATATTTGCAATAACATTTATTGCATAATGGCTCGTCGTGGACTCGCATGTCGAACAATATTTATTTACATGGAAATTACATTCATCACATATGTAGCATTTTGACCAATTTGACACTGTGGAGGAATCAAGAGCCAACCCACCTTTGGATTGGCATGTCGTACAGTGGGAGGCAACCATTACACTCTGGGGGAGAAGGAGTTCAAGGTAAATGAATTTTTTTAATAATATTCTAATTGTGTGATTCCAACTTATTACAATATTTGCGTTCATTACAACATGTATCTGAGACCAATAGAGCTAACAGGAGTAAAGAACAAGTTTAGATCATCACAAACACAAACATGTAAGTTCGAGCCATTCTTATGTACAAATATTAGTCGATTGACGACATTGATTGGTTTATGCTTAGTGTTGACCGTGTCAGAGGACTTCGTCGATAGAGTGAGACTATTTGAGATAGGATGGCAATAAGACTTTTATTCATGAGAGATATTGCTTACCAAGCTGAACAACCAAGGTCAAGGTTTCAATCGGTCGTCGCGACCTCAATCACTCAGCTAGGTCAATCAAGAAAAATAGACCACCAAGATAGATGAAAATCAATCAAAAACAAGATAGCGGTCCTGCTATTAATTTAACCTGGTATAGCGACCAGGGTCGATCTCAAGGAGCACGAGTTGGCCTTGCGGCCTACGAAGTAGTCAAAAAGGAAATAAAATAAAAAAGAAAATTTTTTTGGTGGTTTTTAATTATTTTATATTTTTTTGGATTTTTGATATATTAAGAAAATAGGAAAAGCAAAGAAACTACACACTTCAACAATTTATTAAAGGCAATAAAAATCAACCAAAAATTTCTAACAAAAATGTTTTTATGTGTTTTATAATTTTTAGTGTTTTTGGTGAATTTTTGGGATTTTTCTGATATTTATTTAATTAATTAAAAATCAAACAAGGACTGAAATGGGAGGTACTGTCCAACCGAGCTAAAAGGGCCTAGATAAAATATCTAAAGGCCCCAAATTAGCTGGGAGGTAATTTTCCTGTAAAGAAAATAAAACAAGGAAAATTTAGGCAACTATATTATTATTTTTGGGTTTTTGGTTTAATTATTAGAATTTTTATAAGTTTTTAAGTGTTTTTCAATTTTTAGTGGTTTTCAGTAATGAAAAATAGCCAAAATTGGCTAGACAATCAAGATAGACTAAAGAAACAGTAGACAATTTTTTTATAATTTTTAGATACTGTTTAATATTTTTTTGTGATTTTTAAAGTTAGACAGTAGCAAAATTAGATGTTTTTGAATTTTTAAAAATATCAAATCAACTCAGAAATGTCTCCGAAAATCTTCGAAAATTTTACACCATGGCAGGAGCCATGTGTCCAATTTTCGTTGGATTTGGAGTATATTTGCTATTTTATTCAAAAATCTAAAGGGGGCACAGTGCACAGGGACCAAAGTGCAAATACCCGGAAGTCTGGGGGGACGGTGGAGCTCGAATCCCAGCTCCTGTGCGAGCTGGATTGGATGGGGATATGGAGAAGGTGCGCGGGAAGGAGGCGATGGCTATGGTGAAGCCCGATGGTCGGATAGTGGTCGGAATCGACCGGAATCGGCGGGAGACGGTGGAGCAGCGATTTGGGAGAAATGGAAAATCAAAGGAAAAGAAAGGCCTAAGGGACTACCTGGGTGGTCGGTGAGACTGGGGATGAGCTTGCGCAGCTCTGGGTCGTCGCCTCGAGGAGCGTCTCCCTCCAAGGCTCGAGCTCCTGCTGGTGGCGGAGCAAGGCGGCGAAGCTTCGCCGGATCAGTGGTCACGCTCCCTCTCCCCGCTTCAACAGCACAGGACGCGAGCTGTCACTCTCGCGCACACACTGGAGCTCACAGGGGGTAGAATCGAATGGCCAAAGATGAGAAATGAGGAGGCGGAGCTGGAGATTTATATGCTGGAGAGTCCGGGAAGACATGCGCGGGTAGGGCGTGGAAGCGCGCGGATCCCGATGCAGGAGCTCCGGCGAGGGTCTCGGTATATCAAGATCAAATCGGACCCGGGGTTTGAGTGGGGGTGAATCGGGTTTAAGCGCTAAAAATCCGAGAAGATGGGTTACCCGCTAAGAACCTGTGTGAAGTGGTCCTGGGGGGAAAGTTGACCGGGCGGTCAACAATCCCCAGGACCAATGAGAGAAGGCCACGTGGCTGGATTTTGAAAATGAATTTAAAGGTAGCAAATGGCCGAATTAGTGAAAACTTAAAACATGAAATATTTTTATTTTATTTTTTTTCTATTTTTTAGTGATTTTTAATTAATTTTTCAAAGTAAAAATAGTGTATTTACATAGTAGGTTCCTATATAGGTATATATACAATATATAGGTTTTTAGTTTTTGATTTTTAATTATTATTTTTATACAATTTTATTCCTATTTTATATTTTATTTATTTATATTATAAAATAAGGAATAAAAAGATATTTTTATTATTTATATACAAAGGTAAAAATAAATACATATGTACATTTATATACATGGTATATTTACAATATATTTTTGTGTTTTTAATTTTGTTATTTTTATTTTGTTTTTGTTTTAATTGTTTTTATTTTATTTATTTACACTATATAATATAGAATCATTACAAAAATTTTGGAAATTAATTTTATTTATTTATAATGGTGGATGGTCTATGTACATGATGAGTGATGCTTTTAGTTTCTTTTTAATTTTTATAGTTTTATCTTGTTTTTATCTTTATAAATATGTACAAGTATTTACAAACCAATTTGCATCTATTTTTGTGAGGAAAATATTTTTATTTATTTACATAAATATTTACACACATGAGCCCCTATCTCCCTCTACTTTGGCTTTTATGCGGTCAGGCCCATGCTGAGCCCTCCCTTGGGTTAGGTTGCTCAATATTTATTCTAAATATTTCCCTCTTTTTCTTTTTAATCTTTATTCTTTTATTTTTGCACAAAAACATGCTAATTATATGTTTTTACACCATGCATGCTTTTGGTAATTATTTGTATTTACACATATCTACATGCATTTGCAAAGGTTTTTGTAGCTAAAATATAAGTATAAAGAGTGATGAATGAGTATTCATCACCCCCCTATACTTAACTTTGCTAGTCCCTTAGCAAACACTTATTTGAAAAAGAAGTGACAAAGAAATAAAGAAAAAGAAAAAGAGAATGTACATGGATCAAGGTTGATTATTAAACTTGCCTTCATTAAATTAAGGTATGGAGCTCAATCAGAGCTTTGGATTATTAATGTGTCGGAACCTTATTTGGACTTAAGTCTAAAACTCAATAGCCTCTAAGTTCCACCAATCTATAACCAAGACTCCTCAATGCTCCAGATCAGAACAAGTCATCAATCACAAACCCTGAAGACCATGAATCTTTTCTTGTCCTGTGAATGTGAGGTCTAAGCTCTCCACCTCAGAAATGGCAACTTGACAACCCTCCCCAACAAGGTAACTCTATGACCTCAATCTGGCCACTCTTTCCTCGAGGAGCGGGGTATTCCCTTCTAAGTTCAAGTTCAACCGGCTCAAGAAGAGGAGGAAGAAGAGAATGGGTCAAGGCCAGTGTAGCCAAGTACCCTTGGGAGCTTGACCAGTGTAGCCAAGTCTCCCTGCTGCAAGCTACATCAGGTGGATCATGAAACCAAGCTTTGCTTATTGCACTCTATATACATACTCCGGTGGGATTATCATTTTCTATCAGACCCACCACTTTTTTGGAGTTATTTTCTTTTTGCACATTTTTTTTTCAAGTGTATCTATACAACATATACATGTGCAGCGTATATACAAGGAGTTTTTCCTCTTGAGCCAGTAGACTATCCCTCTTTTGAAGCTTTATTGCAACCCACAACTCCCGTCGTTAGACCTCATGGCAACCAGACCAAGTTGAGACGCACTTCCTTCACTAAAAGAAGAAGAGAGGTTCCGCCTAGAAGTACTACCCTCATATGCTACCCCAAGTCAAGGAAGACTGCCTCCTCACCACCTCATCCGTAGAGAGCTCGGTGCATAGTGCTGGTGTCCAAGTAAAGCCATTGTCTATATGAGTCATGTGTTGTTGTTAAGTGCTCTACTTAGGCTCATTGAGATGACATGTGATCATAGCCTAGTGGACTCAAAGAATTAAGTCACCATGGACCTGAAAAGCCTTAAACCTAAGCCCTATAAGGTTCCTTTTAGAAATTAGGTGGATTAAGACCTTAATCAAGCTCCATTCCTCAATTTGATTCCAGGCTAGTTTAAATGTCAACTATCATCCAGAAAAACTATATACATATGTACAAAAAGATGCTATTTACACAAATTTTACAATCATGCAAAATTTTTGAAAAATGTTTTGAAATCATGTATGAATGATGCATGAAGTGCAAGTTTTGCAAAATAATATTTACACAAATTTACACAAGATTTTTGCAAACTTTTGATTTTCAAAATATTTTGGAAAAATTTTGTACTATATACATAATTTTGATAAGAAGATATTTACACAAACTTTACACAAAAGATTTTTGAAATCATTTTTGCAAAAATAGTTTGTACACTAGCTATTTATGTGCAAATAAAAGAAGTTTATGTACATGAAAAATTTTTAATTTTTGTGATTTTTAGCCATTTTATTTATTAACACACTCACACAAAGTACGAGTTATGGCTAAAGTATATATGAAATATATACACACCCCCTATACTTAGCTCGAACGATGTCCTCAGAGTCAAGAGCGATGAAGAAGACATAACTCGTGCTAGGTATAGGGAAGTGAAAAGGAAGGCTATATACAAAGACGAATAAATGAAATAGAAAGTCAAAAGGGTCTCGGGTTTTCCCCCTATACTTAGGATCAAGTGATCCTAAGTATAGCAGGCTGTATACTAAGGGAAAACCGAGAGGAGAATATACAGGGTCTACCCCCCCTATACCTAGGGTGAAATATCCTAAGTATAGGCAGCAAAAACAGGGGTAGAAGGAAACAAAAGAAATACCCGAAGGTCTCACATCCCCCCTATACTTAGGGTAAAGTACACCCTAAGTATAGCATAATCACAAGATGAAGAAAGGGATGTAGGACTAAAGAATGTAGTGATATAGACATCTGGATCTATACAAGGCGGAAGAACTGTGAAACTCAGGCGTGAGATGCATTGGATGTGAGTCAAAGACCACATCTCACGCAAAATGAATAGGGGCAAGATCAGCGACCCACGGCTCATGATCTAGAAATGGCTTGAGCCGCTGGCCGTTTACTCGAAAGGTACTCTCAGAAGACAACTCGGATATATCAATGCTACCGTTTTCGTGTACCTTTCTGACCCAGTAGGGTCTCTTCCATTTGCTCTGTAGCTTCCCTGGAAACAAACGAAGCCTCGCATCAAACAACCATACTTTCTGCCCAATCTCAAAATGCTTGGCTGATGTGAGAATCATGCCACTCCTTCACTCTCTCCTTATACTGTAGGCTGTTTGAGAAAGCTGTATCTCTAAGCTCCTCCAGGGCTGCTAACTCTGCCCTCCTCTGGTCTCCTACACCATCTGGATCCATAAGAATATCTGTAACTGCCCATAGTGACCTGCGCCTCAACTCAACAGGAAAATGGCACGGCTTGACATATACGAGGCGAAAGGGAGATGTGCCCAATGGTGTCTTGAAAGACGTCCTATATGCCCACAAGACCGAGTCCAAAAGCTGTGACCAATTCTTTCGGTCAGGGCGGACGACTTTCTGCAATATAGTCTTGATCTCCCTATTCGACACCTCGGCTAGACCATTCGTCTGTGGATGGTAAGGTGTAGCAACACGATGGTCTATACCAAATTCGCTAGCAAGATCCTTCACCTGGTCGTTGATGAAATGAGACCCCCCATCAGAAATCAGAACTCGTGGAACCCCGAACCGCGTGATGATGTGCTTCCTCAAAAATGTGCATACTGTCCTCGCATCAGCGGCTCGGGCGGGGATAGCCTCAACCCAACGACTAACATAATCCACGGCCAACAGAATGTACTCGAATCCCTGACTCTTAGGGAATGGACCCATGAAATCGATGCCCCATGCGTCAAGAACCTCACAGAAGTGAACGGGATGCATCGGCATCATATCACGCTGTCCACAAGTGCCCATCCTCTGACAGTCAGTACACCTCTTCACGAACTCATCAGAGTCCTTGAAGAGGGTAGGCCACCACAAGCCGGATTGGAGCACTTTCTGTGCCGTTCTCCTCCCAGAATGATGTCCTCCTGCCTCAAGCTTGTGGCAGTAAGTGAGGACGCTATGGTGTTCCTCCTGAGGAATACACCGACGCCAGACGCTATCCCCTCCTTCGTGGTAAAGGATGGGATCCTCCCAGTGGTAGGACTTGGCCTTCGCAAGGAAGGTCTCAAGCCTCTGCCTGGGCCAATCTTGTGGGACTTTCCAAACAACGAGAAAGTTCACAATATCGGCATACCACGGGAGTGAGGCGATAGCAAGGATCGCCTCATCTGGGAAGGTCTCTCAAATGGGATCTATCTGCTCAGACTCCTCAGGCTGCTCTATACGGGAGAGGTGATCCGCCACCACATTCTTGACTCCAGGCTTATCCTTGATCTCAATATCGAACTCATGGAGTAGAAGGATCCATCTAGTCAGTCTGGCCTTGGCATCCTTCTTTGCCATGAGGTACCTGATGGCGGTGTGATCTGTGTACAGGGTCACTCTAGATCCAATGATATAAGATCGAAAGTTATCTAGGGCAAACACTACGGTTAGCATCTCCTTCTCTGTGACTGTGTAATTCCGCTGGGCGGAATCCAATGTGCGGCTAGCGTAGTGAATAGCAAATGGAACTCCATCCCTCCTCTGTCCCAGCACTGCCCCTACGGCAAAATCGGAGGCATCCGTCATGATCTCGAATGGGAGAGACCAATCAGGCGGCTGGAGGATAGGAGCCTCAATCACACACTATTGGAGAGTCGCAAAGGACGATAGACACTTGTCATCGAAAAGGAACTCTGTGTCTTTCGTCAAGAGGTCAGTCAATGGCCGGGCAATCCTGCTGAAATCATGAATAAATCTCCGATAAAATCCAACGTGCCCCAGGAATGACCGTAGCTGCCTCAAATTGGACGGCGGTGCGAGTTATCTAATGACATCAACCTTGGACGGATCAACCTCCATGCCCCTGTTGGAGATGATATGGCCAAGCACCGTCCCTTGAGTCACCATGAAGTGACTCTTCTCCCAAGATAGAACCAAATGGTACTCAATACATCGCTGGAGTACTCGGTCTAGGCAGTCAAGACAGGAGTCGAATCCGTCGCCGTAGACCGAGAAATCGTCCATGAAGACCTCCAAACACTCCCCTACCATGTCCGAAAAGATCGACAGCATGCACCTCTGAAAAGTCACAGAGGCATTGCATAGCCCAAATGGCATGCGTCGAAAGGCATATGTACCGAAGGGACAGGTAATGGTGGTCTTCTCCTGATCCTCAGGAGCGATGGCCACCTGGTTGTAGCCCGAGTACCCATCCAGGAAGCAATAGTGGCTCTTCCCTGCCAGTCTCTCAATGATCTGGTCAATAAAAGGCAGGGGGAAATGGTCCTTCTTGGTGGCCTAGTTGAGTCTCCTGTAGTCAACACAGACCCTCCAAGAGGTGGGTACTCATGTAGCAATCTCCTCTCCCGACTCACTGATCAAAGTCGTGATGCCCGTCTTCTTGGGCACCACATGCAAGGGGCTGACCCACTTGGAGTCAGAAATGGGATAAATAAAATCTGCACTCCACCATTTTGATATTTCCTTCATCACGACCTCTCTCAGGTTGGGGTTCAGTCGCCGCTGGAACTCACGCGACGGCTTCGCCCCCTCCTCGAGATAAATATGGTGGGAGCACACTGATGGACTAATCCCATGGAGATTTGATACGCTCCATCCGATTGCCTTGCAGTTCTTTTCAAGAACCCCCATCAAACGGGATTCTTGCTCTCCAGTCAGATCGGCGGAGATGATGACTGGGTACATCTCAGGTTCACCCGCAAGGAACCGATACTTCAATGAAGTAGGGAGCGGCTTCAGCTCTGGACAACTGGGTGCTGGCAAATCTGGCTTTGGAAGAAGATGTGTGAATGTTGCTAAATCTGCCAAATCTGCCTGGGAGAAAGAATACAAGCTCTTGCAAACTGGATCTGGAGGAGGCTGCTCAACTGTGCTGTCTTTGATCTGCTCTGCCTCTACCTCCTCCTCATCTGTAGGCTCAGGTGGACTCAGGTCTGGCATCTGGTCATCACAATCTGCCTAATCATACTCTGAATCCGAGGGATCTGTATCAAACAAGGTGGCGTTAGTACCACCGTCACACAAGGTGGTCTCAGCACCACCATCACTAGAAACCGTGTCGCGGTCAAGAACCGGCTCTGCTCCCTCTGTAGTATCCTGGACCAGGGCTGTGCTCTCCAAGCTCTCCTCTGCTATCATCTCTGCATCAGTGGTGTCTGGAAATGAGAGGATGGCCTGTGCTGAAGGGTCTGCCCATGCTGCCTCATCATCTGTGATCACAAAATCACAGTCCTGGTGGATGTCTAACCCGGCATCTGTCAGCTGCTCTGTGTCTGTGCTGGCCTCTGAGCATGCTCTCTCTCTGGCTCTGTAGTCCTCGACCGTCTCTATTTGTATACTCTCGCCCTCGACGCGAAAGTATACCTTCCCGCTATCATGATCAGTCACCGCCTTGGCTGTGGCCAAGAACGGACGACCGAGGATGATGGGGGTATCGGCCACTGAATCAGGGATCTCCATGTACAACACTACGAAGTCCATGGGGAATTGCAGGCCCTGAATAGTGACGATAACGTCTCGCAACAACCCCTTCGGCCTCTTGACAGATCGATCAGCAAACTGAAGGACTGTCCTGCTCTGTCGAAGAGTGCCCAACTCGAAGCGGTCAAGAAGGGCTGCCGGAAGTAGGTTGATAGACGATCCACTATCCAATAGAGTCCGGTCGAACCTCTGCTCACTAATCTGACATCTGACATACGGGGCTCCTGAATCTGGCCTCTTGGCCGGCAGACGGTTCTGGATCGCGAAGCACGTGGCTTTCGTCAGCACATGAATCTATGAAGTGTGGTTCCTCCTCCTCCTCCTGACTGTAGTCCTGTCTCTCAAAGATCGCTGAAGAAGGGGGATGTGCTGCAAAGCCTCCTGAAGGGTCAGCTGTATGTGAAATCTGTCGATCATGCTCTGGCTGAACTCCTCCTGCTCTCTCTTTTTCGGGTCTTTTTCTCTTTTCTTCCCCTTCCCCATCTGAAGGGCTCTAGGGAAGGGGATCACAGGGTCCTTCTCAGATGAAGGACTAGGAAGAGGTCTAGACGGCTCGACGGCCGGATCCGCACATACATCAATCACCACAGTGGGACCAGAAGAAACTAAACCTTTTCCTTTATTCAAAACAGTGTTCTGAGATACATCAACAGAAGGAAAAACAACATCTCTCTCAAAACGAACACCGGTGGCCTCAGTACCACCACGGGCTGGCTCTGCTAGACGTCTCGCGGCCTCAGTACCGCGGGCTGGCTCGGCTACTCTGGTGGCGTCAGTACCACCTCCTCGAACTGGTGAAGCGGCGGCCTCAGTACCGCCGGTGGAATCAGCATCCTTGGTGGCATCAGTACCACCATCATCATCGTGAGCGGCCTCAGTACCGCTCTCCTCCTCCTCATCTGGCGCCCCGGATGTGTCCTCGTGGTGTAGCTCCAACGAGGCGCCGCCGCCTGCTGGTGTCCTACCGCTCCTAAGTGCAACAAAATTAGCATCAAACAGATCTGAAGATGTATCAACAAATGGATCACTAGGAGTGGCGTGCTCAGTGTAAGCTACCTGCTCAGATTTCCTCTTCAGGCTATTCGGATTCGGCTCTATCTGTGCAGGGATGGCGGCCTTCCCTCTCATCAGGTCCCGCATCTCCTGGCGGAACTCGTCCATCTCCCGTCTAAAGGTAGCCTGCTGGTCCGTGAGGAGGCGGGCTACGTCGTCCAAGGCGGGGCTCTCATGGGAGCCCGACGGGTAGCCTCTCTAGTAATGAGGCTGCAAGAACTGGTGCTGCTGCTGCTGAGAGGGGTAGGAGGAAGGATGCTACTGCTGGTGTGGCTGGTGAGCCTGCTGCTCACGTCTCCAAGACTGTCCCTGCTGCTGATAGGGACGAGGAACGAAGGACGACTGCTGGTGTGGCTGGTAGGCTGGGGGCTGCTGCTGCTGGTGATCTCTCTGCTGGCCATACTGCCCTCCCTGACCGGATGACTGCTGCTGGGGCTGGGTACCTCCACTCCCCCACCTGAATCTTGGATGGTCTCGTCGGATCCCAGGCTGGGGACGGTCATACCAAATACCGTTGACATCCATCAACGGCTCTGCGTCGTACTGGGCTGGCGAGAGTACTGCCAGAGGCTGATCCGGCTGGTATACCACCATCTGCAAGTCTGGAGATGGTGGGGACTGGTAAGAGGGCTGCTGCTGCTGGTACGGCTCCGCCTGTACAAGGTGAACTTGTCTAGGCTGCTGAAAGGAGCTGGAGCGCTGGGACGAGCTGCTGCTGCCGACGGTATCGCCTCGCGACTGAAGACGGGGCTGTGAAGCCGTCTGTGCCTCCTGGAGACACATGAGCTGGATCTTCATGTCGCTCAGCGTCTATGCCATCTGCTCCATCTGAGTGATGCCCTGGCACTGCTTCTTCTCGATCAGCTCCATGCGGTCCAACTTCTCGCTGATAATACCCATATCCGCAGCGGACGACTCTGCCTGTGCTGCTGCAACTGCGGATGAACTGGATGGACCGGCGTCGACCCGTGCTATCCTCTGGTACTGCACGGGTCCTGGTTGCTGCTGGGGTCTCCCCTGAGTGTATAACCGGGTCTGGGACATCACCATATAGTTCTTGGCCATCTCCTTGTAGATGGCCCAGACCTGGTCGTGATCCTTGGCGAAATAGGACCCGCCACAAGTAGCATTCACCAGGCCCTGGAGCTCTGGTGTCAGCCCCCTGAAGAAGCTCTGCACAAGGTTCGGCTTCGAGATATCATGGTGCGGGCATCGGTCAGTGAGCTCACGAAACCTCTCCCATGCCTCATGGAATTGCTCGTTGGGGAGCATGGAGAAGTTGCTGATCAGGGCCCTCGCTGCATTGGTCCGCCCGAGTGGATAGTACTTGTTCAAGTACTCGGTGCGGAGCTGCTCCCAGGTGTAAACAAACTTCCCCAAATGCTTCAGCCAGGTGGCTGCTCTGTCTGCTAGGGAGAAGGGGAAGGCGATCATCCGGATCGTATCTTGGTCCACGTGACGGTCGTGGACAGTGCTGCAAATCATCAGAAACTCCTGGAGGTGGAGATGGGGCTCCTCAGTCGCGAGCCCGTGGAAGCGGGGGAGTAGCTGCAAGGTGTTCGGAGGGAACTTGAAGTCCCCCACGATGGCTGGAAGTACTACCCAGTGTGCGTCAGCGTCGATCCGGAGTTGTGTAACTCCCGTATCGGTCTCGGTGGTCCTCCTGCCGCGGCTGCGGCGGCTGCTGCCGCTGCGGCGACTGCTGCGGCTGCTGCTGCGGCTGCTGCATCTGCATCCTCTTGGATCCTCGGTCCCTCTCTACGCTCCTCACGCTCTGCTCGCATCTGCTCCATCTCTCTCCTCATGTCGAGCATAAAAGCTCCCTGATCTCTCAACTACTGCTGAACGGTCTCTAAAGAGGCAATCAAGGTGGAGTTGATCGCTCCCTGATCCAATACGAAGTGCTCAGGCTGACGGGAGCGATCCTCAGAACTGCCGGCCATGGTGTCTGCAAAATCAAACGAGCCATACTCAGGTGCTGTCAAATCTATGAGTCTCTCCTCTGGCTCATATCTCTCAGAACCGAAAGAAAGGGGATCGAGGGGGAATAGGGCGGAATCGTACTCGGGCTCGGAGAACTGGTCTCGGCTCTCGCGGGCCAACCTAGATGATTGTGTAGACGTGCCCGAAAGTGGTGCAGCCAGAGGCTTCCTAAGAGAGCGTCTACCCATCATAGTGATCTGGTCGAGTAGGACGGATGAGATCTGGAAAAACTATGATCAAAATGCAAACCCCTCTGTTCACCAACGCAACACGAGCTGAAGACCGTGAAGGCTCGGTCAAATTATCTTGTCAGTTTTTATTAGGTGAACAAACAGTCTATCAGAGCGCTTACGTGACCTGTTGGGATACCCGATGCTACTCCAACCGACTGGCCTGTACGGAAGAGTCGGTAGTCAGCTAGAAATAGCACTGGAGGGCTCTACCTAGGGTGCGGGTCACTCTCTCGCGCAAGCAAACCAAACAATGAGGGGGTTGCTCTCCCCAAGACAAATTTTTAAGGTGAATGTCTTTTAGGGTCAATAGTTTTAGCAGTCCCAATTTTATTATTTTTCTTTTTAATTTTTTTCAATAAAAACAAAGGCCTAACGAATTTTTCGGTTCTCCTGGTTATTTAATCCAAAACAGGGGGAAGAAGATGAAAAAGCTGATGCGCGATGAAATCAATGATGCATGCTGAGATAGAAATGCGTACCTTGCCTCCAGCACTCTACATGCAAGTGATCCGTGCAGAATTTAAAGACTGAAAATAAACTACCCTAAATGATGCAGCGGTGAAAACCGAGTCCTAGATGAGCATTTCTACTCGCAGAACCGTCTAACTGGTCACCGACCTCCAAGCCAAAGGGTCCGGTCTTGGCCCACCCCTCCTCTGCCCGACAAATCGGGGGTAGGAGAAAGCACTTTACGGGGCAGGCTGCGGCACGTAGGCTACGAAGGAGATGAGTCAGTTATTTTTATTAATTGATTATTAGTAGGTCCAATTAAGCACACTATAGGAACATGCAGATAATTAGGTGTGGGGACCCTACTAATTACGGCACAAGCAAGTATAAAATCCTAAATCTAGGGGCTCGATGAAAAACCGCGTAAACACCGGAAAAGGCAGTAAAAAAGAAAAGAAAACAAAAATCGCGAGAAAAAGCCGCGAAAATCCTAAGGGTCCCCCGAGCACACCGGTGCTCGGCGAAACAGACCCGCTAAGCAATCAAGTCCAAGAGTCCAGTCTCTGAGTACCTGTATTATTACAATAATAATCAAAAATAGAAATAAAAAGTCTAACTAAACCTCTCCCACTCAACTCTCTCTCTCGCTCTCTCCTGCGGCTCCGTACAGAAGGGAGCCGCCTCCAAGTCCTGCGGTTGCATCGGCTCCTCGAAAGTCGCCTCCGCGGTCCTCGGGCCCTCGCAAGAAACAGAGACAAGTGGTCAGGCCAAAATAATCAAATAATGATAATAAAGAAAATAAATGAAAAATGAAAATGAGGGTATATATGCAAAAATACAAAATAAAATAAACACTCAAAATAAAACAGAAACAAAAATAAAAGAAAAGAAAATAAAACAAAATAAAACAAAAAAAAGATATAAACAAAAGCCGCGAAAAAGCCGCGAGCTCTGAAAGAGCCGTGAAAAGCCGCGAAAACAAAACGAAAATAAAATAAAAACTACTAAGCCGTGCTCCCCGGCAACGGCGCCGTTCTGATGACCAAGCTGAACGACCAAGGTCAAGGTTTTAATCGGTCATCGCGACCTCAATCACTCAGCTAGGTCAATCAAGAAAAATAGACCACCAAGATAGATGAAAATCTATCAAAAACAAGATAGCGGTCCTGCTATTAATTTAACCTGGTATAGCGACCAGGGTCGATCTCAAGGAGCACGGGTTGTCCTTGCGTCCTACGAAGTAGTCAAAAAGGAAATAAAATAAAAGAAGAAAATATTTTTTGGTGGTTTTTAATTATTTTATATTTTTTTGGATTTTTGATATATTAAGAAAATAGGAAAAGCAAAGAAAACTACACACTTCAACAATTTATTAAAGGCAATAAAAATCAACCAAAAATTCTAACAAAAATGTTTTTATGTGTTTTATAATTTTTAGTGTTTTTGGTGAAATTTTTGGGATTTTTCTGATATTTATTTATTAATTAAAAATCAAACAAGGACTGAAATGGGAGGTACCGTCTAGCCGAGCTAAAAGGGCCTAGATAAAATATCTAAAGGCCCCAAATTAGCTGGAAGGTAATTTTCCTGTAAAGAGAATAAAACAAGGAAAATTTAGGCACCTATATTATTATTTTTGGGTTTTTGGTTTAATTATTAGAATTTTTGTAAGTTTTTAAGTGTTTTTCAATTTTTAGTGGTTTTCAGTAATGACAAATAGCCAAAATTGGCTAGACAATCAAGCTAGACAAAAAAAACAGTACACAATTTTTTTATAATTTTTAGATACTAATTAATATTTTTTTGTGATTTTTAAAGTTAGACAGTAGCAAAATTAGATGTTTTTGAATTTCTAAAAATATCAAATCAACTCAGAAATGTTTCCAAAAATCCTCGAAAATTTTACACCATGGCAGGAGCCATGTGTCAATTTTCGAGGATTTGGAGTATATTTGCTATTTTAGTCAAAAATCAAAGGGGGCACAGTGCACAGGGACCAAAGTGCAAATACCCGGAAGTCTGGGGGGACGGTGGAGCTCGAATCCCAGCTCCTGTGCGAGCTGGGTTAGATGGGGATATGGAGAAGGTGCGCGGGAAGGAGGCGATGGCTATGGTGAAGCCCGATGGTCGGATAGTGGTCGGAATCGACCGGAATCGGCGGGGGACGGCGGAGCAGCGATTTGGGCGAAATGGAAAATCAAAGGAAAAGAAAGGCCTAAGGGACTACCTGGGTGGTTGGTGAGACTGGGGATGAGCTTGCGCAGCTCTGGGTCGTCGCCTCGAGGAGCGTCTCCCTCCGAGGCTCGAGCTCCTGCTGGTGGTGAAGCAAGGCGGCGAAGCTTCACCGGATCAGTGGTCACGCTCCCTCTCCTCGCTTCAACAGCACAGGACGCGAGCTGTCACTCTCGCGCACACACTGGAGCTCACAGGGGGTGGAATCGAATGGCCAAAGATGAGAAATGAGGAGGCAGAGCTGGAGCTTTATATGCTGGAGAGTCCGGGAAGACAGGCGCGGGTAGGGCGTGGAAGCGCGCGGATCCCGATGCAGGAGCTTCGGCGAGGGTCTCGGGTATATCAAGATCAAATCGGACCCGGGGTTTGAGTGGGGGTGAATCGGGTTTAAGCGCTAAAAATCCGAGAAGATGGGTTACCCGCTAAGAACCTGTGTGAAGTGGTCCTGGGGGAAAGTTGACCGGGCGGTCAACAATCCCCAGGACCAATGAGAGAAGGCCACGTGGCTGGATTTTGAAAATGAATTTAAAGGTAGCAAATGGCCGAATTAGTGAAAACTTAAAACATGAAATATTTTTATTTTATTTTTTTCTATTTTTTAGTGATTTTTAATTAATTTTTCAAAGTAAAAATAGTGTATTTACATAGTAGGTTCCTATATAGGTATATATACAATATATAGCTTTTTAGTTTTTGATTTTTAATTATTATTTTTATACAATTTTATTCCCATTTTATATTTTATTTATTTATATTATAAAATAAGGAATAAAAAGAAATTTTTATTATTTATATACAAAGGTAAAAATAAATACATATGTACATTTATATACATGGTATATTTACAATATATTTTTGTGTTTTTAATTTTGTTATTTTTATTTTGTTTTAGTTTTAATTGTTTTTATTTTATTTATTTACACTATATAATATAGAATCTTTACAAAAATTTTGGAAATTAATTTTATTTATTTATAATGGTGGATGGTCTATGTACATGATGAGTGATGTTTTTAGTTTCTTTTTAATTTTTATAGTTTTATCTTGTTTTTATCTTTATAAATATGTACAAGTATTTACAAACCAATTTGCATCTATTTTTATGAGGAAAATATTTTTATTTATTTACATAAATATTTACACACATGAGCCCCTATCTCCCTCTACTTTGGCTTTTATGCGGTCAGGCCCATGCTGAGCCCTCCCTTGGGTTTGGTTGCTCAATATTTATTCTAAATATTTCCTTTTTTTTCTTTTTAATCTTTATTCTTTTATTTTTGCACAAAAACATGCTAATTATATGTTTTTACACCATGCATGCTTTTGGTAATTATTTGTATTTACACATATCTACATGCATTTGCAAAGGTTTTTGTAGCTAAAATATAGGAATAAAGAGTGATGAATGAGTATTCATCACCTATGCATAAGCACGCGTAAGAACTAGTAAATAAATATTTTTCGAACTTAGTTAATACATGAAATAGTACTACATGAGACACTTTGCTAATTATTCACCTCAATTTGCAGGGTCGCATGGTTGACTTCATCAAGAGCCAAGCAACTTCAATTCAAGGAACTTAGGACCAATTTGATGAGGATGCTTTTTGATCAATATTTCCACCCTTTTAAAGCATTCAGGACATGTTCTTCTTGGTGGTGCTTCTTCTACCAAGTCAACATGGTTTGGGAGATGCGGTGGTGGTCGATCATAGCATGAGTTCGATCGGTTACTTGGAAGTGTGGCTAAATTGACAAGGGATTTGGATAGGGCAAATGAGAGAGAGAACCGGTTGTGAGAGATGGTGCAACAAAGCTCGCAAGTTCATTTGTGTGCATGCATCCGCTACAACATAAAAGGTCAATGCCGACATTTATAAACGTCGAAATAGGCTTTCTTAAACGTAGACTATAGATTTTGTATATGTATGTATATGTCGAAAATTTATGTCGATTCAATCGCTCTAGATAGATAATATTCGACGTATAGTCTGTTACGTCGAATTTAATAAAATAAGGGTAACAAACATCGAGAACTGTTTCAAAATTCTGTATTTAAACATCGATTTTCATAAAATAATACGATGTATAAACATCAATTACACTGCCTAAAGTCGACATTCACTGGTCCAAACATCGAATATAAAAATTATCATTTTAAAAAATCAATGTATTCTCTCCTTCCAAAAGACTTTATTGTCAGAAGCTCTCCCGCTGTTGGTCTGACACACACATACAAGACTAAAGATTAAAAAACCTCTGTATATGAGAAAATATCATAATTACATATTTACCAACTTATTACGGTTCTATATTACAATATTACCAAATATACTAATGAAAAAGCTAGATATAAACATTGCAGATTTTCCGCTATCCTCTCCCGCTGAGTTTGCATTACCATGATCACAACCACCACAACTATCAAGGTTGACATGAATTCAACAAGTCCTTTCAATTAATTTACATTAACAACCCTTCGATCGATCATCGCCGTCATCGTCACCATCGATCCATCACCCTCCTATCCATCTCCATTCACTCTCTTCGTCATTTGTTTGGTTTGGTATCGTACTCCAACTTCATACCCAACTCCTCGATGGACGTTGTTGATGAATCGGAAGCCTCCATGGACATCGATCAGTGTTTGATCTATTGAAGGATAACTCAACTGTGATGCTTTCTATTTTAGGCTCACTCTCATCCTCAAGTTAATCTTCTTTCTTTTCTTATTGTCCTTGATCATTACCTCGTGATTCCTTGAGCTCTGTAATTTGTGCTTGAGATGGATCGTGATTGTGAATAGGCTGGTTCTACATAGACGTTAGAGAGATCTTCCTCCTTTGTCAGTACAAAAATAAAAGCATCGAACAATAGATAGGATCATTTGTAGTAACATGTGTTTATATATGAAACTTGTTATGGTTAACTTTTATCCACAAATCAAACATAACATTCAAAAGATACAAATAGGAGATTGAGCAGACATAGAATAATAGTGGAGCAAAAGATCCACCAATAAAGGTTTTTTATTGTTGTGATATCTCTGAAATCTATCAAAACAATCAAAAGAGAATCATTAAGAACCTCCTCAATATATCCTTTTATATAAGCATGCATAACCCTATATTTGTATTTCAACAATGTGAGAACTAAGATATTATAATGATTACTTTAACTCGGAGATACATGTTGTCATTCTGGATTTCCATTTCTTGATCAAACACATGCTCAACAAATCTATTAAGTATAGAATAACGTAACAACGAGATTTCAAAGTAAAAAAATGCTGCAAACAATTAAATGAGATTTAATTTTACACTCTTCAGCATAGATTGATTCAACAAACAAAAGCTTATGCTACTAAGAGAAATAAAAACATACAATTAGAAGTCCTACTGAAACAAACTTTAAAAACATTAATATATGATGTTTGCAAGATAATGTATTCCAATTGAAAGTTAATAAAATGAGTACCTTCTTTGATCAAACCCGAGCGACACCTTGTTCCATCCTTCTCTCTAGTTGTTTGGGGTTCCTCACAACTAGAGAGCTTAAGAAATCACTCGTCAAGTGCTTATCACATTACAAGAACTTGATACCTCTTCCATTATTTAACTAAAATTGGTTTGTACTGACGATATCAAAATCTAACCATGAACTCCATAAGTTTTTTGATGATATATACTATAGATAGGTGTTGAATATCCATTTCATCACATTTATTCTATCTTTTTAGTCTTAAAAACCCTAGCTAATGCATGCAAATATCATTAATTTGTAAAAAATAGCATTCATCATTTATTGTATTTATTGTGTAAATAATATGGTTTTTAATGCCAAAATTATAGAATAAAGAGAAGAAAAGAAAAAAAGAATAAAATATCGAAGATATTTTATGACCTTGAACCCCGAGACCAAGTCAAGAAGTGAGTTGGTCGATAAGGAATAAAGTAGGGGGAGATAAGGGCCCAAAACTACAATAAAAACCTCATTTATTTATTCAATCAATAAACCATTTTTGTCACCTCTTTTATTCTTCATTATTTATACCTCAAATCAATAAACTTTATACATGAAAGTTCTAGATAATAATGTAAATAAAAATGCAAAATTGAGTTTGTACATAAATAATACACAATGTACTTTTTATATACAAAATAAAATCTCAAAACCTAAATTTCATAGATCCATATCTTCCATATAAAAACTCAAAATGTATCAAAATCACTCTAATTGTATATAACTTTTCATAAGCTATTTAATGGAGGGTGGTTTCATATTTCTTGGAGTTAAGGTGTGAAAGTTAGGTTTTGGGACCTCATTGTACAGTATACCTGAATAAAATAAGTTCATATTAAAACCAAAATAAAACCAAAAGAAAACATCAAATAAAATAAGTCTATGTAAATACATAGGCATAATACCTATGCTATCACTTGTACATAAATAAAAGTGAACCCAATTTCTTTTATTCTTTATTATTTTATGCTCTTGTAAATATTATTCATAATCTATTAAAAATAAAACTAAAATAAAACCCAAGAAAATACCTTAAAAGAAAATAACATATATAACTCATAGATAAAATACCTATTAGTATACCTATATAATTTATGTACCTATTTATTTAAGTGTAAAAATCACATCATAAAAATTTAATAAAAATATATTTACATTCCTAAAAATAAGTTATAAATATATAAAATAAGGGATAAAAAAATAAAATATACAAAATAAAAATAAAGTAGTCAAAACCTAGATGAATATACCTATAAATATACTCCTAATAATTAACTACTAATAAATAAAATCATAATAAAAAACTACTTAAAATAATAAACATTTTTTATTTTCTACTAAAAAATTAATAAAATCAAATACTATTTAAAATGATTATTTTTTATTTTCTTGATAGTTTTGTCTTGTAGCGACCTGACGTAGACCAATCACGTCAGGTTGTCTGTTGACCTCTGGTCAACTCGCCCTCCAGTCGTGTAGATTCATGAGAACTATCGAATCCCCTCTTTTTTGCCATTTTCCCCATTCTATTCATTCATCTATCTCGATCAAACCCTTCACATGAATTCATCATTGATCGACCATCATCCATGCCAGCCCTTTAGAATCTGTGTACATAACGTCGATCTCTTCCAAGAATCTCGTCAATAAGGGTGCGTACCCTTGTTTATAAATAACCTCCTCCATCTTCCATTGCTTCTTTGGTCATTAATCCGAGTCTAGAAGCCCCTGATCTTGGTCTAGCGAGTTCCCTCGTGACAGGAGGAGCCTTCTCACGGTCGGGCGGAGCTCCAAGAGGACGGAGGTGTGCACCTAGGGCAGAGCTCTGTGACGCCCCTGCTCCTTGGTCTCCGACCAGGTAAGAGCTGCGCATTTTTTCTTTATTTAGGTAGATTTCAATTCCAGTTGTTTAGTTATGCATTTATTTTAGTGGTTCGACCTTAGACTTAGCTTACTATACTCGATTTGTAGTTCACCGAAGCTCAACTCTGGCAAACATTTCCTCCGTGTCCTGCCTGCTCTCCGCTATGGCCTTCCACCCTCATCTCTCTCGTCAACGCCTGTTTATCATCCCACGCATCGTCACTCATCTCGATCTCACTTAGATCGAGCAATCGCTCCCTCCTCCCGCGCTCGTCGGAGGGATCCCATCTCGCCCATTTCTTGCTCATTTCCCCTTCTAATTAGATGAGGCAGTTTGCCCTCATCTCCTAGTCTTATCCTTTTTAGGTTTAAGGTGTAACGAGGCACCAGGAGGCGACTTTGTCACTCGTCGGAGGTACCTGGAGCACCACCTTTTCCCCGACCTGTGGTGGCACTCCTGTGACCCTCAAGACATTCTGAAGCCTCCTACCGATAGAGCGAGCCTCCTCGGTCATGTAGAGCCCAACACCACCACATGATACCACCGAGAGAAGGAGGATTCATCGATCGAAGTTCGGAGAAGAAGCCCTTCTTCCCTGTTATTTGTGGATAGCAGCAACAATCTAATGTGGAGGCCACTCCAGTTTCAATCTGGACCGTTCAATCATGGAGCACCTCGGCTGTTGATGAAGACCATAAACCTGATCCAGAACGTCCATCGTCGAAGGGGTATCACTCGTCCAAATCGTGTAATGTGTATCAGTGAAGGGAGCTTGATCGTCCAATGATGCACAAAGATGGGGTAAATTGAATATCTTTGCCCCTCATTTTTGCTTCTTATTATTTAGTTATGTAAATTAAAAGTATAGTATAAAATAAATTAGGAATTTCGCAAATTGGCCCGGTAATTCTCTTAATTGCATTTGGGTCCTTTCCACGTCACCTCACGTGTCGTCCCACGTGAGGTGGTGAAATTGCACTGAAGACCCTAGCAGTTTTTGTAATTGCAAATTATTCTACTAAAATTTAATATGCATTGTATATTTTTGGGAATTTTATAGTGTTGACCCTGTACTTACTGATTATTGTGTTTGGGTCCTTCCCACCTACCTTACGTGTAGTCCCACGTGAGCTAGGTAATTTGTATTGATACCCTTGTAGTTTTTTGTATTTATTCTAAGTCCAATAAAATGTTAAATATGTTGTATATTATTGGGAAATTTGCACCCGAGCCCTTGTTGTTTATTTTATTTGCAAATATGCCCAGCTAGAACATGTATTTTTGAGAATTTCATCTATTTTTTATAAATAGCTATTTTGCTCCTAAAAATTCGCAAAATCAGGGATAGATGCCTCTTTCCATGTACTTTCATGCCCTATATTTTTTTTCACATTTGTTTGCATTTATCCATTTACTAAAAATGAAAAAGGGAGCTTATTTTCATACGATATAGCTTAGAAAAACCAAAAAATACAAATAGTTTTGAAAAATCTTAAAAAAAATTATACAGTGTCTATTTTACTATGTTTTAACTAAAGACAAAAAATGACTAAAAATGGAAAAAGAAAACTCCTAAAAGTTGAAAAAATATACTAAAAACCTTTATAAAAATATAAAAATTCATTAAAAAAATCCAAAAATATGTTTTTTATATATATAATTTTCTTTATATAAATATTTAGATATTAAAATTGAGTTGGATAATTTGGAGTTCATTTACTATTTCTAAAATCCAAATCAATTTCGGGTATTTATTAAATCTCTGATTTGGGGTATTTTTAACTTTCAAAAATACATAAAGATTAGCGAAATTCCAGAAAATTATAAAAAACATTAGAAAATTTATAAAACACAAAACAATGTTTATTTAGTATTTTATTTATATACATATTAATATTTATAAATATATTACTCTATATTATATATACCCTATATATAGCTATATTATCATTAATATATACTCAAAAAGAGAGAATATGAAAATATAAAAAGAAAATATAAAATAATAAACTAAAAACAAAAAAATATATATTTTTTAAATTCAAAACCTAAAAAAAATATGTATATACATGATAAATGACTTGGTTGTGTATAAATAACCATAGGCTACCTATTTTGCTCTCTGTGGTTCGATCTCTACGTGCTTAATTTCTATGCATATTATAGTAGAGAATAATAAATTTTAACTCACTTGTGCTAGTCATTGCTTTTATTTATTGTGTGGGTTATCTGCTGACTAATTGGGATATATTGAGCGATTAACACATCGACTGCGGTTTCGCCTTGTGAAATCATACGACCCTCATTCAAATCTCTATTATCAGATGGCGCCGTTGCCGGGGAGCAATGAGTGTAGCCTAGTTTTGTTTGTTTATTTTGTAGTCATTTATTCTTATTTATGGATTTATTGCTGTAAATATCAATTGATTTATTCGTATATAGTCATTCAATTAATTCTTTGTCTATAGCTCTTTTGACTTCATTTGATTATTTGTGCTAATTCAATCTCTTGTGGCTTTGTTGCGAGGGCCCGCCATGCGAGGACGGCTTCTTTGGAGGCCGATGCAACCAATCTTGGAGGAGGATGGTCTTCACAACATGACCAGTTCGAGAGGCTACAAAGGAAACAAGGAGAGGGAATTGACATAGAATTAGATTAGTTTTATTTATGTATTTATTATTTGAGAGAGAGACCATTCAAATATGTAATAATTAAATACTCGGACTCTACTCTCCACAATGAGGTCCAGTGCCTGGGTGTCTATTCACCTGAGGGCCTCGTCGTAGTTTTCCATGATTTCTCACCTTTTTGTATTTTGTTTTCAGCTATTTTGAGTTTTCCACCTTATTTTATTTTGTTTTGTGAGCATGGAGCCCCTAGACATAGGTTGCTTATCCAAACCCTAATAAGAATGCATATTCCTATAAGGATTCTACGTTTAGATCTAGTCAAATTAATAATGCTAGTAATTTGGACTTGAGACCACGTGCCGAGAGAAGTTGTGTACAATGCTTGCAAGACCTGTTGTGGTGGGCACCGATCGGCATCGAAGATCGAACCTTGGTCTCATTTCTGAATAACTAATAATTGTTTTTTCATGATTAATAGAAGCTACTGTTTAGGGTGATTTTTTGTCGATTGCACACCGCCATGTAGAATAGGTTTAAAAATTCTATTTTTGCGTACCGCATGGAGAGAGCTAGGAAGCACTGTAAGTCCTTTATCTCAGCATGCATCATTAGATTCAATGGTGAGATTTCCATCATTGAATCGACTTGCACGCCTTTTTCGCTATCTCCCTTTGATTTTGAGCACCCAGGACTTAAATGAAAATCTACAAAAACGTTAGGCACTTGTAAAAGAACAGATCCTAAAAAGTGAAAACCTAAAAAATTAAAACAATGGGACTACTAAATAACCTTTGACCTTAATTAAAATATGTAATGGACTTTCATTGTCTTGGGTTCATAAAGCCCTCATTGTTTTCAGGTACATTAGGAGGGGACCAAAACCCCTCCCATGAGCAAGGCACGATCTGCTAAGGATTAGAGCCCAAAACCCAGTCTGTAATTGCCTTGTGTATCGCATGGATTTCTAAAGTAATGGCACTTCTATCGTACGTGACCGAGTAGGGCATTGTCAACGATGGTGTTCCCACCTTGTATGGAGCATCGACATGGTATGAAGTACTAAGCCTACGTCACACATTCAAGGGGGTGACTGTCTCATCGGTTTGCGTCGAAGTAGGTTCTTGCACGCTGACGGGTGATTCCGTTGTGAGTGAGAACCCGAAGTAGCGGTTTCACCTATCGGCTTCGTCTCTGTTTCTTTGGCCGAGTAGAGATCCATGAAGGGTTACAAGGACCTCAGGGAGTGCAGACTACATGTTATAAAGGAGGAGGACCAGTACAAGATACTTTTCTGACAGTACTCTCTCCTACAGGGTTAGCATACTAAGGACTTGTTACAAGATATGCCTGAAATGACAACTCTAAAACTGAAAAGATAATAAATAGCCGAAACTTCACGGCTTCACACGACATGAGTTGGTGAACCCAATTTTGTATTGTTTTTGTATGGATCTAGATTAAGGTTTACAAATAAAGTCCCCGTAATTGCGCAAATGTTATCATATGTGTCTCCTCTTGACCCCCACTTAGTTTGAGCCTTTCTACTATTTTACACTCCATTTTATTTCTCGTTGACCACCATATCTTTCCTCCAGCATCGATCTCCCTCTTGCTTCACGATGTCGATCAATGGATGGTTTAGTCAGGAATCTGCCGATACCTACATCGATTCCATTGACTCGACGTCATCAATAATTCAAGGCGATTCCCGAGAACCTGATCCGGACCTTGCGGGTCAATCTCCAGACTCCTTATCTTTTACCCATCCTTTTGACCACACAATAAATCAGGATCACCTTCATCCCACCTTCACCGCTGTGCATGAGAGTCGATTAAAGTCAACATCTTTTTCATTCACAACACTCTGTGATTGACCCTAATTCTAGATCCATCTTGGCAGTTGGGACTCAATTACAAGTGGTCTGATTAGGAATTTTTCACATTGCATATAGAAGATAATCCCAGTCCTGGATCCCAAAACAGAATTCATCTCTTCAGACTCAGACCTTGAAATGGCTCTTAAAGGAAAGGGCAAGTGTCAGCAACCACCTTCCCAACTAGAGCAAGGACAGATGCTTGATTAGAATCAGGTGAATGTCCAGTTGTTGGCATCAATCAAGGCCATTCAACAACAGCTGACAGAGCAGGCCCTAGCAAGACTGCTTTCCAGGAGATGCTTAATGATGTTATGAATAAGCAAGTAGGAGGAGGACGAGGAGATAGACCAACAGGAGGAGGAGTTGGACCCCGTGAGGACCCTGATGCAGAAGAGCCAGAATAAGGAAGGTCGAAACCCATGCTGAAAGAGACATACAACCATGGAGATAGCCAGATGACCGTGTGGATCCTCATCCCACCAGTACATGCTCAGTTTGAGCTGAAGCCTCAGTTCCTTGATCTTCTTCCATCCTTTCACGGGAATACCAATGAAAAGCCTTACATTCACCTACAACAATCTTCATGCATCTGCCATACTACCCACTACCGCACATGTTCCGTGGATGTATTGAAGATGATGACGTTCCCCTTTAGTCTACAGGACAAGGCCCTATATTGGGTCAATCATCTGGGAAAGGCCGTGGCGACATGGGAGGAACTGAAGTCTGCCTTACTGCATAAATTCTATCTGTTCGGTCGGCTCAACTAGATGCGAGCCAGAATCAACAACTTCTCTCAGGGAGCCCACGAGACCATTCATGAAGCCTGGGAGAGGTTCACATATTTGCAGGAGAAATGCCCATATTATGAAATTTGAAGGACCAACTTGGTCCAACACTTCTTCGGGGGGCTGAATGTAGAAAGCCAAAGGCTCGTTAACGTAGTCCGTGGGTTATCACATTTCAATAAGGATGAAGATGTAGTTTGGCAGATTTTTAAGGAAATGGCCGAAGGAAAGGTCTCCCTCTCTTCATCCAAAGCATATCTAAAGCAACCCCAGATCCTCCAGAAGCAAGTCCATATGGCAATGTCTTGTGAGGCGGAGAGGGATGAGAGCTCCAACCTCAGTATCATCGGGGGCCATCACTCAAAGGTTTACATCATTGAAAAGCGATCAACCTTGAGAAACTCACCTTGATCGAGAAGAAGAACATCACCTTGACAAGATTGAGCAGATCACGAGCAGTTGAAGCTACTGGTGGGTACTATCAGTTCGGTCCAATCGGCGACGCCATCCATAGAGGTTCCAGCTGAGAATAAAGATGAGCGATCACCATCACAACTTTAGCTGAGCCAGCTACCATCGACAATCTAGCACGTGTACTACGTGAAGGCACCCGATCAGGGCCCGCCGCAATAGCAGATGGTTGTCTACTGTCCAGACTTCCTTCCATCATCCGATCCAGCTTTCCCACCACCACTCTTGATCCAAGAAGTCAATGGCGTATGGAGAAATGACACACAGCTAGCCCATCCTACCGGACACCCCCAAGGCCAGCAACAAGCCAACATGCAATACCACTAACAAAGGGTGGCTGTTTTAGGCAGTCCTCGCAACCCCTGCCTCAGTACCACTAGCCTTCGAAGTACAACAACCAGTGGAGGCGACACCAACATTACCCAGCAACTGCAGTATTAGTAGCCACAACCATACCACTAGTATGCGGCTGCACCACCTCACTAGTATCAACACTATCCTCCTCCCTTCTACCATTAGTACCAACCTTCATCCACGTCCTCAGCACCACCAGCAGTCGCAGCCTCAGCCCCAAAACACTCAACAACAATGTGGTCTGCACGCTGAACCTTCTGAGGTGAATCCTGTGAACCCTACCCTTGACTGCTTGGGCCCGACTTGTTGCCTCGTAGACATGATGAAGAAGCTAGATGACCTGACCACAATGAAAACTACCATTCCAGTGCAAGTCAAAGCTAATCCCAATAGCTTCAAAAAGAAAGAGCAAGAGCGGTTTTGCCTTCGTCTGCCACAAACCATGGGAAGAATAAATCTGTGTCAGGTGAATCGTCATCTTCTGCATCAGTCGTGCCCACCACAGGGGTGGGTGAGGAATAAGAAGAAGGAGGAGCCATTCCAGCTGCCACTTACCACCATCTCCACCGGCAAAAAGAAGAAAAAATTAGAAAAATAAAAAAGATAAAAAAGATGATCATCGCCAAAGTAAAGCCGTGCCAGCCATGGAGGAACCGCCAACGCAGCCGATCCTATGCTAGCCGATGGAGCGGAGGCCCCACTTTTTGCCTGTCAACCAGCACCAGCATCTCAGTCTCCAGTTTGTACTCCATTTTGCGACCTGAATGTACAACATATTGTGGACAAGGAGATATAAATAAGAACTCTATTTCTGATTCCAATACTGTAAATATACCTTTTCTTGAAGCAATTGAAAATTCCAAAAAAAATGCAAAACAAAAAAGTAGATTATCTGATCCCGGGATTGTGGATATTATTAATAATTTGACTGTTGAGATTCCATTAATGAAGGCCCTAGATTATATGCCCGCTGTAAAGAAAGGGTTGAAAGAGGCATGTACAAACAAGCGTCGAATAGCACAAAACAATAGACGCCGACAGGTTGAGAAGCACATTGTCACCATGTCCATGGTTGTAGTCATCAGCAATCTCCTACAGAAAAAGCAAGACCAAGGAGCACCTTTGATCAGATGCAAGATTTTCGATCAAGTTTTCGAGCGAACCCTGCTTGATAGCGGTTCATCCATCAACCTTTTGCCCTCGTCATTATTGCAAGAATTTGAACCAGGTCCTCTCAAGTAGACACAAATGATCCTTCAATTCACGGATCGATCCATCAAGCGACCTATAGGTGTTTTGGAAGACGTTGTTGAAAAGCTACGGGACATGCAGTTTCCAGTTGATTTTGTAGTCCTTGATATGGGCTCACCTACACCCTTACTCCAGACTCTTATCATCCTAGGCTAGCCACTCCTATGCACTTCAGAAGCTGTGGTTGACTATGGGTCTGACAAGATCACCTTCAGCTCGGGCAACAACAAAAACACCTAGACATGATCAGCGAGCCCAAAGTTGTAACTGATAAGGAACATGCATCACTGTTTGAAGAAGACCGTGACTTCATTGAAGAGATAAAAGATACACCACTCTCTTTGAACGATCTATGGACACAGGAAATCCTCTCTCTAAGGATGTGGAAAGCACAGTCGATGCAAGCTCCAACGACACATGGGAGACCAAATCCAATTTGCTGCTGCAACTCTTGATTCTAATAATTCACTCCAGCCCAAACACAATTATCCCATTACGAATCAATTTGACACATTATGAGAATCTCAATAGAACACCTAGGACAACATCCTTGCAAATGTTGAGGCAGAGCATCCCCCGACCAGCATTGTTTCTGAAGTTACTGAGCAGATGACTAATATAGAACCAAAACTAAAGCCACTTCCAACAAGACCGAAGTATGCTTTCCTTGTGGGTGCATTAAACATGTATCCAGTCATCACCAGTAGCAGGCTGACCCCATAACAAGAATCTCAACTTTTTCGAATTTCCAGAGAAAAATTGCAAGGCACTTGGTTGGCATGTCTCATATCTCCGCGGGTTAAATCATGCACTGTGCTCACACCACATCTATCTGGAAGAAGATGCCAAGCCATCCCGCAAGTTTCAAAGAAGATTGAATCCGAATCTGAGGGACGTTGTCATGAAGGCAATCATGAAATGGTGTGACATTGGATTTATTTATCCCATCTCCGACTCAAAATGGGTAAGCCCCCTGCACGTAGTTCTGAAAACCGTCAGGGCTTACTATCATTACAAATGACAGAGGAGAGGAGATATCTACTCAGGTACCAACATCCTGGCGTGTTTGTGTTGACTACCGCCATCTTAATGCAATAATTAACAAGGACTGCTTCCCCTTGCCATTCATTAATCAAGTATTGGAAAGACTGGCTGGCAAGGAGTTCTTCTACTTTATGGATGGGTATTCCAGGTACAACCAACTGGCAATCACCCCTGAAGATCAAGAGAAAACAACCTTCACTTGCCCGTTCAACACCTATGCTTTCAGGAGAATGCCATTTGGATTATGCAACGCACCAACGACATTATACAGATGCATGCTTGTAGTTTTCGTCGAGATGGCAGGAAGTTTTCTCGAGGTGTTCATGGATGACTTCTCTGTCTATGGTGACAGCTTCGATTCTTGTCTTGAGCTCCTGTACAGAGTACTTCAGAAATGCCGTGAAGTCAATCTTGTATTATCATGGGAAAAGAGCCACTTCATGGTCATAGAAGGGATTGTGCCGGGCCACATCATTTCCAAACGAGGCATGGAAGTCAACCCAGCAAAGGTGGATGTAATTGCCAATCTTGAGCCACCTGACAGTTAAGAATGTGAGGTCATTCTTGGGGCATGTGGGATTCTACAGAAGATTCATTCGTGATTTCAGCCGCATTGCTCGACCTCTTACAGAGTTATTGTACAAGGAGACTGAGTTTATTGTTGATCATCAGGTTCTCCTTTCATTTAATAAGCTAAAGGAGATAATCACTCACGCTCCAGTCCTACAGCCTTCGGATTGGTATCTTCCTTTTGAGATCATGACTAATGCGTCATACTTTGCAGTTGGGGCTATTCTAGGACAGAGGAAAGACAAGGCGTCATATGCCATCCATTATGCTAGCAAAACATTAGATGAAGCTCAGAGAAATTAGATGGTGACAGAGAAAGAACGGTTGGCTGTTGTATTAGACCTTGATAAGTTCAGATCATATCTGCTTGGATCAAAAGTCACCATCTTCACTGACCACTCTGCTATTAGATACCTACAACAGAAGAAGGATGCTAAGCCCAGACAGATCAGATGGATCCTTCTCCTACAAGAATTTGATTTGGAGATAAAAGACAAGCCTGGAGTTTAGAATGTGGTAGCAGATCACCTCTCTAGAATTGAACACCAAGAGCCTCCACTGAGTTGTGCACCCATTACAGACACCTTCCTGGATGAATCAATTGTGGCTATGGATTTGCTCCCTTGTTATGCCGATATTGTGAACTACCTCGTATCTGGTGTTGTTCCACAAGATTGGACGAAAATCAAGAAGGACAAGTTCTTGTCAACTATTGATTTCTACAACTGGAAGACCCACTTCTATTCAGGGAAGGAGCAGATTGCATTTGACGCATGTGTATTCCATAGGAGGAGCATCATAGTGTCCTCAATCATTGTCACTCGCTCAAATCTGGTGGACATCGTTGTGGAGATAGAACAACAACAAAAGTATTGCAGTGTGGCCTCTGATGGCCTATACTATTTAATGATGCATGAGCCTTTGTCAAACGATGCACTAACTGTCAGTGATTGAAAGGCACCCTCGCGGCTAAAGATTCAATGCCCGTAAATATCATTCAGATTGTTGATGTATTCGATGCGCGGGGCTCGATTTCATGGGACCTTTCTCCAACAGTCTGAGATATGAGCACATTCTTCTTGCCCTTGATTATGTGAGTCGTTGGGTTGAAGATATCCTCGCTCGAGCCACAGATAACCACACAGTGTGTCATTTCTTGAATGGAAATATCATCTCGCGGTTTGGGATTCTGATGATACTCATATCAGACGGGGGTAGTCGCTTCATAAACAAAGAGGTCAAGAAGCTAATGAAGGAGTATGACATCGAGCACCGTGTCACATCTCCTTACCACCCTCAGACCAATGGCATGGTGAAATTATCAAACAGAGATATTAAGACGATCCTCCAAAAGCTTGTGAAGCTGGACAGAAAGAATCAGTCCCAACTCTTGGACTACATCCTGTGGGCATACATAATCGCTTACAAGTCTCCCTTGGGCATGTCGCCCTACTGTCTTGTATATGGGATACCATGTCATCTGCCCGTGGAATTAATTCACAAATCTTTATGGGCAGTTAATATCTATAATTTGGACTCACAAAAAGGTGGTCAAAAGAGGAAAGAAGATATGAACATGCTCCTAGAATTTCGAGACTATGCATATGATAACACATTGATGTATAAGGAGAAGGTGAACCACTGGCTTGACCGACACTAGACGAAAGACCTTTGAAGTTGGGTAGAAAGTGTGGTTATTTGATGCAAACTTGAAGGTCTTCCCGAGTTAATTGAAAAGCAAATGTACATGGCCCTTTCAAGTTCGAGAAGTGCGTGACAGTGGCAACATTGCAATATCAGAATTGTCTCCTGACGCACAACCATTTGTCGTCAATGGTCAACTCCTGAAGCCTTACCTCAAGCATGACAGTTTCTTGGCCGTTGTCAACTCTATCCAAGTATTGCGCTCGGATGATACATCCACAATAGTAGCTGCATCAAAATATTCAGATAATGCAACTAAAAAACTTTTACTTTACGATTTTATCTTTCTTCTTTTCTTCTTCTTTTTTTCAACTTTCATTTTATGTTAAAAAATTCTTGTGTGTATCACCACTTTTTTGTCAATCTATTATAGTTAGGACGTACTTTGTCCTAAGTATAGGGGGGTATGCACCCTGAGTTATTTCATTCTTTGATCCTCTCCCCTCTCTCCTCTTCTTGTCTATACTCTGGGCTATCTTATCCTACGTATAGGGGGAGACAGTCTGAGTACGATCTGGTCATTCTCAACCTTGACCCTCCCTGCTTTGTGTATAGTCTGATATACTTAGGATTATTTGATCCTAAGTATAGGGGGGACAGTCAACTTCTCATTCATCCATTCCTTTGTTCATTATTTCTAGGTTTTTCTATACTCAGTCCGAGTTATGTCTTCTTTTTCTCTTCGATCTATGAGGACATAGCTCAAGCTAAGTATGCGGGGTCGTATATACTATGTATATACTTTAGCCATAACTCGTACTTTCGTATTTTAAATATTACATATGGCTTAAAATACTATCAAAATCAAAAAAATCACATAAAAAAGATGCTTCTCAAACTCTTTTTGTACAAACTGATTAATAAATCAGATGAAAATACTTTTTCAAAATGTTTGAAAAATAATTTGAAAATCTTTTTGAAAAATAGTTTGAAAACTGTTTGGAAAATACTTTGTAAAATGTGTTCAACCTTTGTAAAAAGATTTTGCTTGCAAAATTTGTTTTCTTTGCGCGAAATAAAATGTTTGAAAAATGATTTGCAAATGGTTTGAAAAATGGTTGCAAAAATATTTGAAAATCTATATATACTGTTTGAAAAACTTTTGCAAAATGATTTTCAAATGTGTGTAAATGTTTGTAAAAATTGTTTGTAAAAATTATTTTGGACTATAGTTTTCAAAACTATTGTAAAATGATTTCAAATAAGTTTGAGGAGTATACATACCATATTAAAACTCTTTATACATATGTCTATAAAATTGATCACTTACCCCTTGTAAATCCTTTAAAAAACCAACTCTTGTAAATATAAGATGCATCCTCGTGTAAATATCTGCACTTATTTTCTTTATTTTCAAAAATCACAAAAACATTTACAAAACCAAAAATACCAAAAATATTTTTGAAAAAAATAGAAGAAAATTTGCATATGCATTATCTTTTCAAAAGTCCAAAACCTCGAAAAAGTGCATCACTGAAATATTTTCTGCATTGAACTTAGCATTTGTATAGCATTCACATTCTTTCGGATTGAGTTTGATGATTGAACTAGTCCAAATAAAGTCGAAGATTGGAGCTTGGTTGGACCTTACTGCACCCAACCTCACTGGAACCTTATGGGAACTAGATTTAAGGTACTTCAGGTCCATTGGGACTTAATTCTTTGAGACTCAGGGCTGGGTTCAAGTCACCTCAACTTACTAACTAGAACTTTTCGAGACACATGCATGACTCTTGTCGGCCGTGACCTAACTTGGACACTTGCACCTTTCACTTGGCTCAACTTAGTTGGAGTGGTAATGGGAATGGATTTTCTGATTTGAGACACACACAAGTGGAAACATTCATCCTCGTCTAGGGAGGGAAGAGCACCCCAACCTGATCCAGTGGCTATGAGGTCTAAAGACAGGAGAGTGTGTGATGCATTAATGCTTCAAAAGAGGGACAAACTTCTGGCTCAAGAGGAGAAACTCCTTATGTAAATGCTGCTGCATATAGTATTTCAAAAAAAAACTCCAAAAAAGTGGTCCTAATTGAAAATAAAATGCCTACCAGAGTATGTATATATCTTGTATAGCCAATAAGCAAGCTTGGGCATTAAAGTTATACCGTGTGAGCCTACAAATGGATAACTTGACTACAATGGTCGTGCATCCCATGATAGGTAGCTACACTGGCTACCACCCATTCTTCTCTCCACCCCTCCTCTTGAGTCGGATGCCACTTGAACTTAGAAGGGAATATCCCGCTTCTCGATGAAAGAGTTGTTGGATTGGGGAATCATTGGGTTGTCACTCTGGAGAAGTCAGTTCTTTTGTCATTTTAGTTAGGGAGAGCCACTATCACTTACACTATACAAGTCAACTTCATAGTCATAAGGGTTTGTGTATGATGTAGGCTAGTTCCGACCTGGATATTGAGGTGGTTTGAACCGAGTTTTGTGACGCTCGAAGGTATTTGTGTTTTAAATTTGGTTCCCGACCAGGTTCCACACACATTCTCACACCAAGTTCTAACCTGAGCTCCGAACTTTGATTCTGTAAAAACATGTTTAATAATTGAAATTAATTCTATTTGTTCTTTCTTTTTCTTTTCTTCTTTATTATTTTCGTACTTATTGCATACGTGTTTGCTAGGGACTAGAAACTGCAAGTATAGGGGGAGATGAATCTCCATTTCATCACCTTTATTCTATTATTTGGCCTTAAAAATCTTAGCTAATGCATGTAAATAACATTAATTTGTACAAATTAACATTAATTATTTATTGTATGTATTGTGTCAATAATATGATTTTTAATGCCAAAATTATAGAATAAAGAGAAAAAAATAAAAAGAATAAAATATCGAAGATATTTTATGACCCTGAACCCCAAGACCAAGTCAAGAAGTGAGTTGGTCGACAAGGAATAAAGTAGGGGGAGATAAGGGCCCAAAAATACAATAAAACCACATTTATTTATTCATTCAATAAAGCATTTTTGACATCTATTTTATTCTTCATTATTATACCTCTAATCAAGAAACTTTGTACATGAAAGTTGTAGACAATAATGTAAATAGAAATATAAAATTGAGTATGTACAAAAATAATATATAATTCCTTTTTTACACAAAATAAAATCTCAAAACTCATACTTCATAGACCCATATCTTCCAAATAAAAACTCAAAATGTATCAAAATCACCTTATTTATATATAACCTTTCATAAGCTATTTAATGGAGGTAGTTTCATATTTTTTGGAGTTAAGGTGTGAAAGTAAGGTTTTGAACCCTTATTGTACATTATACCCTAATAAAATATTCATTTTTTTTATTCCTTCTTATTTTTATAATTTTATAATTTTATAATTTTATAAATATTATTTATAACCTATGTGCATATTAAACCGATTTAAAACCGAAAGTAACAAAAAATACCAAATAAGTCTATGTAAATACATAGGCACAATATCTATGCTATCACTTGTACATAAATAAAAGTGAACCCTATTCTTTTATTCTTTATTCTTTTTTACTATTATAAATATTATTTATCTTCTATTAAAAATATAAAGCTAAAATAAAACCCAAGAAAATACCTTAAAAAAATAATGCATAAAACTCATAGATTAAATACCTATTTGTGTACCCATATAACTTATGTACCTATTTATTTAAGTACAGAAATCACATAAAAAATATAATAAAAATATATTTACATACCTAAAAATAAGTTATAAATATATAAAATAAGGGTGTTAAATAATAAAATAAAATATATAATAAAAATCAAATAATCAAAACCTAGATGAATATACCTATAAATATACCCTTAATAATTAACTACTAATAAATAATACCAAAAAAATAAATAAAAATCACAATAAAATAATAATAAATATTTTTATTTTTCACTCAAAAATAATAAAATCAAACACTTTTTTAAAATAATTATTTTCGATTTTCTTGATAGTTTTGTCCTATAACGACCTGACGTGGACCAATCACGTCAGGTCATCTTTTGACCTCTGGTTAACTCACCCTCCAGTCACGCATATCCGTTAAAACTGTTGAATCCCTCTTTTCCACCATTTTTCCAGCTCGATTCATCCATCTATCTCGATCGAACCCTTGATGAATACAAAAATCACCCTCTTAATAATGTCGAGTTAACATTCGAGTTTTGTTGCAGTCAGGCAAATCGGGTCGATCGAAAACCACTTCATCAAATTTTCAATTAAACATATGCGGTCAAATTTATTTACTTGGGCAAGCCCAAGGTCGAACTCTGGGACACGAGCCTCTTAAGTGGTTACTCAGATTCTCAATACTCAGATTAAGTGATGAATTAATAACTAATAGGTCATTGCATAAAGCAACATGATGCAAATGATGCAGACAAATGAAGACACTTTTTATTTAGTTTTTATGATGCAACTTGATACATGTGTAAATATGTGCAAATATGCCCTACCTATATGAAATCATTGAGCAATAAAAATGTAGTCAATTTCATGATCAATTCTTGAAGCAAATTTAATTAATAAAATAAAAGGTATGAGAAATCATTAAACAAATTACACTATATTACTTGAATTTATCATCCAAATTTTGTCAAATTGGGGAACAACCATGCCTGTGTATACATAATGAAATAATACTAGAAATGAAACTGAAATCAACTTTAACGGAGATCATATGCTTGAGATATTCACAAAAGAGTTTAGGGGCATAAACGTAAAGAAAACATGCAAAATAATTAGAAAAACATTACAATCAAGTCTCTGGAAGTCATAAATGCAATTATCATAAAGGTTGAGGCCTTCCCTATAAATTAACCATGTGGGGGCTATATTGCAATTATGTAAACCCGATAGGATTAGAATGCAAATAACCCTAGGCACACATGCTATACACATGCTTTGAGGGACCTGTCTACAATTTGAAGAAAATAGCCGGGCACTGACGTAATTTTCCCACCCCTCATGTGACTTGAGCACGTGAGGTCTAGGCTCGGACAAAGGCTTTGGCTCGGTGCTTGGCTCGGGACGCTTGAGTGGAGGCTCAGGACACGTTGAGAGATTTGGTGCTTCGGGTACTGGCTTCGACCAACCGAATCTCCAAGCCTCGATTGATGTGACGTGGACGATCCTGGATCGTTGGATGGACACCGGAAGGGTGCCATCCAACGGAACATGTGCCTTCTTTCTCCTCTCCCTCCGTCGCTGGGTGGTGGCGCAATTGGAGCTCCGACGAGCACCTGGAGCTCTTCCACGCTCCACCGCATCCTCTGAAGGTCCTGGAAGGACCGTGGCAGCCTAGCGAGGAAGACCATGACTTGAAGGAGACCTGGGGTGGTTGGATTCCCCGGTCGATGAAGCTCCATTGGAGGCGGAGATGGAGATCAGAGTGGAGCACACAGCTCCAACCATTGAATGATTTGATACCTTCAAGTATCAGTACATAGCCGAGGCGTGTGATTGTTGTGCACGGGTGAATTGAAGCGGGATGGGAGCCTTAATCGAATGGAGAAGGAAGAGGTTCAGTGGATTCCTCCACCGTGAAGGAATACAAAAGGGAAGAAGGGGTTGAAGGTTGTGGAGGAGAGGAGAGGTGGTAAAGGGTACAACGAAGATGGTGGAGGCAAGGGGAAGCTAGTAGGGTGACTGATTGAGGGTGACTGTGCGTAGAAACTCGTAAATAATTATGAGTAACGAGAAGGAAAAGAGAGAGGATCAGAGGAACTCACCTAGAGATCAAAGGCAAATGAGGTGGATTGGGCTGAACTCCAAGAGGAGCTACGGTCTTCGCTGGACTCTGGCGACCATTTGGAGAAGCTCAATGGTGCTCTAAGGCACCAGAACGAGGCCTACCAATGCTATGGGTCTTCATCGGGATGGAGGTTGTCTTCACATCCTCAATCCTACCTCCCCCTCTCACAGGGAGATGGAGAGGTGCTGGGTCTCTACCTTTGTAAAGGTGGATGAGGTGGAAATCGGCCAGAGGTGACATATTTGAAGGGGGAAGGTCCAAAGTGTAGGTGGTGGAGGTTGTGGCTGGCGGTTGAGATATGGGGTGAGAGAGAGAGGGGCGCGATTAGCCAGATGACCCGCGGGGTTGTCGAAGGTTAGGCCTAGGATTTTTCGTGCTTGGAGAGTGGTGAAGGTGGCTATTGTGGTTGGAAAATAGGAAGGGGGAGACATGCTATCATGGTGGACGTGGGAGAGAGGGAGCATGGGAGGTTGAAGACGATCGCATAACCGTTGGATCTTGCGATCCAACAGTCAGGGTGAGGGCGCTAAGGAACGACCCGGATCAATCGATCAGGGCACATCGAAGGGCTATGGGTGAGGTGTGTGGGTCCATTGTATCTAGTGATCCAACGGTCAAGGAACAGGTAGAAGCGGGCGCTCTAGATGTACTCTAGTGAAAGATCGATGGGTAAAGAATGGATAGGGAGTGAGCGACAGAGATGGAAGCTCCAGAAGGCGATCAGATGACATAGAAGGGAGGTGGGAGGTGCGAGGGGCGTGGGCCGTGTGGCTCAACCTGAAGGAGGCCGAATTTGAAATAAAAATAAAATAAAATAAAAAAACTCGAAACATGAAAGTTGTAGATCTTTATGAGATCTAAAGTTTCATGTTGACCAAAAAGACCAAATAGTCAAACAAAGGTAGAAATATTTTTGGGAGCATTATTAAAGGTATAAAAACACTACAATTTTTGATTTCGTAATTTTTTTTGTATTTTTAATAAAATTTAAAGCCAAGATATATACAACATTTACTCTGGTTTTTAATGACAAATTTTTGATCAAGGGGATTAAAATATGGGATTTGTCATGATGAAATCGAGGTTCACCACCCCCTATACTTAAACTACGCTCGTCCTTGAGCATCTCAAGCATGAATAAGTTGGATTAACCTTGATTGTACATGTGAATACAAGACCCGATCTATTCAAGAACTCCCAGTTTTAGAGATCCAAAATTCAAAGTTGAACCAAGCTCTAATCATGGGTATCCAATTTCTCTAATTATCATACTCTCTCTGTATACATATAAGATATGGATATGACATTAAGTGTTGACTGCAGTCACAAGAGTAGAGTCGCAACGTCACCCAAGGTTCTAGTCCAAGAGACTCTCCTAAGAACCCTATCCTCAACACTAGGGAATAAATCAAATATTGCATAGAATCCACCGTCTCTTCAGTTGTCAGACTAAAAAATGTAGATGGAAGGTCAGTTGATGGAGGGCATAGGATTGTGTCATTTGTTCTCTCCCTCTCATTAGAACAAGGATCCTCTCGAGTGCCTTATTAACTCAACACATTTTTTTTTGTTGATTAGTGTGTCCGTTAAGAGAAGTTGGAGTCGTTTGCACTTGTTTTCCTGGAGTACACCAGGGTGTGCCTTTTTTTAGTATCTAATATACCTTCTACACCTAGACTTGTAGCATTTATGATGCAGAGCCCTTTTTTGGTGCTAGCCCGACTCTTGGTCCTAATAGCGATGGTCCAAGTGGACACTTTGAAATGGTTGGGAGTGCTTGCCTTTGGTGGAAGCTCTTTGATATTTGACTTTGTAAAGTGAGAGCTTTTATTTAAAATTTCTATTTCTTTTCATTGCTTTTGGCTAGCTCCACTGCTTTTACCAAGAGTTGGCTCACACTGATCAATATTTTTTTATATTTCGTCACACCCTGGCATATAGGTAAATGTCAAGAGATAGTACAAGAACCATGTTCTCATACTAGCTAAAGGTTCTGGCACTCATGTTTCATGAAGCCTTAAATGATTTTATCCCACCCTCGAGCTTCATTAAATCGAGTCCAAACTTGAATCCCTCATCCCAGTCCCTCAAGTAAAAATTCAACTCCTCTCATCATAACTGCAGTCATGTATGTGAAGTGCTGATCATATTCTTAAGCAGAGACTAAGCATGCAATATAGCACACAAATATTTCAAACTAGGGAAATGTGGATAATTAAGTCAAATACTCTAATGACTAAGGATAGTTAACTTAAAATCTCAAGACCTCATAAACCAAGTGTCCTTGACTTTCACTAGTCTTGTGTGAAAGTGTAAGTGTAAGGGACTAAGCCAACTCCTTTATTCATTTCATTTTTTTCAGAAATAAATTACAAACACAAGTTAGTCTCATTTATACCCTCCTTTTTGAACAAATTTTTGAAAAGATTTTCCAAACACTATCACATATATAGATTTTACAAACATTTTTCAAACGATTTTTTCCAAAACAAATAAAACCCATTTTTCAAACCATTTCAAAATATTTTCTTAAAAATAATGTAACATAGTAGAAAATATTTTTCAAACTTTGAAAACATTTCATCCAACTTATTTATGTATACTTTAGCCCAAAAAAAGTTTTAAATTGTTTTCAAAAATTTAAAAAAAGAGCTATGGCTAAAGTATATATATAATATATACAATATTCCCCTATACTTAACATATGCTATGTCCTCATAGCACTAAGTGATACAAAGCCATAGCTCAAGTCAATATATACGAAGATATACTGGAACTGAGTAGGAAGCCCAGTACACTTAGGTTAAAATAACCTCAGTATCGGAGAGAAGGATACATGAGTCTGGAATTTATGGGGACTCAGGTCCCCCTATACATAGGCTGAGAATAGCATAAGTAAAGAGATGGATAAGTGTAGTTGGAGAGACCTGAGGAGAACTGAGAGGTTAGGATGGATTTATACGTGAATGGATGAATCTTTGGAGATGAATGGAGTACCTAGTGTCTTCGGGAGGGTTTCAAGAATCTACGAACAAGGATCAATCAACCAAGCATTACCCTTGATTCACCAATTCACACATGAAACCAACAACTGTTGGTCATTTATCTTGTTATTTTTATTGGTGATTAATACAAATTCGTTCTCGTTTATGCAAGGCTTAATGATACATCAAATCAAAATATCCTACGTAAAGAGGGGTTGCCCTCCCATGCTAATTTTTACTCCATTTTATTTGTCGACATGTATTAACAGTCCACTTTTAGCTTCAAGGTTATCACTAATTTAATGTGAACATAAATAAAGAAAACATCATCTAACGGCCATTCCCAATTTCCATTTAAATCCTAGGTGATCAGTCCAGGAAGAGAAGTCGAGAAAAAGCTGATGCATACATTAAAATCATGATCTATGCTAAAGAGAAAAACTCGTAGTGCCTTTATAATTCATTGTGAAAAACAAGACTGAATTAAAATCAAATATTCAATGTATACAAGTCGATGAAAAATCTCACATAGCATGCTTCTATTAGCGAGGAAATAACAGATTTGATTTTGGCTATGTGAAGCGATGTCTATTTGCATATCAATTTAGTGGGTCCTACCTACGATCAAACACATAAGATATAAACTGAAAATAGCTCAGAGATCTACGTGCCTGATCCTAAGTTGACACTCAAGTGGGGCAGATCCCACACAACCACAATGTTCTTCATTCATTTACAATCGCGAGTTTTCAAACAAAGACCACTATAAAGACAACTATTACATGAATGCAATAAAAATGCACGAAACATTAATTCTCATCAATTTCTCCAATGGTGCTTTTGCGGCTCTTCACAGCGGGAGCTCCCACTCCTTGCCTCCTTGGTCGCCAAGGGTCCCTGCCACAATAAGCAATCATTAGATAGATATTAGAGAATTATCAAAACAATGCAAGTGACATGAACAACTTGACCTAAAGGTTAGAAATTATCACTTAACCAAATAGTAAAAATCTAATTAAGACCAAGGATGAGTCATGTCCCTAACAACGACACCATTTGATGAATCCAAAAATCACCCTCTTAATAATGTCGAGTTAACATTCGAGTTTCATTGTAGTATGGCAAAATCGGATCGATCAAAAACCACTTCATCAAATTTTCAATTAAACATAAGCGGTCAAATTTATTAACTTGGGCAAGCCCAAGGTCGAACTCAGGGACAAGAGCCTCTTAAGTGGTTACTTAGATTCTCAATACTCAGAATAAGCGATGAATTAATAACTAATAGGTCATCGCATAAAGCAACATGATGCAAATGATACAGACAGATGAAGACACTTTTTATTTAGTTTTTATGATGGAACTTGATACAAGTGTAAATATGTGCAAATATGCCCTACCTAGATGAAATCATTGAGCAATAAAAATGTTGTCAATTTCAGGATCAATTCAGGAAGCAAATTTAATTAATAAAATAAAAGGCATGAGAAATCACTAAACAAATGACACTATATTACTAGAATTTATCATCCAAATTTTAAGCATCAAATCAGGGAACAAAAATCCCTATGGATAGATAATGAAACAAGCTTCGAAAAATAACTGAAATCAACTTAAATGGAGATCATATGCTCGAGATATTCGCAAAAGAGTCTAGGGGCATAAATGTAAAGAAAACATGCAAAATAATTAGAAAAAACAATACAATCAGGTCCCTGGAAGGGCATAAATGCAATTAACATAAAAGGGTGAGGCCTTTCTGTAAATTAACCATGCGCTTGGGGCCTATATTGCAATTATTAAAACCCGGAGGGGTTAGAATGCAAATAACCCCAGGCGTGCATGCTGTGCACACGCTTTGAGGGACCTCTCTACAATTAGGAGAAAACAGGAGGGCACCAAAGTAATTTTCTCACCCCTCACGTGACTTGAGCTTGTGAGGTCTAGGTTCGGACGAAGGCTCTGGCTCGGTGCTTGGCTCGGGAGCTCGGGACACATAGAGATATGGTGCTTCGGGTACTAGCTTGGACCACCCGGACTCCAAGCCTCGATTGTGCGATGTGGATGATCCTGGATCATTGTATGGACACTGGAAGGGTGCCATCCAACAAAACCTGTGTTGTCTTTCTCCTCTGCCTCCATCACTTGGTGGACGAGACGCCTGGAGCTCCTCCGTGCTCCACCGTGTCCTCTGAAGGTCCAAGAAGGACCGTGCTAGCCTCATGATGAAGACCGGGACTCCAAGGAGACATGGTGGTGGTTGGGTTCCCCGATTGATGGAGCCCTATTGGAGGCAGAGATGGAGCACGCAGCTCCAACCATTGTATGATTTGGTACCTGCAAGTGTCATTACATATCCAAGGCCTACGATTGTTTTGCTTGGTTGAAGTGAAGCAGGATGTGAGCCTTAATCGAATGGATAAGGCGGAGGCTCGGTGGATTCCTCCGCCGCGAACGTGGAGGAAAGGGATGAAGGGGCTGGAGGTTGTAGAGGAGAGGAAAGGTGGTAGAGGGTACGACGAAGATGGTGGAGGTGAGGCATGGCTAGTAGGGTGACTAATTAAGGGTGACTATGCATAGAAGCGCCTAAATAATTACAAGAAATGAGAAGGAAAAGAGAGAGGAACAAAGGAACTTACCAGGAGATCAAAGGCAAACGAGGTGTCTTAGGCTGAACTCCAAGAGAAGCTCCAGTCTTCGCTGGACTCGAGTGACCATTTGGAGCAGCTCGATGGTACTCTAAGGTACCAGAACATGGCCTACCATGTCCATAGGTCTTCACCGGGGAGGAGGTTGTCTTCACGTCCTCAATATGACCTCCCCTATCACGGGGAGATGGAGAGGTGCCGGAGGTGACGTATTTGAAGGGGGAAGGTCCAAATTGCAGGTGATGGAGGTCATGGTTGGCGGTTGAGATATGGAGCGAGAGAGATAGAGGAGCATGGTTAGCCAGGTGGCCTGCAAGGTTTTCGGAGATTAGGTCTAGGACCTGGCGTGCTTGGACAGTGGTGAAGGTGGCTATTGTGATCGAGAAAATAGGAAGTGGGTGACCGTATTTCGTGGTGGATATGGGAGAGAGGGAGGACGGGAGGTTGAAGATGATCGCATAACCGTTGGATCTTGTGATCCAATGGTCGGGGTGAGGGCACTAAGGAACGACCCTAGTTAATCGATCAGGGCACATCGAAGGCTATGGATGAGGCGCATGGGTCGTTGGATCTAGTGATCCAACCGCCAAGGAACGGGCATGAGCGGGCACTCCGGATGCACTCTAGGGAAAGATCGAAGGGCGGAGAATGGATAGGGAACGAGTGACGGAGATGGAAGATCCAAAGACGAACGCTACAGAAGGGGAGGCAGGTGGCTCGAGGGGCGCGGGCCACGTGGCTCAACCCGAAGGAGCCACGTGGCCAATGAGATTATTCAAAATATAAAAATAAAAGAATAATCTAAAATAAATAGAAGGAGGCTAAATTTGGAAAAACTCAAAACATGAAAGTTGTAGATCTTGATGAGATCTACAAGTTTCATGTTGACCAAAAACACCAAATAGGTCAAACAAAGGTAGAAATATTTTTGAGAGCATTTTTAAAGGTATAAAAATACTGCAATTATTGATTTTGTATTTTTTGTATTTTTAATATAATTTAAAGCCATGATATATACAACATTTACTCTGGTTTTTATTGACAAAATTTTAAGCAAGGGGACTAAAATATGGAATTTATCATGATGAAACCGAGGTTCATCAACCCTTCACACAAATTCATCATTGATGGACTGTCATCCACGCCAACCCTTTACAATCTGTGTATATAGCGTCGATCTCTTCCAATAATCCAGTCATTAAGGTGCGTACCCTCGTTTATAAATAGCCTCCTCCGTCTTCCATCGCTTATTTGGTCACTAGTCTGAGTCTAGAAGCCCCTGATCTTGGTCTAGTGAGTTCCCACGTGGCAAGAGGAGCCTTCTCGCGGCCGGGCAGAGCTCCAGGATGATGGAGGAGCACCTAGGGCGGAGCTCCAACGATGTCCCTACTCCATGGTCTCCGGCTAGGTAAGAGCTGCACATTTTTTCTTTATTTAGGTAGCTTTTGATTCCATCTAATTAGTTACACATTTAGTTTAATGGTTCAACCTTAGACTTAGCTTATTACACCCGATTCATAGTTTGCCGGACCTCAGCTCCGGCGAACTTTTCCACCATATCCCGCCTGTTCTCCGATATGCCTTCCACCCTCATATCGCCTCTCCTCAATGCCTGCTGATTATCCCATGCATCGTCGCTCATCTCGATCTCACTTAGATCGAGTAATCGTTCCCTCCTCCTCCACCTCTCATTAGAGGGATCCCATCTCACCGATTTCTCACTCATTTCCCCTTCTAATGGGACGAGGTAGTTTGCCCTCGTCCCTAGTCTTATCCTATGTTGGTTTAAGGAGCATAGAGGCACTTGGACACATCTTTGTCACTCGATGGAGGTACCTGGAGTACCACCTCTTCCTCAAACCTGTGGTGGCGCTTCGGTGACCTCACGACATTCTGAAGCCTCCTGTCAGATAGAGCGAGCCTACTTGATTGTGTATAGCCCAATGCCACCGCATGATACCACCGGGAGAGGGATGATTCGTCGATCAAAATTTGGGGAAGAAGCCCTTCTTCCCTGTTCTACGTAGATAGTAGCCACCGTCCGATGAGGAGGCTGCTCCAGTTTCAATCTGGATCGTTCAATCACGGAGCACCTCGGTCGTTGATGAAGACCCCAGACCTGATCCAGAACGTCCATCGTCGAAGGGTATCGCTCATCCAGATCGCGCCACGTGTATTAGTGAAGGGAGCTCGACCGTCCGATGGCTTACATAGCTGGGGTAAATAGCATATCTTAGACCCACATTTTTGCTTCTTATTATTTAGTCCTATAAATGAAAAGTATAGTGTAAAATAAATTGGAAATTTTACAAATAGGCCATTGTACTTCTGTTAATTACATTTGGGTCCTTTCCACGTTACCTCACGTGCCGTCCTATGTGAGGCGGTGAAATTACATTGAAGCACCTAGTGGTTTTTGTAATTATAAAGTAGTCTATTAAAATTTAAATTACGTTGTATATTTTTGGGAATTTTGTAGTGTCGACCCTATACTTATTGATTATTGTGTTTGGGTCCTTCCCACCCAGCTCACGTTTAGTCCCACGACCCAGCTCACATTTAGTCCCACGTGTGCTAGGTAATTTTTATTGATGCCCTGGCAATTTTTTTGTATTTATTCTAAGTCCAATAAAATGTTAAATACGTTGTATATTTTTAGGAAATTTGCACCTGAGCCCTTGCTGTTTATTTTATTTGCAAATATGCCCCTACCAGGATATGTATTTTTATGCATTTCATCTAATTTTTATAAATAGCTATTGTGCTCCTTAAAATTCGCAAAAAAAAAAGATAAATGACTCTTGCCATGCACTTTGATGCCCTACACTTGTTTATCATTTTTGTGATTTTATCCATTTATTAAAAATCAAAACGAGCCTATTTTCATACTACCTAGCTTAGAAAATACCAAAAAATACAAAAACGTCTTGAAAATCCTAAAAATATCATACATTGCATGTTTTAATAGTTTTAATAAAGACCAAAAATCACTAAAAATGGAAAAATAAAACTCCTGAAAATTGAATAATAATAAAAACCTTTATAAAATCTAAAAATTCATTAAAAAATCCAAAAATATGTTTTTCTATTTTATAATCATCTTTACGTAAATATTTAGATATTAAAATTGATTTAAATAATTTTGGAGTTCACTTACTATTTTTAAAATCCAATTCAATTTCTTGTATATATTAAATCCCTATGTTGGGGTGTTTTTGACTATAAAAATATATAATAATTAGCTAAAAATAAAAAATACAAAAACATTAGAAAAATTTATAAAATACACAAAAAATTATTATTTATTTTTTTAACATTTATTAATATTTATAAATATATTACTCTATATTGTATATGCACCCTCATATATATAGCTATATTATCATTATTTATACATATAAAAAAGAGAGAAAAATACGAAAATATGAAAATATAAAAAGAAAATCAAAAATGTAAAAATTAAAAACAAAATAAATAAATATTTTTTAATTTAAAAAACCACAAAAAGAAATATGTATATACATGATAAATGACTTGGTTGTGTATAAATAACCATAGGCTACCTGTTTTGCTCTCTGTGGTTCGACCTCTACGTGCTTACTTTCTATGCATCTTATAGTAGAGAATAATGAATTTTAACTCACATGTGCTATTCATTGCTTTTATGTGGATTATCTCCTGACTAATTGGGCTTTGTTGAGCGATCAACACATCGACTACGGTTTCGCCTTGTGAAACCGTACGCCCTCATTCAAATATCTGTTATCAATAATATAATGGTAAGATCTTACATGCATGGATTAGAAGTAGGCATTAAAAAACAATTACTTCTCTTTCATTAGCTCCTTCCATGGTACTAACGACTTGAGTTTTTCAAGGGATCACTCGATCTCACAAGGCGAGATCATACTCGATGCATTGACCTCTCAAGAAATCCAAGTCAATCAACAATTAACTCACAATCTCAATTAATCAATGAATAACAAAAATGTGGAGTTAAAATGTATTATTCTCTACAAAACAAAATGTATAGCATGCAAGCATGTAGAGGTCGAACCACAAAGAGCAAGTCAGGTAGCCTATGATTATTGCTAATCAATGTATATTATGTACAAATATGTTTTTGGTCTGGGTTTTAAATTTATTTTTTATTTTTTTAAGTACAAATGGAATAATAGTAAACATATAGGTATATTTAAGAATAATAATAACAAAATATATTAGATGAATACATATACACCTATATATACTCATAGGTAAAGATATACCTATAAGATATTCACATATTTACATATACATAGATTTTTTATAAAAAATATATCTATAACTATAATCTACCTTTTTTCTGATTTTAATATTTTTTCTTTTTTTAGTTAGTTATATAATCTAGGGATATATATAAGTTTATATATATAATATAGGGTATATAATTGTAAACTCTCATAAAAATAAATAAAATATAGGAAATAAAATATTTTTAGGCTTTAAATATTTTTTTCACGTTTTATTTTAGAATTTTTACTAATTTTTATGAAATTTTAAAGTCAAAAGTATCCCCAATCAGGTATTAAATAAATAAGTTGAATTGCATTTAAGATTAAAAATAACAAATAAGGTCCAAAATTCTTCAAATCAATTTTAATAGAGAAATAATAATATAAAGAAAAATCCTAAATATAAATAAATATTTTTGGGATTTTTTTATTTTTAACATTTTTTGGAATTTGGGTCTTGTTAATTTTTATGGTTTTTCTTTTTCTTATTTTAGTGATATTTTGTCTGGAGTTAATAAATACTGAAATAAACAACATTTAATTTTTGGGATTTTTTAATATGTTTTCCTATTTTTTGGTATTTTCTAAGTTAGATAGGAGAAAAACATGCAGATTTTGAATAACAAGTTAAAATGCCAAAAATGGAAAATAAATATAGAGCTTGAAAATGCATGCCAACAAGCATCTAAACCTATTTTTGCATGATTTTTAGAGCATATGTGATATTTTTAATAAATAAAATTCAAGCACCAAAAATACATGAACATGGAAGGGCATATTTGAAAATAAAATTAAAGACAGTGTCTCATGTGCAATTTTCCATGAAATATACAATGTATAATTAAATTTATTGGACTAAATATAAATACAACACCCGGAAGGGTATCCATGCAATTTCGCCACCTCACATGGGACGACACGTGGGGTGATGTGGACTGGACCCATTCGTAGTTTCAATAAACATCAGGGACCTCTATGCAAAATTCCTAATTTATTTTACGTACACATTTTATTTATAATACCAATAAACAAATACAAAAATGGTGGGGGAAAGATATGCGATTTACCCCCAACATAGTGCTGGTGAATGGTCACGATCTTTTCACTTAAACATGTGTCACCTCCTCCTCGCTTGATGATGTTTCACCGATGAGTGGCTTTGATCTGATCTTAAATTCCATTGAACGAGCAATAGATGCAGGCTTTGGATGGCTAACATTAGAACTAGGGTGTACCCTCCATCGAACGACTGATGGCTCCTCTCTAAGAACTAGGAAAAGGGTGGTCCTCCCCGACCTTCAACCTTTGATTTCTTCATCCGTCGGCATACAATGTAGCCGATCTTTGGCTCTACACCTCCAGGAGGACCATCCGTAGCTAGTGGTGCCCTCCAGAAAGTCCAGGACCCATGGATGGGGTCTTGACACGTTGTGGAAGTCTAACCACCTGGAGAAACTCTTCCAAGTTCGAGTGCAACCCAGGAGGGGTACTATGAATGCAAAACCTACATGAAGAAGATCCTTGTCTCGAGGAGATGCACCTCAGCCAGAAATGAAGCTGGAAAGCATGATCGATGAGGTGGACGGAGAGGGTGCGGCGAAGGGCAGAAGGGAACCCTCGATTCGTAGATTCACGATGGATCTGGTTGCCTCGATGGATGAATCGGATGGAGAAGGAAATGGAAAATGAAATGGGATGAATGGTGGAGGCAGATACAAATAAGAGCATAGTGGATTGGCCAGAGCCCTAGCATCTCCGGCGAACGATCTAATTGGACTAAATTTAACCTATTGGATTAAACGCAAAACTAATGACTTAATTGAAAGGATGATAGGAAAATATACCTAAGAAATAAAATGCACAACTTTTATACCTGTTTGTGTTGGCAGGGAGGGCAGGCCGGAGCATCGTCGTGGATCACCTCTCCTCCATGCCCTGCCATCTCCAAGCTCGGGGAAGGTATCAGTTGTCACCTGGCCTTCGACACTAACACAAGGATATGATCTGGGGCTCCAAGAAGGATCAAGAGGCAACAGAGTGGCGGAGGTTTTTATTTATAGACAAAGCATCGATCTTTATTGACCTAGGGTTTGGGAGAAATTTGGTCTTTGTATAAGGGATCCCGGGATTATGCGAAGACCAATGATGATTGAGGTAAATTGTGGCGTGGAGAAATGATGAAAAGGCTCGATGGTTCGAGCGAGAAAAATGGCGCAAAAGCGGGGAAAAGACACGCCTGATCAGTGAGAAGCACCAAGGGATCAGTTGACTGAGGTCAACAAATGGAGCGGCGAGATTGGTCCACGCAAGACACTAAAAGACAAAACAGTCCATTTTATTGAAATTAATTAATTAAAAATAGTAAATGATTTTATTATTTTTTTATTATAAAATAAAATATGTTTATAATTTTTTGTAGTATTATAATATTATATTTATTTTTTTGTGTTTTTATTACTAGTTAAATTTTAAGGGTATATTTATAGGTATATTCATCTATGTTTTGTGTATTTTTATTTTGTATTTTGATTTTAATATTTAATTCTCTTTCTTTATATATTTTATCTTATTTTTGTGTACCAAAATATTTATTTATTTTATTTTTATGATGCTATTTGTACACTTAAATAAATAGGGATATATATAACATATGCATAAGTATATGTATTTCATTTATGTATTTATACTTGCATATTTTATTTTGTGTTTTCTCTATGATTTTATTATATCTAAATATGTGCATATGTTATAAATAATATTCACAAAATTATAAAAATATAAAATTTTAAAGATGATAAAGAATAGATATAATGAATATTTTAATCAGGTATACTATACAATAGGGATCCAAAACCTAACTTTTACACCTCCTCCTACTTTATTCCTTATCAATCCCAGTAATCAAGATGCTTAGATCTCGGGGTTTAGGGTTATAAAATACCTTTGGTAATTTATTCTTTTTCTTTTCTTTCTTTATTGTTTTACTTTAGCTTTAAGCATTGTAATTTATACAATAATTATATAATAAATAATGAATGTTAATTTGTACAAAATAATGATATTTACATGCATTTAGCTAGGGTTTAAAGGCCAAAATTAAAGGAAAAATGTGATGAAATGGAGAGTCATCACCCGCTATACTTGCCTTTGCTAGTCCCTAGAAAACACTTATGCAATGAGTGCATAAGAAAAGAAAAGTAAAGAAAAGAAAAAGAAATAACTAGGAATAATTGTCGACTTTTAAACTAGTCTTTCATAAAGTCAAAGCTTGGAGCTAAGAGAAAGCCTTTGGATTTGTGTTCGGAACCACATTGAAGTCAGGAAGTATGATGTAAAAACCCTCAGATTCCATACTCCAATCATTCCGTCGAATTCACATCCAAGTCAGAACCATCCTCTCAGTTGCATACTCTTGCTACCTTAAATTATAGAACAATGTGTGTTAATTTGTTCAGCTCCCCAAACAAAACAATTGAACCATCAAGGCTTCTGCTCTCCTGGTAACTCGTCCTCATGGAGACAGACATTCCATTCTAAGGTCAGGTCCTCCCAATCTTTACAACTGAATGGGGGAGAGAAGTTAGAAGAATGGGAAGAGAAGTGGGAATGGACTAGTGTAGTCTTCATTCTCTTGTAAATTCAGTCAGTGTAACTGATTCTTCACCAAGAAGCATGCTTTTTTTGAAGCTCAAATTTTCGGTGGCATTTTTGGTATAGGCTTCTTTGGATATTTTCTTTGACTTTTTTCAACTTATGCATCCTTATTTGTGCCCCAGTGGATATAACATCTTTTGTTCCACCCACTATTTTGGGGTCTTGGAAAAGTTACGCTGGTACACCATTCCTCATCCGAAGCATTATCTCAATCCATCTCCAGTCATTAGATATCATTGTTACCACAAAGAAGTGGGTTAGAGTAACGGTATCAGCAGTCCCCAAGAATGGTTCCTGATCCACCCTTGACGAAGCATCCTTGCATTGTACCGACTTGGACTCCAAGATTTTTCAACACTCCATCAGGGTTGAGATAAGTGCTATGTGCATAGTTTCCTGTCAAGCCACTGTCTCAAGAGTTGTACGAATGATATGAAGGGTTCTATTTAAGCACATTCAATTGACTCATGAATATAGTCTTTTGGAACCTAAACAATAAAAGTCAAGGCGACCTGAAACATCTCCACTTCCAATCGTCAATGGGTTCCTTTGATATTAGGTTTATTAAGGTCTAATCCAAGCTCCAATCTCCGAACTTTATTTTGACCTTATTCAGTTGTCTATACTATTCCGCGAAAAATGCAAATGCTATGCACAATGAAAAAAATATATTTTTGGTATGCCCTTTTCTAATTTTGAACTCTTTATGGTGTTTTAAAAAAGTTTTGCAAATTTTTATGCAATTTTTTTGAAATAGATTTTGCAGATATTTTTGGATTTTTTGAATTTTGAAAATTTTTAGGGATTTTTCAAAATAAAAGACTTTTGGCACAAAAAGGAATTATGTACAAATATTTATACGGACGTGCCTCTTTTTATTTACAATAATTGAGGTTGGGGGATTTACAAATTGAATGTTAGTTATATTTGTAGGCATGGAAATACAATTTGTAAAGAATTTATTTGAATGATGTATATATTCCTCAAACTTATTTGAATATGGTTTTGCAAATAATGTTTGAAAACTATAGTCCAATATAATTTTTACAAACATTTGAAAATTATTTTACAAAGGTTTTTCAAATAGTATATATAGTTTTTTCAAATATTTTTGCCACCATTTGCAAATAGGTTTTCAAAACATTTTTATTTCACAAAAGAAAAGAAATTTTTACAAACCAAACATTTTACAAAGGTTGAAAACATTCTACAAAATATTTTTTAAAATATTTTTCAAAGGATTTTTCAAATAGATTTTCAAACTAGTTTCCAAACATTTTGCAAAACATTTTTACCTGATTTATTAATAAGTATATAGAAAAGAATTTGAGGAATAATGGACATCTTTTTATTAGTTGCCTTAATGAATTGTATATGTCTAAATATAGTATGTTAACCGTATTTATTTTGAAAATATAAAAGTGTGAGTTATGGCTAAAATATATGCATAGTATATATATCCCTCCTATACTTAGCTTGAGTTATGTCCTCATAGATCAAAGAGACAAAGAGAAGACATAACTCGTACTGAGTATGGAAAAGGCTATAATACAATGACTAAAGAATAATGAACGAAAGAATGAGAGGTCGACCGTCCCCCCTATAGTTATAATCAAATAATGCTAAGTATAGCAGACTGTATTTACATGCAGGGAGGTTCGAGGGTGGGAATGAACAACTCATGGTTTGCTCTGTCTCCCCCTATACTTAGGGTAAGATATCCTTAAGTATAGACAAGAACAAGAGAAGAGACATGTGGTGAGACAAAGAATGTACAAGTCATATCACTCATCCCCCCTATACTTAGGATGAAGCATATCCTAAGTATAGAAGCAATGAATGAGGAAAACAAAGCAGAAGATAGAGAATACAACAGAAAGAAGAAAACAAAGAAAATAAGAAAACATAAAGGAAGAGATTTTGAGCGACATTATTTAAATCTTGTAATGCTTCTAAGGTTGTGGATGCTCCTTCCTTCCAAATCACTTGGACAAAATCGACAACTGCCAAGAAAGTATCATGCTTGAGGTAAGGCTTCAGTAACTAACAATTAACGACAAACAGTTGTGCATAAAAAGACAATTCTAATTTCACAATGCTTCCATTATCAAGCACTTCTTGCACTATAAATGGCCATGTCCACTTACTCTTTAATTTGCTTGGAAATATCTTCAGCTTTACGTCAAATAGTCACACTTTTTGTCCAGTCTAGAAGGTCTTTCATTTGATGTGCCGATCATGCGAGCATTTATGTTTCTCCTTGTACATCAATGTGTTATCATATGCATAGTCTCAAAATTCCAAGAGCCTATTCAGATCCTCTTTTCTTTTCTGACCACCTTTTTATGAGTCCACGTTGCAGATATTGATTGTCCATAATGATTTATGAATCAATTCCATGGGTAAATGGCATGGTTTCCATATACAAGACGGTATAATGATTTATGAATAAACTCCACGGGTAAATGGCATGGTTTTCCATATACAAGACGGTAGGGTGACACGACCAAGGGAGACTTGTAAGCGGTTCTGTATGCCTAAAGGATGGAATCCAGATGTTGGGACCAGTTCTTTTTGTCCGTCTTCACAAGCTTCTACGATATCGTCTTGATTTCCCTGTTTAATAACTCAGCCATGCCATTGGTCTGAGGATGATAAGGAGATGCGATTCAGTACTCTATGATAAGGAGATGCGAGTCGGTATTCTATGCCATACACCATTTCTTGACCTCTCTATTAGTGAAGTGACTGCCCCCGTCTGATATTAGTATCTTCAGAATCTCGATCTGCGATATGATGTTCTCTCATAGAAACCGACAAACTATATGACTGTTTGTGGCTAAGGCAGGGTTCGCTTCAACCCAGAGACTCACATAGTCAACAACAAGAAGGATGTGATCGAATCCCTGACTGTTGGGGAATGGTCCATGAAATAGATTCCCCAAGCATCGAATACATCTGCAATCTGAATGAACTTCATGGGCATTGAATCTTTAACTGTAAGGGTACCTTTCAATCTCTGATAGTCAGTGCAACACTTAACGTATGTTGTTGCATCCTTAAATAGTGTAGGCCACCGGAGGCCCACTACAATAATTTCGATACGTTCTATCTCCAGAGTGGTGTCCACTAGATTCAAGCAATGACATTGCTCGAGGACAGTGTGATACTAGTATTGAGGTATACACTTGCGCCAAATGCAACATGCTCCTTCCCTGAATAAGAGAGGTTCTTCCAATTGGTAGAAATGAATAGTGGACAAGAACTTGTCCTTTTTTATTACACCTAATCTTTTGGAACTACAACGAAGAGACATAGTTTACAATATCCGCATACCAAGGGAGTGAATCCACGACCAAAATTGACTCATCTTTTAAGGTGTTTGTGATGGGTCCACTGCTAAGTGGAGGCTCTTGTTGCTCAATTCTGGAGAGGTGATCTGTTACCATATTCTAAACCCCAGGCTTGTCTTTGATTTCCATGTCAAACTCTTGGAGGAGAAGAATCCATCTGATCAGTCTAGGCTTAGCATCCTTCTTCTGCTATAAGTATCGAATAGTAGAGTGGCCAGTGTAGATGGTTACTTTTAATCCAAGCAGATATGATCTGAACTTCGCAAGGGTAAAACCACAACTAGCAATTCTTTCTCTGTGATAGTGTAATTTCTCTATGCTTCATCTAGTATTTTGTTGGCATAATGAATGGCATAGAGCACCTTTTCTTTCCTCTTCCTAGAACAACCCTAGCTGGAAAGTGTGGTGCATCCATCATGATCTCAAAATGGAGAGACCAATCAGGTGGTTGTAGGACTAGATCTTGAGTTATTAGCTCCTTCAATTGATTAAATGAAAGGAGAACTTGCTGATCAACATTAAACACAATCTTCTTCCATAATAACTTTGTGAGAGGTCGGGTAATGCGACTGAAGTCACGAATGAATCTCCTGTAGAAACCCACATGCCCCAGGAATGAACTCACATTTTAGACTATTTGAGGTGGCTCTAAATGGGCAATTACATCCACCTTTGCTGGTTCAACTTCCATGCCATGTTTGGAAATGGCATGACCCAACACAATCCCTTCTGTGACCATGAAGTGGATCTTTCCCAAGATAGCATAAGGTTGACTTCACAATATTTCTACAGTACTCTGTCTAGGTGCACAAGGTAGGAATCAAAATTTTCACCATAGATTGGGAAGTCGTCCATAAACACATCGAGAAAACTGCCAACCATCTCGACTAAAACTACAAGCATACATCTTTGAAATGTAGCTGGTGTGCTGCAAAAATCTTAGGGCATTCTCCTGAAAGCATAGATGCCGAACGGGCAAGTGAAGGTGTCTTTTCTTGGTCTTCTAGGGCAATTGCAACTTGGTTGTACCCGATGTACCCATCTAGAAAGTAGAAGAACTCCTTGCTAGCTAGTCTTTCCATAACATGATTAATGGATGGTAAGGGAAAGTGGTACTTCTTTGTTTCTACATTGATACGAAGATAGTTGACACATCCACACCAGGATGTTGGTACCTGGGTAGAAACCTCCTCTCCTCTGTCATTTGTAACCACAGCGAGCCTAGATTTCTTTGAGACTACAAGCAGAGGAGTCACCCATTTTGTATCAAAGATGGGATAAATGAAGCCTCCATCACACCATTTTGTGATCTCTTTCATGACGACTTCCCGTAGATTTGGGATTAATCTTCTTTTAAACTCTCGAGATGGCTTGGCGTTTTCTTCCAAATAGATGTGGTGTAAGCATAGAGAAGGATTTATCCCACAAAGATCTGAGACGTCCCAACCAAGTTCCTTGTGGTTCTTTTCTAGAACCTCGAGAAGTCGAGATTTTTGATCAGGGGTCAGCATGCTGCTGATGATGATCGGATACTTGTTCTCTGCACCTGCAAGGAAAACATACTTAAGGCCTACCGAAAGTGGCTTTAATTCCGGTTCTAATCTTGTCTGCTTCCCGGTCACTTCAAAAACTATGTTGGTAGATGGAAGATCTGCCATAACTTTAGAGGTGTTGCTCACCTTAGTGGCTTCTTGTGCACCTGACAATGTGCCAAACAGATCTGCAATGAATTTATCATGCTCGGACTGACATGACTCGTTTGAATTAAAGAGATGCATCAACAAATTGGATTCTGTCTCCGAAGTGCCATTGGTGCTTGTGTCGACTGCGCTTTCCTAGTCTTCCTCAAGAGAGGATTTCCAGGGTCCATGTGCCATTCAAAGGGAGGTATGTATCTCTGATCTCTACAATAAAGTCACAATTTGCTTCAGGTGGAGCTACATGACTTTCATTAGATACAAACTTTAGCCTGCTGACCATGTCTATGGTAACTCTGTGATTACTCAAGATGAATGTGATCTTCCTAGACCCATAGTCAACTATAGCCCCTGCGATACGCAAGAATGTCTATCAAAGGATAATAGGAGTCTGAAGTAATGGTGCAGGGGAGTCCATATCAAGGACTACAAAGTCAACATGAAACTACATATCTTGCACCTTCACAACAACGTCTTCCACCAGACCTCGGGGTCGCTTGATATATCGATCAACGAAGTGGAGGATCATGCATTTCTGCTTCAATGGACCTAGCCTAAATTCTTGCAATAATGATGAGGGTAAGAGGTTGATGGAAGAGCCATTATCTAGAAATGTTTGCTCAAAGACTTGGTCAAAAATCTCACATTTGATCAAAGGTGCTCCATTGTCTTGCTTTTTTAGGAAGATTGCTGATGGCTTCAACTGAGGCCATGGTAAGGATGCGCTTCTCTATTTGCTGGCGTCTTTTATTGTTGTTTGGTCGATGCTTGTTTATGCACGCTTCCTTCAAGCCTTCTTCATAGTGGGCATGTATTCCATGGATTTCATCAATAGTATCTCATCAATCAAATTGATAAGAATACCCACAACTCTTGGATCAGACAATGCACTTTCTCTTTTTGCAATTTTTTGGATTTTTCTATGGCATCAAGAAAAGGAATATTTATAGAGCTGAAATCAAAAGCAATGTTCTTATTTATAACAAAACTCTTATCCACATTATTATGTATATCCATATCAAAAAAAGGTGTACAAGCTGGAGATGAAGATACGACTGTTGTGGACAAGCAAAAAGCTCGGTCTCTACTCTGTCAACTGGCGCTGGATCAGTTGTTAGTGCTGGCTCCTCCATGGCTGGCACGACATTACATTTACTACGATCATGTTTTTTGTCTTTTTGACTTTTTTTGACTTTTTCTAATTCTTTTTGTTGGTGGAGACGGTGGTGGGTGATAGTTGGCATGGCTCCTCCCTTTTCTTCTTCCTCACCCGAACTTGAAGTTGGAGGGGTTGATGCAGAAGATGATGATTCACCTGACAAAGCTTTATTCTTCCCTTTGCTTGGGGCAGATGTAGGCAATGTCCTATCACTCCTGAGTGTGACAACATTAAATAAAAAAATTACGATCATCTGACTCTGCAGGCACAGATTGAAAATCACATTCTACCTGCTCTTTCCTCTTGAATTTATTGTGGTTTGCTTTGACCTGAATTGGGATAGGAGTTTTTATGGCTATTAGGTCGTCTAACGTCTTTGTCATTTCTACTAGACCCTTTACTAGTTAGGCCAAGCAATCTAGGTTGGGGTTCATGGGAGCTGCCTCAGGAGAATCAACATGCACACCACACCATTGTTGATGGTTGGGAGGTGATGAATCCGTGATTCATCACTCTAAAAGTTGGAAATAGAGTCTTGTTCCTGAGTAAATAGAAGCATATTTCCCCTTATCTTGTAAAATTAGCATTCATGCATGCAAGCATAATATCTGCATTTCAGCATTCATATTTGCTTAAAATAAGAAGCCAAATTCACTTGTAAATATTCACTTGTTTATTAGCGAAAATACCTTATTTGTATATATTTTATACTAACTCCAAACCCAATAAAATCAACTCTATTGTGTATATATGACTAACACTAATTAAAGAAAAATATCAAAAAAAACTAACTTGTAAAATTACCCAATAAAACCCCAAACCCAGTTGAAGACCTTAGACCTTAAAATGCACATATCTCTCTCATACAACCTCCGAATTAGGTCTACTCACTTTTAAAGTAATATACATTTAGAGACCTTAAAAAAAAGACTAATTTCATTAATATCGGAGCTCGTATGCAAAACTTGGGTTTTGGGCCCCTTTTGTATATTGTACATATTGACCGTTTTGCCCTTCAATTTATCCTTTTATTTTCTTAATTATTAAAAATCTAAAAAAATTATATTAAGTTGTAAATATTACTTTCATATTTTTTCTAACTTTATTTTGATTTTTCTCTCTTTTAAAAATTACAAAAAAATTACAAAAGATAAAATGTGGTATTTTATATCTATAAGGTACCACCCAAAAATACATTTTTATACAGATGATTTCATTTGATTTTCGGGCCTTCATGAAAGTTGTAGATCTCGTCAAGATGAGCAACTTTTGTGTTGACCACTTTTTGATTTAATCCCTTTTGTTATTTTTTTATTTTTATTTACATTTAATCTTTGAATTTTCTTTGAGCGACATGTGGCTGCTCCTAGAGCCTCCACATGTCACCCCAATTTTTTATTTTCGGATTTATTTTTTATTATTTTTGGATTTTTATTTTATTATTATTATTATTTAAATTATTGTTATTTTTAGTAGTCTACTTATTTTACTTATATTATATTATTATATTATTATCATTTATCTCCCTTTTACCACTTCTTTACTTGCCTTCTACTCCAAGCCTCCACCTTCTCCACTCTCTCCACCACTCCATTCTCTCCAACTCCCCTCTCCTATTCCTTTATATTCACCCCTCATCCTCCATTGTTCATCATCCGCCAATTACGTGAGAAGAATTCCAGCTCCAGAGAGGTCGAGGTGACAGCGAGAACCTTAGTCTGTAGAGCGATGATGAGTTCCAGCCATCTTCGGCTATTGGTGATATCCACGAGCTTTGTTCGCATAGCATTCCTCCACAAGTGGATTGCCTAGCTTCTCGGCTTTTCGCCAAGCTGATCGAGGCCACGACGACGGAAGCCACACGACGTGGCTCCACTTTTGGCGAATCACAGGTAAATATTCTATCTCTATCTTTTTATTTTATTTTATCTAACAATTTTCCCATTGTTCCAGTCACACATCTTCACAAACTCTACTTTCATTATCACCATCACAACCACAAACATCATTGCATTTCCATCACCACATTTATTTTCACCAAACAACATCACATCACAACCATTATCATGACCAAAACAACTAATAAACACCACCATCACAATCATCACCACCATTCATCTCATGTTTTATTTCTGTTTTAAAAAAAATACAACAAAAAAATTTTGCAAAAAAAAAATACACAAAAAAATCAACCAGGTCGTCGGCACCTCCACCCTATCTCCCTTCGCATCTCTTGCTGAGTCCTCCGCAGTGCGGCCCCATGCCGCCACGATCGCCATCCAGGCACCAGCGACGTCGTCTAGCCCCCTGGGCTCCTACGTTGCCTCCATCCAATGAGCGGCCCGCGCGGCAAGCCGTACCGCCCACTCCAGCCGCCGCGCGCGGCATGCGCCCCACAGCCTCAGCGCGCCCTTCCCTGGTCGCTCCAGCCCGTCCTGCCATCGATGTGTCCTCCACGCAATGCCCTCTAGGAGAGGTTGCATTGCCGCGCACGTCCTCTTGTTGGAAATGCGAGCCCATGGCGAGCCATTATGCAATAAATGTTATTGCAATTCACTCCTTAGTCTGAAATAAAGAGTACATAATTTGCATAATAGGTCCCTTAGTACAATTAGGGTTATGTACCATGGCCATCTTAATGATCATACAGCTGTTGATTCAATTATTGAACCATAGTGGCTGGTGCTTAGATGAATATCTAATGAGTTAGATTGAGGACTCATCAAGCATCGACAAATGATTATTAAGAGATGATCTCCAGCCTGAGTAGGAGATGGCAATCCTATCTCATTTAGGTTGATATCTGACCGACCTCTTGATGCAGGTCCTCTGCATAGGAATAGAGATTCGGAGGTGTCGGATGAGTTAGGTCAAAGAGTTGACTTAACGAGATCGAGATAACCAAAGTCCTATATCGTATGCTGTCACGATACAGGCACACATCCTCTGACCGGAGACAGATGTGTTACTATATGTCTGAGTATGTACATTTGGCAGACCAATAGGTTGATGACCTAATCAAGGTCTATACACCGGCGCGCTGGTGTGCATATAAGGGCATATGAGTAATACGATCTCTCGAAGGGATCATACAGGTTCACTACTGAACCGGAAGACATGAGCTCACTCATGAGATATTGGGAAGAATCAAATTCCGTGCGCACGGTCGTCTCGCTTTGGAAGCTTGACTGAATTTGTAGGTTTGATATAAACTTTTGGAAAGTATATGATCAAGACCTAGGTATGATATATGCTTTTGGAAAGTATATGATCGATACCAACTCCCAATGATCGAATGAGAAACTTACTGATAAAACCCTGAAGTAGACAGTGTAAAGTTGATCTAATACTTCTGGTTTAATCTGAGTCTTCCAGTATGCAGGATGTACAGGTATTAGGAATACCTGAGGGTGATGTGATCATAAACGGTTGTATAACCATGACGCTTCCATTCCTAGGGAGTGATGAAACGGGTCTGGATTTTAGTGACTCCTCTCAGTAGAGAAGTAATCTGATCTTAGTCCAAATATTGGACATTGATCTGAATGTGATTCAGATTCAATGAGAAGATTAGATTTGCGGTCTTGATTTAATCAAGCATCTATGGGAGGCCCGAAGATCTGGATTTGAGATGTGATCTCAATATCCATGTCACTATACGTGGAACAATACAATCGCCCTGTCCTTATCTCCAAGTATTCGCGGAGAAAGCGCATTGTCCTTGAAAGAGTTCATGGATAATTCTATTGTTGATATATGTATCCGAGCATTGAGAAAATGGATAATTAAATGTGATTTAATTATCATGAATAATATGAATTTGATTCATATTATAAGGAGAGTTATCTTAGATAATTAAATGTGATTTAATTATTAAAGATGTGAATAATGTGAATGTGATTCATATTATTTGAACACATGAGATAAAGAGATCCAAGATGATTAAATATGATTTAATTATCAAGGATAAGAATAATGTGGATAGTAATATCCAATTATTCATAATATATTATAAATGTGATTTGTAATGTATTAGAGAGAGTTAAATATAATTTATATTAGTAGATTAATTATTAATGTGTATTGGATACACATTGTTTAATTAATTGAAAATGTAAATTACATTTTGTTTTGGGTTGTGAATGTGATTCACAATATTCCAATGTCAAGATTGCAATATTCCCAAAATTAATTGAGAATTATTTTTTGGTGAATAATTGTTGGAAAATAAGTTGAGAGAAAAACAAGGAGATATGCAATCCCATGGGAATCCATGGGATTGCCCTCCCCATATGGGAAGAGGGGGGCGGCACCAATTCCTTTATGGAATTGGTGGCCGTCCACTCCTCCCAATAGGGAAGGAGGCTCTCATTTGTTTTTTCACTCCTTATTTAGTTGGTTTAATTTGGTATTAATGTATATTTGATTTATCAAATATAGTTAATCAAAATTAAATCACAAGTTGTTGGCTTTTACCAACAACAAACTTGACCATTGGATTGTCATAAATCAATCTCAACCATTGATTTTATATGACACATGGATTGAGATCCATGGATCCCAAAACCCTATAAATAGAGAGGCATACCCATGCTCTCTCTTTACACACATAATGCTTGAGAAGCATCTCTCTCTCCCTCTCTCTTTCTCTTTAGAGGTCAGCCCTCTCTCTCCCTCTCATGGTCGTCCACCATGGATGCCATGGAGAGGTTCTCCATCGCCGCGGCATCGTCGTTATGCTGCCTGTTCTTCTGCTCGTGGATCTCCGTCTCCTTCGGTGCGCCTCGCTCGTGAAGAAGATGTTGGATCTCATGTGTCGAGATCAGGAGATCTGCCGCTTGGATCATCAACTTGGATTGCGAGAAGCACGCGGTTCATCCCCGCGCTCGCAAGCGTCTCCTCCGTCGGATCGGACTTGACACAGGAGGTCTCTTCGTTTAGAGACTTGATTGCAACCACGCTTCAAGAGGTAATCCTAATTACTTGTTTGTGGTTTAGACGAAATGATCCGAGAAGTGTTCTTGGATCATGTGGTTTCGTCGTAAGAAAATTTGTTAAAATTCCACTGCATCGAGCAGCTAGTGCGACTAGTCGCTCCTCGTCGTATTCGATACGACGCTCACGCTTCCGTGATGCGCTTGAGGATCTAACCATATCCTTCAAGTGGTATCAGAGCCTTAGGTTGACGGTTTCGAATAGTGATTCGCTAACCGAGGACGACTTGGGTTCGTTAAGGTCGCGAAAGTTTTCATCGCATTTGATTTCGCAGATCTGTTTAGTAAAGAAATTCGGCACTGGTTAAATTGTTTAAACACGAATTTTATACTTGGATTATGTTCCCCATTAAATAAGGAAACCATAGGATCTGAGTTTGCGTAAATCGGATTTCGTATGCTCGAGATATGGTCGTTTTAATGAACATGTATGCACTGTTGCGGGAACTGTGAATCTGAACGTGATTAAAATGTTAATTACTGTTTAGACTTGCCTAGAAATGCGTGAAACATCACTTAGGTTCTGTCCTAAATCAAATTAGCAAATTTTAGAAATTGACTTTGCTTAATTTGGATTTAATATGATTGAGATATGCCAATTTTAGTAAGTAGGGGTCACTGCTGAAATTGCTTTCCTAATCTAGAACCAAGTGATTATCAATTAGTGAAATTAATTGTTAATTTCGTGAAATAATCTTGAAAAATATTTGTGAAATATTGAAACATGATTATTTGCCTAATTGACTTGGCCCCAACCAATTAGTTGATTAGATTTGATCTGAACCTTAATTGGAATTACAATCATCAAACTTCTTGCTTGAATAGGACTTGGGAATTTGCCTAGCAAATTTCCTTAAAATCAAAATTGTTTTGATTACTATATGGTATAATTTCGGTTGAAGAACCGATGATCATCTCAAGTACAAAATAATCAATTTGGCATTATCCTTTCCCGAGGCGGATATGGTGTCTAGTCGGGGATCGCTGGGTCAGCGGGTTGCAACGTATGTGGTCCGCCCCACTCCCGTCGGTACTGGCCATGACAGCGGGTAGGGCCGGGATAATGTCCGAGGGATTATGATGTATTTTTCTAATTATTAAAATACGAATTAATACGTACTTTGAGAATAATATCATATATGTATATTCAAGCATAAAATTAAGTTTGATTGATTAAATTGGATTGATAATTAATTTAATATGATTAAGTTAATTATATCCAATTGAGAATACTCTAATATGATTAGAGTTAATAATTCCCTTGGAAGAATTAATTATATGAATGTGATTCATAGTAATTAATTAAATTTGAATAAGAGGTGGAGGATCACATAAGTGACATCCATGGTCTCCCGTCAAGGCGAAGGGTTTCCGTCGCCAGGGATTGTATATAGGAGACGCCTGTACGAAGTGACAGCTCCTATATACAAGCGCATCTGGATCGGACTCTTTGCTTCTTGAAAGAGTAAGGCCGTATGCGTAGTGACCCCAATATCGGATCCTCATATTATTGGGGCGATATTGGATTGCGCATAGCGAGTTCTATTCCTGTTGACGGTTGGTTCAATTAACGACGGGTCAACATCACCTTAGGGGTGGTGGGCCCGGGTGTTAAAGACCGAATTGGGAAATACAAGTTGGACTTGCAAGGCGGAATGTGTTCCCGCTTCTCTTTATTGGAGTTGCAGTTTCTCATATTATTGGGATGTAACAAAGATAAAGAGGAGATCCCAGATCTTGCTGAGATATAATGGTAAGTATATCTCTTACATTGAAAGTGATTAAGGGAATGAACTTTCATTGTTGACATGGCAAGACAACTTTGATATAAAAACTCCTAAATCAAAGTATAATATGTGTATATATATAAATATATACCCTTATGCAAATTACTTATTTCAGATAATCCTTCATTAAACCCACTCAATGTTATACTCATTAATAACCGGTAGAATATCATGGATTGGACCCTTGATCCAGATATTGTACTTGCGATTGGACACATAATGTATGTGGTTGCAATGTGCAAGTTTCCTCATAATAATGAGAAGTGATAATTAAATAAGACAATAGGACTAAAACCCTAGGGTTTGTATGTCTCTACAAGTCTTGATCTTATCGAATGTACTTTTGAAGTGACATGTCGATGATGATCGTAATTATCAAATTAATCCTTATAAAATCAATAAAGATATTCTGGCATACATATGTGCTCTTGACATTTAATCATGAATGACATGGTTCTCTACATCATGTAGAATGGTAGCTCTATAGAGATAATGTATTCAAATTGTTTGAGTACCTACCTGAACCTATGTTTTAAGAGTTTAGATGGATGTAGATGATGAGTGTCATCATTCTACTGTCTATACTCTAGTCATTCATGAAGCTTCATAATATTCATATTATATGAACTTAAATGAAGCTTGTATCAATGTTGAAATACTCTTATATTGAAAATTTTGATTTTAACATAAGAGATCCTTACTCTTAAGTAATGGTTGCTTATAGATAAAGGGAGCACAGTGGAAGCATGGGTTGGACCCAAGTAAGAAATATAATCAACAGGTTGACTGTATTTCTGTAACTTCCATATGACATTCAAAGAGTTGAATGAACGCCATTACTGCAATAAGTTGATGTGTTGATAGTATGACTATCAAATCTATCTAGAATCCTTAGAGAAGGAATCAGATAGTCCATCAGATTAATCTACATATTCATTGATATGGACTTACTTATTTGATAAGATAAAGTCTAATAATTGTATCTCAATTTTCTAATGACACTTGCAATTGGTTGCATATGTATTAGAAATTTGATCTTAAGGTTTATTGGTCATCCATGCTGAAAGTGATGCAAGTGTTGCAACAATTTCCATGAGATCAATAGACTTCATATTTTCAGTGGGAGCCCTTAGTCTTAGAGAATGTCTCTATGACCTAGATATTAGAATATACTCATTGTTTATTTCTAATTGTTGGATATAAACATGAATTCTGTAATAAATCTATCATAAAGAGTTATGATGGAGATATTTCAGATAGTAATCGAAGATCTAGTGGACTCTATTAAATTAGAAAATTAATGAATGATTCATTAAGTTTTTTTTAATACTGAGAATTAAAAGGATCAATAGGAGGATAAAAATCATTTGATAATGATCTGACATCAATTTTTGGACATATGTCTGTTGATGAGATCAATGGACTAGTAAGACATGAAACTTTACATTGTCTAAAGCATCAAATCTCACATACTTGTGAATATTGTATTCAAAGTAAATGTCCAATACACCCTTCCTTGGGAAAGGTGTAAGGTGTCAAGGTGTTAAGGATCTCATACATATTGATGTATGCAGATCATCTATATCATAGTAAACATCATGGATATGTGATATCTGTTAATGATTATGTATGATATGAGATTTATTCTCTTCACCTAAGAAACCTTTGAAATGTTCAAAGATTTCACAATTTTGATTTAGAACCAAAGTTTGAAGGAAGATGAAATGAATTTGATCTAATCAAGGTAGCTTGTACCTATTAGATGAATTCAAGGAATACCTTATGGAGATGGGAATATCATTCCTATCTCAATCCTCTTGATGAACCTTAACTCAATAGAGTTGTAGGGAGATACAATTGATCATGTGTGACATGATTTGATCAATGATTAATCATAGCATAATTATCTCTTAGTTTCCAGGTATATATATGTGGTAGAGACTACATTATATATCCTTAATAAGGTTCCATGTGATTAAGCTGGAATCTGGCACTAGAGAGTGCTACTTCATTAGGAAAATAAAAGATGGTATTGGATACCTACTTTATGACCTTGAGATTCTTAAAAGATCTAATCTTTGAGAATATGATTCTTATAGGATGACTCTCTTGAGAATCAAGATGAAAATGAAGTGAAGGAACTCATTTAATCTTGAAAAGATAATGAGGCACCTGATATTGGAAACTGAAAGGACAATTAAAGATGAAACACTAATACCTCTTCAAATAAGTTTGAGGATGGATTCCATGTGTTAGTTAAATCTAAAAATGATCGGACTTCATGTGATGAAGCTCCTAAGGATCATGACATGGATAGATGGATGTTAGCAAGAAAAGTCTAATGTAGACTTCATATACAAGTGTTGTATATGGACCCTCGAGGATCCACCTATATGGGTAAGACCCATTAAGGTCTAAATGGATCTTCAATAGAAAGAGGGAACCTGATGAGAAGGTAGAGACCTTCAAAGCACGGTTCGTAGCCATGAGCTACACACCGAAGAGAAGACATCGCTTCCGATGAGACTTTCTCTCCAGTGGCCTTGCTTTAACCCATCAGAATGTTGCTAACTATAGCTACACAACTTGTCTTTGACATCTTCATGATGTGAGTCAAGATTGCATTCCTCTATGAATACCTCTCTAAGGATATTCATATGAAGTAGCCCCAGGGCTTCATGGTTGAGGAAAGCAAGGTGTGCTAGCTGAAGAACTCCATCTTTGGACTCCAATAAGTTTCTTGTAGTTGGAACATAAGATTTGATGAAATCATAAATGTTGTGATTTCAGATAAAATTTGATGAACCATGTGAAGCTTAGTGGGAGTGCCATTGTGTTCATCGTGCTTAATGTATATATTATTCTAATCATATAAGAATAAATGATAAATGTTTTATAATTTGGTTGTTCCATACCTTGAGATACGATTTCAAGGATACCTCTTAGATCTTAATTCTGAAGTCGTTCAGAAGCAAAGAGAAGAGGGTATTGGGACTGTCGCATTAGTAGTACACCTTGGACTTGTTCCATTTTCTGGACAATTCCAAGAAAAGCTTCCTTCCCTTAAGATGTGGTAGTGACCTGTCTAAAGGAATAACACCTCAAAGAGTTGAGGAAGTGAATGCTAGAAGTGCTTGCACTTGTGCATCAGTTATGAGAAGCTGGGTATATGCTAGATGTGTACAAGAGCCAGATGTCTGCCAAGCAGTGGGAGTTATAAACTGTTACTGATCCTGCTATGGAGATAAAACACTTGATTGCAGTAATAACAATATCTTCAAAGATGATAAAACTTACAGATAGTGATCTCAAAGTCTTATCTTCAAAAGTTTAAGATCTTGTAGATAGTGATCTATGATGGTCTTAACTGTAGATACCTTAGGAGATAGAGATCTCCAGGAATGAAGGTATTCTAATAAGGATAATGGGAATACTGGTTATGATAATTAATAAGATGTAGTGTCAAGGACACTATAACCAACAAAATTGAGTATCGGTTGCATGAGATGCAATATTCGCATTGGATGTGAGCACTGTTACCAGGAGATATGCAATTGCCGTAAAAGGACTTGGCGTAGTCTCTTGGGAACGGAGTGACTGATCAGCTTACCTAGCTATTTTCTAAATAGCCTATGATTGTCACATGAGTGTAGGTTTAAATGATTAGCCCATTAATGGCTCTTTGGGCTAGTGGGAGATTGTTGGAAATGCGAGCCCACGGCGAGCCATTATGCAATAAATGTTATTGCAATTCACTCCTTAGTCTGAAATAAAGAGTACATAATTTGCATAATAGGTCCCTTAGTACAATTAGGGTTATGTACCATGGCCATCTTAATGATCATACAGCTGTTGATTCAATTATTGAACCATAGAGGCTGGTGCTTAGATGAATATCTAATGAGTTAGATTGAGGACTCATCAAGCATCGACAAATGATTATTAAGAGATGATCTCCAGCCTGAGTAGGAGATGGCAATCCTATCTCATTTATGTTGATATCTGACCGACCTCTTGATGCAGGTCCTCTGCATAGGAATAGAGATTCGGAGGTGTCGGATGAGTTAGGTCAAAGAGTTGACTTAACGAGATCGAGATAACCAAAGTCCTATATCATATGCTGTCACGATACAGGCACACATCCTCTGACCGGAGACAGATGTGTTACTATATGTCTGAGTATGTACATTTGGCAGACCAATAGGTTGATGACCTAATCAAGGTCTATACACCGGCGCGCTGGTGTGCATATAAGGGCATATGAGTAATACGATCTCTCGAAGGGATCATACAGGTTCACTACTGAACCGGAAGACATGAGCTCACTCATGAGATATTGGGAAGAATCAAATTCCGTGCGCACGGTCGTCTCGCTTTGGAAGCTTGACTGAATTTGTAGGTTTGATATATACTTTTGGAAAGTATATGATCAAGACCTAGGTATGATATATGCTTTTGGAAAGTATATGATCGATACCAACTCCCAATGATCGAATGAGAAACTTACTGATAAAACCCTGAAGTAGACAGTGTAAAGTTGATCTAATACTTCTGGTTTAATCTGAGTCTTCCAGTATGCAGGATGTACAGGTATTAGGAATACCTGAGGGTGATGTGATCATAAACGGTTGTATAACCATGACGCTTTCATTCCTAGGGAGTGATGAAACGGGTCTGGATTTTAGTGACTCCTCTCAGTAGAGAAGTAATCTGATCTTAGTCCAAATATTGGACATTGATCTGAATGTGATTCAGATTCAATGAGAAGATTAGATTTGCGGTCTTGATTTAATCAAGCATCTATGGGAGGCCCGAAGATCAGGATTTGAGATGTGATCTCAATATCCATGTCACTATACGTGGAACAATACAATCGCCCTGTCCTTATCTCCAAGTATTCGCGGAGAAAGCGCATTGTCCTTGAAAGAGTTCATGGATAATTCTATTGTTGATATATGTATCCGAGCATTGAGAAAATGGATAATTAAATGTGATTTAATTATCATGAATAATATGAATTTGATTCATATTATAAGGAGAGTTATCTTAGATAATTAAATGTGATTTAATTATCAAAGATGTGAATAATGTGAATGTGATTCATATTATTTGAACACATGAGATAAAGAGATCCAAGATGATTAAATATGATTTAATTATCAAGGATAAGAATAATGTGGATAGTAATATCCAATTATTCATAATATATTATAAATGTGATTTATAATGTATTAGAGAGAGTTAAATATAATTTATATTAGTAGATTAATTATTAATGTGTATTGGATACACATTGTTTAATTAATTGAAAATGTAAATTACATTTTGTTTTGGGTTGTGAATGTGATTCACAATATTCCAATGTCAAGATTGCAATATTCCCAAAATTAATTGAGAATTATTTTTTGGTGAATAATTGTTGGAAAATAAGTTGAGAGAAAAACAAGGAGATATGCAATCCCATGGGAATCCATGGGATTGCCCTCCCCATATGGGAAGAGGGGGGCGGCACCAATTCCTTTATGGAATTGGTGGCCGTCCACTCCTCCCAATAGGGAAGGAGGCTCTCATTTGTTTTTTCACTCCTTATTTAGTTGGTTTAATTTGGTATTAATGTATATTTGATTTATCAAATATAGTTAATCAAAATTAAATCACAAGTTGTTGGCTTTTACCAACAACAATCTTGACCATTGGATTGTCATAAATCAATCTCAACCATTGATTTTATATGACACATGGATTGAGATCCATGGATCCCAAAACCCTATAAATAGAGAGGCATACCCATGCTCTCTCTTTACACACATAATGCTTGAGAAGCATCTCTCTCTCCCTCTCTCTTTCTCTTTAGAGGTCAGCCCTCTCTCTCCCTCTCATGGTCGTCCACCATGGATGCCATGGAGAAGTTCTCCATCGCCGCGGCATCGTCGTTATGCTGCCTGTTCTTCTGCTCGTGGATCTCCGTCTCCTTCGGTGCGCCTCGCTCGTGAAGAAGATGTTGGATCTCGTGTGTCGAGATCAGGAGATCCGCCGCTTGGATCATCAACTTGGATTGCGAGAAGCACGCGGTTCATCCCCGCGCTCGCAAGCGTCTCCTCCGTCGGATCGGACTTGACACAGGAGGTCTCTTCGTTTAGAGACTTGATCGCAACCACGCTTCAAGAGGTAATCCTAATTACTTGTTTGTGGTTTAGACGAAACGATCCGAGAAGTGTTCTTGGATCATGTGGTTTCGTCGTAAGAAAATTTTTTAAAATTCCGCTGCATCGAGCAACTAGTGCGACTAGTCGCTCCTCGTCGTATTCGATACGACGCTCACGCTTCCGTGATGCGCTTGAGGATCTAACCATATCCTTCACCTCTCTCCTCTGCCGCAGGCAGTTAAGCACCGTCGTGCGTGCCCGTCGAGCCCACCAGAGGCCGTCGCCCCTACCAGCCACCGCTGTCCATCCCACCATTGTCCGCGTGCCACCCGCGCACGGTACTCCACCTCCTGGACGCGCAACCGTACGATCGAGCTCCGCCACCGTCCACGACTCACCGCGTGTGCGCTCAGCGCATCGTCCCCCCGACCGCCATCGCCTCGCGCATCCGTCGATGGCCAGCTCCCTCCGCGTCTACAGCCGCCCGTGCACTTTCGTGGCCGACGCCCGCCACCCCTGGCCGATTCCTACTTGTGCCCTAGCGTGAGAAGAAGAAGGTCCAAGTCTTTTATTTATTTATTTTGTAAAATTGCATTTTCATCCATTTAAGTTTGTTTAATTGCAAAAACATCCCTGTCCACATTTCACTTCATTCAACTTTCATTTTGTATTGCACGGACAACTCTAACTTTGATCATTAATTTGGACATCAGTTTCACATCAATTTGTAATCAAAAAAATAGCATGTTGTAGAGCAACTAATTATTTATCTTGTGGCTATTTATTTGAATTTTTGTGAGTATTAAATATTTTATTAAAAATCAAAGATTGGAAATCAGTTATATTTTGCCCAATTAGGCTCTGAAATTCGCACATAGTCATTTATTGCTTAAAAAATTGTGAAACAATTGTGAATGATGCCTGTAAGTGTGCTTTAATTACTGTAAATTGCGTCCAATTCGGAGTTGTCGTATGCATAAAATAAATTCTAGGGTGATTTCTGTAAATGATTTTTAATTAATTCCAGAATAAGATTTTTAAGAAATCTCAACTCTTCTGGATTCCTTATTTAAATACCTATTTGAGATAAATCAATCTCTGGATAATTTAACTTTGTGGATTTTATTAGAAATTAAATACCCACAGTCACTCTGTTTTCAGTAAAAAATTCATAAAAAAATCACAAAGTGTCAGAAAATTCCAAAAAATTAGTTAGCTTCATTTCATCATTTTTCACTTCCAGTAAATTTTTCATAATTTTTTTATAACATTTACACGAAAAATTGCATAAAAACCCCAAAAAAGTTTGCATTTTTCATTTGTGCATCTTAGATCCAAAAATTCCAAAAAAATATATTTTGCATTCGTTGTTGGATTAGGTTCTTAGGAAAAATATAACTTGGCTAATTTGAACTAATTTCACATTAACTAAATTTGGATAAGTATTTTCCTTCTTGCTTAATTCAACCGTATTGTGCATTCGACATTTTTATTGAATAAAAAATAAAAAGATATATCACTCAAAAAATCGCAACCTGATTCATCTAACTTGATCCCGAGTTGTTCCTTTGCCTCCTTGAGTCGACCCTGGGGCTTGCCCAGGCTAAATAAAAATAAAACCGTGCTTAATTTCATTAGACGATTAATAGATTTGTGCGGTTATTTTGGTCGACGCGGATCTATCCGACTGCAACGAAATAGTCACTTAGACACCATCACAAGGGTAGATCATCGCGGCTCGTCAAATGGCGTCGTTGCCAGGGAAGCAAACGGCTTAGGATCACTTTAGAAATTTAGATTTGCATTTTCCAATCAATCGGGTAGTCTGATCCCCGAACCACCATGTAATTATTCTATATTTTTCCCAATTATTTTTTTATTTTTCTTTCTCTGACAATTTTTTATCTTTTTGTGTGAGGGCCTGGTGGACTTGGAGCAGCTTTCTTGAAGTCAACGCATCTCGAAGTGCATCGGAGGCCGACGATTCGTGGATCAAGTCGGTTGTTGAGACGCCAAAAAGATTTTATTTTTGTTAACTTGTAAAAAAGTGTCCGCATCATTTCCAGTTGTTCCCGTTTGGGTTCTCGCGTGTGTAAAGATAGTAGAATTGTGTCCATGTGTGTTGTGTGGATTGAATTGTAAGTTAGGCTTACACTAGCGGCTCCTCGAGCCACTCTAGGATTTGCTTGTGCTCGTAAATTTCTAAGACCATACAATACACTTAAAAGACGCACTTAGACCGCAGATCTAGTCAAAATAACATGTGCTTCACTCGCTAATAGAACTGCTTGTCTAGGAGCGGATTTTATCGCTTGCATGTGCATCTAGCATAAACAAGATTTCAATTCTGTTTTGCATCCTGCATAAAAAGCGAAGGGATCACTGTAAGTATTCTTCACTCAGCATACGCATCATCATTTTTTGTGCATCGGCTTTTCTCCATTTCCCCCTCTGTTTTTCAAACTTAAATTAAACGGAAATTGGGACTGGACGATAGGCGTGCTCTGTGGTTGGACTAACAAGTGATAACTTAACTTAAAACTGGGACTGCTAACATTATTGACCCAAAAAAATAATAAAATTGGAAAAACTGTTTGCGGGAGACTAATCCCCGACCTTGTTTTCAGGCTGAGTGAGGGTACTTGAGTGTGTGTGAACACGTTAAAGCAGAGCCCAAATCCCCGCCTTCCATATCACACTCCGACTAATCCTAGCAAATATCACAAGTTGAATTTATTAAAGTTCACTGACTAGTACCAAGTAGCCTCCGACTGTCTCAGGTAGATAGGGGCGAAATTGCGGTACTTCGCGACAAGTTGGCAGTAACCCCCCGGGGTGAAGTTCCGGCCTTGTCAGCCTCCGCCTGCTTGTAGGTAGATAGGGGCAGGTCTTTGAATCCATCAACTTGGGATAGGAGCGAAGAAAGGAAGGACCGGCGATACCTTAGGCGACATGTTAAACAGGGAAGACGCTTCCGGCTCTGAGCCGCCTTCCCTATAGGCCGCGTAACTCTTTGCTACTTGTCTGAAAATTCACACTTTACATAAAGCAGACTAATCGGACTCGGTTTCGGGTCCTTCACCGTGTTGAGTGTGAACTCGGGGTTTTTTCTTACGTTTGTTTTTGTGTCTGTCTGTGTGCGTTATCCTGTATAATTGCACGTTTTCTACTCAATCTTCTTCCTTTCCTCTTCAAGATGTCGGGATATTGGTCCCCATATCCTGTGACCTCTTGTCAATCCTCCTCGATCATATACCATTCATCTTCACTTGCACCTTCTTCCATGTATCTTATGCCATCCACGGGAGACCCTTACCTGTGGTCGGTTCCACCTCAACCCGATTATGAAGTCAGAACTTCGACTGACTTCTCCATTTCTTCGCATTTCTCACCTACTCCATATTCTAACACTCCGGATCCACTTCCATCTTGGGCTAACTGTCCTTATTCTCGAGAGCTTGCAGGAATCAATGAATCGAATGAAGAGCAAGCCACTGCTGAGATAGATGATTGGCAAAATTATATGCCCCCACATACTTCATTCTCACCTCAAGTAGGGACCAGACAACAATTTACATATACGCATCCCGACTTGAAATTAGGGCATAACATGGTCGATCGAACAACCCGAATAGAGAGGCCTGAACATCATGATTTTCCAGACTTGATTGACTTTAGTGATCAAGCTTCCATTAACCAGCCTTCATTCATAGAGCCTATAAATTCACAAGATTGGACTCATGAGCTAGACTTGTTAGTCCCCATTTCATCATATGAGGCTCCGACCAATATTTGCCATTTGGATAGTCCATATTCAACCCAGCATTACATGTCAGAGTCTAGGTATGTTGAGTATGAGACCTCAACATCTCAGCAGTCTCCTCCAATTGAGCAGAACTCTCCCATGATTTCTCATGAGAACATTTTGGAGGATGACATTTCCAGAATTATTGAGAAAAATGAATCATTACGTAACAAGTTGAGAGATGTCATGGAAATATTGCACTCAATTTCGGCCAGCTTGGGAATGAAAGTTGAAAAGGATGTAAGTAGATCTGATGTTGAAAACCAAGCAAGCAGTAGGGAACCCACATCTTCTGTACAGCTGGAGTCCATTCTATCTCCCTCTTCTACTAACCCCTTGCCTTCCAATCCAGAGTCTGATCATTCATCCACCAAAAATATCAAAAAAATTGAAAAACCAAAAAATTACATAAAAGTTGAAAATGAAAAAGACCTAAAAAATTTGGATCCTGCCCTAAGGGAAGCACTCGATGAAGAACTGATGTTTAATCTTCCCTTAATAAAGGCTATAGATCACTTTTCCGACCTCAAACGATTTGTGAGAAGTAAATTGATGCCCAAGAGGTCGTGCAATAAGAGGACAAGGACTGAGAGACACATAGTGTCTATGTCCACCTCCTTGGTGATGGGGAGAAAGACCAAGAGCCGCAGAGTGAAGCGGTTGCTCCGAGTTGAGTGTGAAATCAAAGACACCATCTTTACCCATGCGAGAATCGATGATGACTCACCGATAAATATCCTCCCAACCTCTGTGTTTGACAAGCTCAAACTCAAGCCAATCAGAAAGTCGAGAGAGATCGTTCAGCTAGCTGATCGATCCATCAAACGATCGAGAGGAAATATTTCAGTCATCATTACTTTTCAAGGTGCTCTACTCTAGGTGGACTCCACGATCATTGACATTGAGCACCGATGAGAGTTTTCCCAGTCTTCGATTATTCTCGGGAAGCCATTCTTAGCCTTGGCTAAGGCAACTATAGATTGCGAGACTCGGGAAATCGATTTTACAGCATTGGGAGCGCTTCGACCTCATCCATTCTTTGATAAACTTTACTCTAAGGTGACCCGCACATCCATTGACAGTCGTGACCATTGAGAGGTCGATGAGTCCCACCTTACCTCTCTGCTACACCTAAGAGACCGACTGTCTGGACGACTGTTGGTTCAGAGACTCCCCACACCTCTACTTCATCAACAGCTTGCACCACCACCATGACAGCTTCTAAGGAGGACTCACGATCAGAAGCTATCATTGAGTCGAATACGACATTTGTGGATTGCCTTGATCATTTCGGTGATCCGACACAAGAGCCCAATAATGTCAAGCCAACTGAAATCACTAGCACCTTCTCGAGACACGTGCTGACCCTTCACAGATACTCTAATCTATATGGTGACTCGTCTGATGAGGAATCCATGATCAGCACCGCACCGCACCCTAGACCTTCAAAGGAAACAACCAAGACTAAATTGACTCCACATAAAAACACGGTTGCTCCCTCTTCTAGTCGGCTATCTAGTGAGAGGAAGTCGAGAATTGATTCCTCGAGGTGTTTCTTCCGAACCTCTCAAGGCGCGTCGCTCTCATCTCCCTCTCAATGATTCAGGTTCTAGAAAACTGACTAAGAAAATTTCCTTCAACATTACGGAGAAGGAAGTTTCAGAGGAATCCTCATCGGGTCCGGACAAGGTGATTTATATGAGTGAGCTCAGTTCGGTTGTTCTTAAGCCATATCTAAGCAAGCAGCCATGTGTCGACCCTCGTTGGACGATCGCTTCACCTAACTACTATTCATCTGAGGATGATTCCGACATCAACACACTTGTATATTACCCACCTCCACGATCCCGCAAGAAGGTACGTCACAAACCTTCTTGGCCCATGTATATTCTCAATCCTCCTTGTATATATTTTCCCTCGCTCCCCAGTGATTCGAATCACTCGCCCAAGCTCCATATCATTTCATTTTATGGCTATACTTAGGATGATCAGATCCTAAGTATAGGGGGGAGAGTGACCCGAGTTTCTTCACTGTTCGCTGTATATTCTCTAGATCTCATCGGTACTCATACTCACTCCTGTCCTATACTTAGGCTGACCAGAGCCTAAGTATAGGGGGGACCGATGCCCACTGTGTATATACTCCTCCATTTCCCCTCTTAACCTCGCCCGCCCCATTTTTGATCTTCTTCTACACTTAGGCTGCCAGAGCCTAAGTATAGGGGGGCGGGACGGCTTCTATACATTTTTATTATTTTAGCTTTCCTACGCTTAGCACGAGCTATGTCTTTTTCCTCACTTTTTGTGCTCTGAGGACATAGCACATGCTAAGTATAGGGGGCGTGTATATATTACATATATACTTTACCCATAGATCATAGTTTCGTGTATTTTCGTGTACTTTTTGTATATATTTTGCAATAATTACGGGTTGGTAAATATTGAAAAAAAAATTGTATACTTGTATAATACTTGTAAACCTTTTGTAAAAATTGAAAAAAAAATTGTATACTTGTATACTTGTATAACACTTGTATAATTGTATAATACTTATAAAACTCTTGTAAATTGTTGTTACATAGGAGGTATACCAAGTTTTGAAAAAAGAACAAAAACAACAAAAAAACAACAAAAAACAACAAAAAAATAGGCTTATTATTTACTCGTGCATATCATCCTTGTATTTAATAAAAAAGAGTCTTGCATTTCATTCATCTACAGAGCATGTCATCTGCATCTCATCTGCATATCTTGTATATGCAAGGTGAAAAGCTAGTGGGTTCTGAACCAAGTTATGAGTAGATGTTTAGGAAGGACTTGATTTGACCTTAATCCACCTAATTTCAGAGGAACCTTATAGGAACTGGAGTTAAGATTTCTCAAGTCAAGTGACTTAATTCTTTGAGTCTGCAAGTCTATGTTCACATGTCATCTTAATCAGTCTAAGTAGAATATCGCGTGCACACGCATGATTCTTTTAGACAACGACCTAACTTGGACAAGCACAATGCAAGTAGCTCTTCATTGATGAGGTGGTGAGGAGGTAGAATCCTTTAGCTTGGAGTAGCACACGGGTGGAAACATCCGTCCTCTTCTAGGGAGGGTAGTGCATCTCAACCTAGTCTGGTGGTGTTGACGTCTGAGGACAGGACGCCGTGGGTTGCAATAATGCTTCAAAAGAGGGATAGTCTACTGGCTCAAGAGGAAAAACTCCTGATGTACATGAGTCCTAAAAAAAGAAAAAAAAAAGAAAAAATGCAAGAACTCCAAACAAATAAGACAGGCTAAAAAAAGAAAGAAAAAGAAAAAGGGGCCTGTCGGAGTATGTATATTAGCAAGAAGTCTGCAGCTGGATGACTTGGCTACACTGGTCAGGCATCCCGGGATAGGTAGCTACACTGGCTACTGTCCATTCTTTTCTCTACCCCTCCTCTTGAGCTGGTCGCAGTTGAACTTAGAAGGGAATACCCCGCTCCTCGAGGAAAGAGTTACTAGACCGGGTAACTAGAGTTACCTTGTTGGAGGAGGCTATTTCTGAGCCATTTCTGATGTGGAGAGCTATTTTACACTTACACAGTACAAGTAAGAATCATAGTCATCAGAAATTTGCGTTTGAGGATTTGTTCTGACCTGACTATCAAGGAGTCTTGAATATAAGACTTGTGGAACTTGAAGTCTGTTAGGTCTTAAGTTCAGGTCCCAATAAGGTTCCGCCACACAATTAATCCAAAGGTCGAGTCAAGCTCCATTTTCAACTTTTGTTCATAACCTTGGTATGGAACCCAAAATCATTTCACTCTTGCATTTCATTTTAGTTGCTCGGGGACGAGCAAGGTTTAAGTATAGGGGGTTGATGAATCCGTGATTCATCACTCCAAAAGTTGAAAATAGAGTCTTGTTCCTGAGTAAATAGTAGTATATTTCCCCTTATCTTGTAAAATTAGCATTCATGCATGCAAGCATAATATCTGCATTTTAGCATTCATATTTGCATAAAATAAGAAGCCAAATTCACGTGTAAATATTTACCTGTTTATTAGTGAAAATACCTTATTTGTATATATTTTATACTAACTCCAAACCCAATAAAATCAACTCTATTGTATATATATGACTAACACTAATTAAAGAAAAATATCAAAAAAATACTAACTTGTAAAATTACCCAATAAAATCCCAAATCCAATTGAAAACCTTAGACCTTAAAATGCACATATCTCTTTCACACAACTTCCGAATTAGGTCTATCACTTTTAAAGTAATATACATTCAGAGACCTTCAAAACAAGACTAATTTAAATAAAATCAGAGCTCGTATGCAAAACTTCGGTTTTGGGCCCCTTTTGTATATTGTACATATTGACCGTTTTGCCATTCAATTTATCCTTTTATCTTCTTAATTATTAAAAATCCAAAAAAAATAGATTAAGTTGTAAATATTCCTTTCATATTTTTTCTAACTTTATTTTGATTTTTCTCTCTTTTAAAAATTACAAAAAAATTACAAAAGATAAAATGCGGTATTTTATAACTATAAGATACCACCAAAAATATATTTTTGTACAGATGATTCCATTTGATTTTCGGCCCTTCACAAAAGTTGTAGATCTCGTCGAGATGAGCAACTTTCGTGTTGACCACTTTTTGATTTAATATCTTTTGTTATTTCTTTTTTATTTTTATTTACATTTAATCTTTGAATTTTCTGGGAGCGACATGTGGCAGCTCATGGAGCCGCCACATGTCACCCCAATTTTTTATTTTCGGATTTATTTTTTATTATTTTCGGATTTTTATTATTTTATTATTATTTTAATTATTGTTATTTTTAGTAACCAACTTATTTTACTTATATTATATTATTATATTATTATTATTTATCTCCCTTTTACCACTTCTTTGCTTGCCTTCTACTCCAAGCCTCCACCTTCTCCACTCTCTCCACCACTCCATTCTCTCCAACTTCCCTCTCCTATTACTTTATATTCACCCCTCATCCTCCATTGTTCATCATCCGCCAATTTCGTGAGAAGAATTCCAACTCCAGAGAGGTCGATGTGACAGCGACAACCTTAGTCTGTAGAGCGACGACGAGTTCCAGCCATCTTTGGCTATTGGTGAGATCTGCGAGCTTTGTTCGCGTAGCATTCCTCCACAAGTGGATTGCCTAGATTCTCGGCTTTTCACCAAGCTGATAGAGGCCACGACGATGGAAGCCACACGACGCGGCTCTACTTTCAGTGAATCATAAGTAAATATTCTATCTCTATCTTTTTATTTTATTTTATCTAACAAAATTTTCCCCTTGTTCCAGCCACACATCTTCACAAACTCTACTTTCATTATCACCATCACAACCACAAACATCATTTCATTTCCATTACCACATTTATTTTCACCAAACAACATCACATCATCATCACATCATAACCATTATCATCACCAAAACAACTCATAAACACCACCATCAAAATCATCACCTCCATTCATCTCACTTTTTATTTCTATTTAAAAAAATTGCAACAACAAAATTTTGCAAAAAAAATACACAAAAAAAAACAATCAGCCATGTCGTCGGCACCTCTGCCCTCTCTCCCTTTGCAGCTCCTGCTGAGTCCTCCACCGTGCGACCCCGCGCCGCCACGACTGCCCTCCAGGCACCAGCAGAGCCATCCAGCCCCCTGGTCTCCCATGTAGCCTCCATCCAACGAGCGGCCCGTGCGGCAAGCCGCGCCACCCACTCTAGCCGCCGCACGCGGCGCGCGCCCCAGCAGCCTCAGCGCTCCCCTCCCTGGCCGCTCCAGCCCGTCCCTCCAGCGATGCGTCCTCCACGCAGCACCCTCTAGGCGAGGCTGCCTTGCTGCGCATGTCCTCTTTCCTTTGCCGCAGGTGGTTGAGCACCACCGCGCGCGCCCGCCGAGCCCACCAGAGGCTGCCATCCCTACCAACTGCCGCTGTCCATCCCGCCGTTGGCCGCGCGCCACCTGCGCACGGCACTCCACCTCCTAGGCGCACAACCGCACGGTCGAGCTCCGTCGCCATCCCCGACTCGCCACGCACACGCTCAGCGCATCGTCCCCCTGACCGCCATTGCCTCGCACAGCCGCCGGTGGCCAGCTCCCTCCGCGCGCACAGCCGCCCGCGCACCTTCGTGGCCGACGCCCGCCGCCCCTGTCCAATTCCCACTTGTGCCCTAGCGTGAGAAGAAGAAAGTCCAAGTCTTTTACTTATTTATTTTGTACAATTGCATTTTCGTCCTTTTAAGTTTGTTTAATTGCAAAAACATCCCTGTCCACATTTCACTTCATTCAACTTTCATTTTGTATTGCACGAACAACCCTGACTTTGACCATTAATTTGGACATCAGTTTCACATCAATTTTTAATCAAAAAATAGCATGTTGTAGAGCAACTAATTATTTATCTTGTGGCTATTTATTTGAATTTTCATGAGTATTAAATATTTTATTAAAAATCAGAGATTGGAAATCAATTATATTTTGCCCAATTAGGCTCTGAAATTCGCACATAGTCATTTATTGCTTCAAAAATTGTGAAAAAACTGTGAATGATGCCTCTAAGTGTGCTTTAATTACTATCCAAATTTTGTCCAATTCGAAGTTGTCGTTTGCATAAAATAAATTATAGGGTGATTTCTGTAAATGATTTTTAATTAATTCCATGAATAAGATTTTTGAGAAATCTCAGCTCTCCTGGATTCCTTATTTAAATACCTATTTGAAATAAATCAATCTCAGGATAATTTAACTTCTGGATTTATTAGAAATTAAATACCCACAGTCGCTCTGTTTTCAGTAAAAAATTCATAAAAAAATCATAAAGTGTCAGAAAATTCCAAAAATATTAGATAGCTTCATTTCATCATATTTCACTTCCAGTAAATGTTTCATAATTTTTTCATAACATTTACACGAAAAATTGCATAAAAACCCCAAAAAAGTTTGCATTTTACATTTGTGCATCTTAAATCCAAAAATTTCAAAAAAATACATTTTGCATTTGTTGTTGGATTAGGTTCTTAGGAAAAATATAACTTGGCTAATTTGAACTAATTTCACATTAAAAATAAATTTGGCTAATTTAAGTATTTTCCTTCTAACTTTATTCAACCGTATTGTGCATTCGGCATTTTTATTGCATAAAAGAATAAAAAAATATAATACTTAGAAAATCGCAATCTGATTCATCTAACTTGATCCCGAGTTGTTCCTTTGCCTCCTTGAGTCGACCCTGGGGCTTGCCCAGGCTAAATAAATGTAAAACCACGCTTAATTTCATTAGACGATTAATAAATTTGTGCGGTTATTTTTTATCAATGCGGATCTATCCGACTGCAACGAAATATTCACTTAGACACCATCACAAGGGTAGATCACCGCGACTCGTCAGGAGGTTGAGGCTGGGACTGTTGATGCGATTGTTGAGGAGGAGGAAGCTAATATTTTTGGTATGGAGGAGGGGGGTACTGCTGCTGTCCAGCCGCGTATTAATGGTACGGTTGTGGACGACAGTATCGTGGTTGTGGGTACTGCTAAGACTGTCTCCAGTTGCCTTGGTATTACGGAGAGGGATGATGATGGTACTGAGTCTAAGGTTGAAAGGATGGTGCAAAACTACCACCTCGAGGTTAGTGGTAAGGCCAGTTGGCTGGTGGCAGGCCCTGGTGTTGTCCCACAGGATTGGGTCAGATGTGCATCGTTATTCCATACACCATTGACTTCTTGGATCAGTGGTCGTGGTGGAAATGTTGGATCAGAAGCTGGGAGGTAGTCAGGATAGTAGACCACCATTTATTGTTGCAGGTGGGGCCTGCTCGGGTGACTGCACGTAGTACACGTGCTGGATCGCTGGCTGTTGTGGACTCGACTGAGGCTGTTGTAGCGGTGAGGGCTCATCCTTCTTCTCAACAGGAGTCTTTGATGATGGTGTCACCGAGTGACACGAACTGATGGTGCTCACCAGTAGCTCCAACTGCTTGGTGATTTTGTCCAGCTTATCCAAGTTCTATGTCCTCTATTCGATTACAGCGAGCTTCTCAAGATCATGTGACCACTTGTCAATGATATCGACCTTTGGGAGATGGCCTCTAATGATGTTGAGGTTGGAACCCTCGTCACTCTTGTCCTCTCGAGACACTGCCATGTGAACTAACTTCTAGAGGACCTGAGGTTGTCTCTGATAAGCCTGTGATGAAGATAGGGTGGCCTCTCCCTCGACCATTTCTTTAAAAATCTGTCATACCTCCTTCATCCTTGTTAAAACGGGATCCTTTGCATGCATCGTCTACTAGTCTCTCTCTCTCTACATTCAGGCCCCCAAAAAGGTGCTGAACCAGGCTGGTCCTCGGTATATCATGGTGGGGGCACTTCTTCTGCATGTCTATAAATCGCTCCTAGGCTTCAAGGATAAACTTGTGAGCAGCTTGAAATAAGTTGTTGATCTTGGTTCACATCTGATTGAGCCGACCGAGAAGGTAGAGTTTGTGAAGGAACACGAACTTAAGTTCCTCACAGGTCATCACGAACTTTCCCAAATGATTAACCCAATAAGTTCCTTGTCTTGTAAGCAGAAGGGGAACACAACCATATTCACTACATCCAATGGAATATTAGGGTAGTGGGTAGTCCTGCAGATACGACAGAACTGTTGCAGATGTATGTACGACTCCTCATTGGTATTCTCATGAAATGGTGGTAGGAGCACAAGGAACTGGAGCTTAAGCTCGAAGTGGGAATGAACCAGAGGGATGCGGATCCACTTGGTCATCTAGATGTTTTTAGGATTTTATGTCTCATTCAGTATAGGTTTTAGGTTTCCATTACCTACTTCCTCGTCTGCATCCTCACGAGGTATTTCCCCACCTCCTCCTCCTGCTGGTCTGTTCATCATGTTGTTTAGCATATCTTGAAATGAAGTCTGTGCAAGTGCCTGCTCAGTCAGTTGTTGTTGTATGGTCTGGATGGAAGCCAGCAACTAAGTGTTAACCTGATTCTGATTAGGCATGTGATTCTATTTTGGTTGGGGTGGTTGCTGCTCCTTGTCCTTCCCTTAGGGAGCCTGCTCTCGGTCCGAGTCTGAGGAAATGAGTTCCAGATTAGAATCTAGGATGGACTTCTATCTGCAATATGAGAGAATCTCTATCAGACCGTTTGATATTGAATTCCGGTTGTCGTAATGATTTTGGAATTAGGTTCAATCCCAGGTGGTTGTGAATGGAGTAAGAGATGTGGATTGCAATCTACCTTCATGCACAACGGGTGGAAGGGGACAAGAATGGTCCTGATTTAGGCATAAATGGAGGTGGAAAGAAAACGAGGAGTCTGAAGATCGATTCACAAGATTTGAATCGGGTTCTCAGGAATTGCCTCGAATTATTGACGATACCGAGTCCATGGAATCGATATGGGTGTCGGTGGAGTCCCGACTAAACCATCCACGGATTGACATCATGGAGAAAGAGAAGATTGAGTAAGGAAGAAATATACGGTGGTTAATGAGGAATAAAAAAGGAGTGAAAAATAGTAGAAAGGCTTACACGTGCATGGGGTTAAGGAGACACACATATGAAAAAATTTGTGTAAATGTGTGTGACTTGATCTTTGAACCTTAATCTAGATCCATACAAATACAATACCAAATTGGGTTCAACAACTCAACGCCATGTGAAGCCTTAAGGGATCGGCTATTTATTATCTTTTCATTTTTAGAGTTGTCATTTCAGGCATATCTTACAAAGTCCTTAGCATGCTAACCCTATAGGAACGAGATTATTGCCAGAAAAGTATCACGTACTTGTCCTCCTTTGTAACATATAGTTTGCACTTTTTAGGTATTTGTAACCATTCCTAGATCTCTATTCAGCAAAAGAAATAGAGGGAGGAAGCAGATAGGAGAAACCACTACTTCAGACCGTGCTCGCAATAGAATCACCCGTGAGCGTGCAAGGATCTACTTAGATGCAAATAGATGAGACAGACACCCCCGTGAAGGTGTGGCCTAAGCTCAATATTTTGGACCAAGTCGATGTTCCACAAAAGGTGGGAACACCATCCTTGACAAGTCCCTACTCGGTCACGTATGATAGAAGCGCCAATACTTCAAAAATCCATGCAATACACAAGGCAGTTACTTATTGGATTTTCGCTCTAATCCTTAGCGTGTTATGTCTCGCTCATGAGAGGGGTTTTGGTACACTCCTAAGGTACCTAAAAACAATGAGGGCTTTATGAACCCAAGGTAATGAAGTCCATTACATATTTTAATTAAGGTAAAAGTTTATTTAGTAGTCCCCTTATTTCAGTTTTTTGGGTTTTGACTTTTTTAGATATTTTTCATATAAGTGCCTAATGATTTTATAGACTCTCATTTAAGTCCTATGTGCTCAAAATCAGAGGGAGATAGCGAAAAAGTCATGCAAATCGATTCGATGTCGAATATCTCATCATTGAATCTAATGATGTATGTAGAGTTAGAAGAATTATAGTGCTTCCTAGCTCTCTTCATGTGGTATGAAAAAAAGAATTTTTAAATCTCTCTACATAGCGGTGTGCAATTGACAAAATCACCCTAAACAATATCTTCTATTATACGTGAAGAACCATATGTTAATTATTTAGAATAAATCCTAAGGTCCGATCTTGGAGACATCTTGGTGCCCGCCACAACGGTTCCTACTAGCACTGTATGATGCCTCTCATGGCACGTGGAGTTTAAGTTTAAATAATCAAAATTTATTAATTTGACTTGATCTAAACGTAAGAAACTAGGCACACAATTCTTATTAGGGTTTGGACCTAATTACTGATTCAAGCAATCTACAGGCTAAGGGCTCATGCACACAAAACAAATAAAAATAAGGTGGAAAACTCAAAACATTGGGAAATAAAATAAAAGAAGGCGGTGAAAACACGAGAAACACCAACGAGGCCCTCAAGTGAACAAACACTCGGGCAATGGATCTCGTTGTGAAGAGTAGTGTCCAAGTCTTTAATTATTACAAATAATGAATGAATCTCTCTCACAAATAAATAAATCTAATCTACATCTATGCTAGATAGTCTCCTTGCTCCACTTGCTATCTCTCCAATTGGTCAAAGTGCGAAGACCAGCCTCCACAAGCTTCGCTACATCAGCCTCCTAAGAAGCTGTCCTCGCGTAGCAGGCCCTTACAATAAAATACAACAAGAGAGGTGAATTAGCACAGGTAATCAAATAATGTATCAAGATATAAAATGATGTATATATAAGTAAGAGACAACAAATAAATTAATCAATAAATATGCACAAATAAATGACTCAATAAATGAATTTATAGAGACATAGATACAAAATAGGCTACACACATTTGCTCCCCAGCAACGACGCCATTTGATGCCTCGAGTTTTTCAAGGGGTCGCACGATCTCACAAGGCGAAACCACAGTCGATGCATTGACCTCTCAAGAAACTCAATCAATAAACAATTAACCCACAATATCAATTAATCAATGAATAGCAAAAATGTTTAAAATTTATTGTTCTCTACAACACAAATAGTATAGCGTGTAAGCATATAGAGCTTGAACCATATAGAGTAAATTAGGCAGCCTATGATTATTGCTAATCAATTTATATTATGTACAAATATGTTTTTGGTATGGGTTTTATAAATTTATTTTTTATTTTTTATTCTTTAAAATATAAATGAATTAACAGTAAATATGTAGGTATATTTAAGAATAATAATAATAAAATATATTAGATTAATACATATATACCTATATATACTCATCGGTAAAAATATACATATAAGGTATTCACATATTTACATATACATAGATTTTTTATAAAATATATATCTATAACTATAATCCCCTTCATTTTGATTTTTTTTATTTTTTTAGTTAGGTATATATTCAAGGAATATATATAGGGTTATATATACAATATAGGGTTATATAATTATAAAAACTCATAAAAACAAACAAAATTCACGGAATAAAATGTTTTGGGTTTTAAATACTTTTCAGGTATTTGTAATTTTTCTGGAATTTTCGCTAATTTTTCTGAATATCAAGAAAACCGAGATTTTCTGGTCTTCATGTGATAGACAGAAGGTCCGCAAATGGCTATTTCCTACTGATATTGGAAGGCTCGTGCTAGGTGAAACTGTTGGAGGTGCAGTGAGCAGTGGACAAAGGATTTGTTGAAGACTTGGCTATGAGGAGAGCCACCAAAGCTGCTGAATTAATGCAATTACTCCCCCAGTTGGCTGACCCATAGAGTGGACTTCTTTTACTACAATTTTGTATGGGTTCAACCAAGCCCATGTTTGGCTTAAGGACATGTCAACCCACATGCATGGAGCAAGCCGCTGCTTTTTCTGATAGAGGACTACGTGGAGCTATTGAAGACATTGTGGCTTGTGGAGGTCCTTTCTTTGACGACCTTCAATAGAGGGTGGCATCCCTACCAATCAAGCTCAGTATCTTAGGCATGCACTCCGCTATTGAAGCTTCTTCATAGGCTTTTGTGGCCTCTAGAGCTCAATCTTGGGTGCTTTAAGACCACATTTTACGAGGCAGTGGGGTATGTGATATTGATTCTGATTTTTTAGATGCCTTGGAGGGTCTACGTGTCAAACTCCCATCTTTAGATCTTACATGTTTTGCTAACAAGAATACCGTCCACCTTAAAGCCCAGAATGCTTTTGCGAGTTCCCTTTTTAGTAAAATTGTCAAAGAAATTGAGGTTGAATTTGACATGACAGCTAGACAAAAGGCAATTTTTCGATGCTTGCAATCTGACCATGCTCAAGATTTTCTTCTAGCTATTCCTATTGATGGTCTTGGAATGCATATGTCACCTATTGAGTATCGTACTATTTTCATATATCACCTTATGATTCCGCTATTTCCAGCAGATAAGGCATGCTCAGTATGCCACAAATCTTGCCTAGACTCCTTTGGGGAGCAAGCCGTTCATTGATGTGAACTCTCAGGTTTTAAATATAGACATGATCTTGTCAGAGATGTCCTCTATGATGTTCTCAAGAAGGCTGGGTTTGCGTCAAAGAAGGAAGAATCTGTGAATTTTTTGTCTGATCCACACGAGGGGAGATCCACACTCAGACCAGCAGATGTTTTAATTTTTGGTTGGGCTGGAGGAACACATGCATGTGTTGATTTAACTGGAGTGTATTCGTTAGTTGGTCTGATAAAAAGTGATTTTACAGCGGGATATGCTGCACAGAAAGTTGCCTCAACAAAGTTGCTAAACATGAGAAGGCTTGTATTGAAAATCAACATGTCTTCATCCCTTTCGGGTTTGATACCTTTGTGTTCTTGGTGTCTGAAGTTGTAGAGCTCCTTAAGAGGGTCTAGAAAATTATGCATATCAATGTTATGGTTCCCAAGTCTATGGATGTTGTGTTCTAAAGAATTGTATTTGCCATCCAAAAGGGATTGACGGCGCAGCTTGTTGCCTGTCTCCCAATAGTTTCTTTGTAATATGTCCTGATTTAATATATTACCTACATGTTGGATAAAAAAAGTCAAAAGTATCCCAAATCAGGGACTAAATAAATAAGTCGAATTGAATTGAAGATTGAAAATAACAAATAAGGTCCAAACTTTTTCAAATCAATTTCATTATATAGATAATAATATGAAAAAAATCAGAAATGAAAAAAACTATTTTGTTGATGATTTTTAACAATTTTTTGTTGGATTTTGGAGATTTTTAATTTTTATGAATTTCCTTTTTCTATTTTTAAGGATTTTTAGTCTGCAGTTATTAGATACTAAAATAATAATATATTTTTTTGGGAATTTTTTCAAATTATTTTTCTATTTTTTAAGCATTTTCTAAGTTAGACAAGGGTAAAAACATGCTCATTTGAATTTAAAAAAAAAAGCTAAAATGCCAAAATAAATATAGAATGTGAAAATGCATGCTAGTAAGAATCTAAACCTATTTTCGCATGATTTTTAGAGTACATGTTCTTTTTTTAATAAATGAAATTCAAGCACTAAAAATACATGAATTAGGAAGGGCATATTTGCAAATAAAATTAAAGACATGGGTTCATATGCAATTTTCCCAGAAATATACAATGTATACTTAAATTTATTGGATTGAATTAAATACAAAACATGTGAGGGTATCCATGAAATTTCACCACCTCCTGTGGGACACGTGAGGTGACATGAACTTGACCCATTTGTAGTTTCAATAAACATTAGGGACCTCTATGCAAAATGTCCAATTTATTTTATGCTACACATTTTATTTACAAGATCAATAAACAAATAGAAAAATGCAGGGTAAGATATGCAATTTACCCCAACGTAGCGCTAGTGAATGGCCACGATCTTAACACTTAAACACGTGTCACCTCCTCCTCGCCCGATGATGCTTCACCGATGAGTGGCTCTGATCTGATATTGGATTCCGTCGAATGTGTGAGAGATGTGGTCTTTGGATGTCTAGGATTAGAACTGGGGCGTGCCCTTCATCGAACATCTGACGGATGATTTATAAGAACATGGAAAATGGTGGTCCTCTCTGACCTTCGACCTTTCCACCAGCAGACTCTGTGGCTAGTCTTTGGCTCTACACCTTCGGGAGGACCTGATAATGAGATTTTTGCAGAAGTGTCATCCACAAGGTGGATCAACAGTTGTCGAAGTGACCTCTAACGAAACCTCGATTAAACAATAATTAACCCACAATATGAATCAAGTAATTAAGTATAAAAAAACGTGAAGTTAAAATTTATTATAACACTACAACAAATGTGTATAGGTGTAAGCATGTGTAGAGGTCGAACTAAGGGAGCAAATAGTAGGAGGGCAAATGAATGCGGTCAAAAATTTGTCTTTTATCTCTTGTCCATTCCTATTGTTTTTGTGGTTTTTCAGATTTTATATTTTTTTATTTTATTTTTGTATTTTTTTAATTTTACAATTTTATATTTACTTTTTATATTTTTAGATTTTTAGATTTTATTTTCTTTAAATATATATGTATAATATATATGTATAATATATGAGGGTATATATATACAAATTTAGAATAATATATTTATAAATACTAATAAATAGAAATAAAATCAGAAAAAAATGTTTTTACATTTTATATATTTTTAATGTTTTTGTATTTTTTCTGGAATTTGTTCTAATTTTTATGTATTTTAAATTCCTAAAATATCCCAAATAGGGGATTAAATAAATACCCAAAACTGATTTGAGTATTAAAAACAATAAATAAGGTCCAAAATTACTCAAATCATTTTTAATAGATAAATATTTATATAAAGAAAACTATAAAATAGAAAAAAAAACATTTTTGGATTTTTAAATGATTTTTTAGATTTGATGAATGTTTTTTGGGTTTTTCAATTTAAGGTTTTTCTTTTTTCATTTTTAGTGATTTTTGGTCCATGATTAATATAAGATAAAATATACTATATATAATTTTTTTTGGAATTTTTAGACAAGTTTTTTCTATTTTTTGGTATTTTCTTATTTAGATAGAGAATATAGGTGCTCTTTTTCATTTTTAATAAATGATTAAATGCACAAAAATGCAAGAAAAAATGTGGGTGTTAAAGTTTAGAGCATGAAGCTTCTATTTTTGTGGATTTTTCGGAGCACATTAGATATTTTTAAAAAAGAGAGCAAATACAGAAAAATATATGTCCTGAATGGGGCATTTTTGCAAATAAAATAAATGGTAAATTACAAAAAAAGGGACCGATCTTTACATGGATTCCCATATAAGGGACTGCTCTTTAGATTGTAACATATAAGGACTCATCTTTCATTTAACGGTGGAGGTCCCAATGAATTCAATGAATGACTCAATCTATGTTGTAGATGGACGAGTATACCCCTATCTATTAGTGTTTCGTTTTCACTTTCCTCCTTTCTCCCACCATGGTTGTCACCGCCCTCGTCCATGCCAACCGTGCTGGTGCTCCTCATGTACATACCTAATGACTTTACTTGCACATCCCTTATGTGAGGGGGGCTTTCCTCCCTTTCTTCTTCATTCGACTCGTAGGAGAGGCGACACTAGTGAAGATCAGGCTGAGGTATCGCACACGGAGCGGAGGGCGACAACGAGGTGGCACTGGCGAGGGTCGATAATTGCAGTTGGATGTGCCACGACCGTACAAGGGTGTGGTTGTGCTCGAAGGGAAGGAGAGGCAGAGCGCTCAAGATGAAGGGGTTTGTTGGCGAACGATCGCAGGCTGAGGATCCATTCATAGATGCCTAGCCCCTACTCCATGCTAGTTTCACCGCCGGTGTCGCCTCCTTTCAACTCGCCACCTCTGTCTCCGGTAGGGACCAAGAGGGGGTTCATGGTTTGTGGGTCATCATCTTATCTTCATCTGTGAACGAGGTGCTGGCGTCACTGATGAAGATGCAGATCAGAAAGGCCACCAAGTCTGGGACTTGGGGAGGTTGGTACTACTGGGAGGAACTTGTAGAGCGCGTGGAGTCCGGTAGGGATCTGAGGGTGATGATGGTGGAACGACTCAGCAAGGAGAACCACTTGGAGGTGCAGATGTTGGGTGGTTGTCCGATAGATCAACCTGCAGCTGAAACCAACTTCAGGCACCCCGCCATAGTCCAAGATCTACACAACCATTGAATCCGGTCGAAGACCACATCCAAACATCGGTATCTTGAGGGAGCGACCCCCTCCACCTACAGCTTCTGTTGTGCCATAGAACGAGTCGACTAGGATCCCTCTTGTGCATCACACCGGTGCTCCTTCTATAAGCTCCACAACCTCTCGTCGAGTGGGGAAAGTAAAAATGAATCCCTAGTAAACAGAGGTATACTCGTCCATCTAAATCACAAATTGAGACATCTGTTGATATCATTGGGGCCTCCACCATTCAATCAAAGATGAGTCCCTTGTTTGTTACAATCTAATCAGCAGCGCCTTATTTGAGAATCCATGTAAAGATCAGTCCCTTTTTTGTAATTTACCCTAAAATAAATGTCAGGGGACTCTCTACAATTTTGGCAAAAATATACAGCATAATTAAACTTTTATTAAACTTTTTAACAATTACAAAAATGCCAGTGGTATACATGCAAATTTCCTACCTCACGTGGGACGACGCGTGAGGAGATATGGAATGGACCCAGATGTAATTACAAGAAGTATAGGGGCCTATTTGGAAAATTTCCACTTTAATTAAAGCGTTTTATTTACAGGACTAAACATTAAATACAAAAAACATGACAGGTATGAAGTACAATTTACCCTATATTAGGCGCAATCAGATGGCTGTAAATATTTCACTTATCCTCGTGGCATGATCGTATCGGCCCGTACTAGTTCATTGATGGACGTCTGTGATCAGATCACAGGATATGATCCAACGACTGAGGCGTGTGATGATCATATGTCATCTGGAGTGTCTGAAGAAAGGTTAGTGATCTGATGGCTCTCGAGGCAGGTGGAAGAATGGGGAAGCAACTTGCCCTAGACGAGTTTCAATCGATCATTGTAGCTCCTCTGGCCTCGTCATGCACCTCCAGCAAGCGCCTTATGTTCCTGCAGGGTCCGATGAATGCTCCAGACGACTCAGATAGATCTGGAGGCCATCGATAGGCCCTTAGATGCTCGGAGAAGAAACACAACCTGGAGAGCTTCAAGTTGAGTCGATTTGAGCCCAGAGGGCTCCATTGGGCTTCTGTCTTGCATAGAAAAGAACACGGGTTGAGGGCAAACTATCTCGACCTGATTAGGATTGGAATAAGCGAGGTTAGGGCGAGCGGAGGTGTGCTCCGGTGAGGATGGCGGAAGGAGCACAACCGCCTAGATCAAAAGGCGATCTGGGATGATGGAGGGTGACTAAGTGTAGAGAACTGGAAGGGTTTTGAGATGGGGTGGAAAGCGGGTCGAGGAACAGGCAGAGACAACGGAATAAGGTTCGCCGGAGGCTAGCTCTAGCGAACTACGATTAGGGATTATTTAGCCAGAACTAAAATCTACAAGCTAATATAAATGGATGAAATGAAATATAGAATTAAAATCTGTCTAGAAAGAGTAAAAACGCGTAGCTCATACTTGGCTTTTGGCCATGGAGCAGAGTTGGTCGCCGGAGTGCCGCCCTGGGTGCATCTCCGCCTCCGCGAACCGATCCAATGCTTCAGGGACCTCCCCCTATCATGGGGATGCACGTTGGCCTGAAGGTTGGTGGTTCTATGACATGGAGAATGACCAAAAAACAAATTCGATGCGAAGGTTTTATTTATGCACATCATAGGGCACCGTTATTGACTAGTTGAATTAACTAAATCGAGCGATGTACAATGGATTGAAGTAGCTGGCGTGAATCATGGTTGACCAATGATAATTTCGTACGAAGGAATCGACATCGATGGATGGATAGGTCGAGCGAGAAAAATGGCGGAAAAGAGGGGAAATGACGGATCGCGTCAAATCAGACGCCAAGAGGCCAAGTTGATCAGTGATCAACAGACGGGGCCCCGTGATTGGGCCACGTCAGACATTAAATGACAAAACCGCAATTTTATTAGAAAATAATTAATTAAAATTAGTAAATGATATTTTTATTTATTGAGTATAAAATAAAAAATGTTAATTATTTTATGTAGTATTTTATTATGATTTTATTTTTTTGGTTTTATTTATTATAAGTTAATTTTTAATGATGTATTTATAGGTATATTTACCTATATTTTGTATATTTTATTTTTATTTTATGTATTTTATTTTATTATTTAATTCTTTTATTTTATATGTTTATAACTTATTTTTATGTACTCAAATATATTTTTATTTTATTTTTAAGATATTATTTGTACACTTAAATAAATAGATATGTATAAGTTATAGGTATACTTATAGGTATGTTATCTATGTTTTATATATAACTCCTTATTTTAATGTATTTATTTGGTTTTATTTTCTTTTTAAATTTTTAATAGAATATAAATAATATTTACAATAGTATAAAAATATAAAAAGAGAATAAAGGATGAAAGAATGATTTTCATTTTTATTTATATACATGTATCACATAGGCATTTTGCCTATATATTTATATAGACTTATTTTATTTTATTTTTCTTTTTGGTTTTATTTTGATTTTAATATGCACATAAGTTATAAATAGTAATTACGAAATTATAAAAATATGAATCTGTAAAAATAGTGAAGGATGAATAAAATGAATATTTTATTCGGGTATAATGTACAATGAGGGTCCAAAACCTAACTTTCCCACGGTAACTCCCAAAATTATGAAACCACCTCCATTAAATAGCTTATGAAAAGTTATATACATTAGTAGTGATTTTAATACATTTTATTTGAAAGATATGGCTCTGTGAAGCTTGGATTTTGGCTTTTTATTTTGTTTATAAAAGTACCTATATGTTATTTTCGTACAAACTCTATTTTGTATTTTTATTTACATTATTATCTACAACTTTCATGTACACAGTTTCTTTATTTGAGGAAAAAATAGTAAAGAATAAAACAAGTGTCAAAAATGAATAAAAGAATTGGATTTTCATTGTATTTTTGGCCCTTATCTCCCCCTACTTTATTCCTTGTCGATCAAATCAATTCTTGACTTGGTCTCATGGTTTAGGGTTATAAAATATCTTCGATATTTTATTCATTTTCTTTTCTTCTCTTTAATCTATAATTTTGGTATTAGCAATAGTATTATTTACACAATAAATTCAATAAATGATGAATGCTATTTTGTACAAATTAATGTTATTTACATGTATTAGCTAGGGAATTTAAGGACAAAATGATAGAATAAAGGTGATGAAATGGATATTCATTACCCCCTATACTTGTCATTTTTAGTCCCTAGAAAACACTCATGCAATAAGTTCAAAGAATAAAGAAGAAAATAAAAAGAAAGAATGAATGGAATTGATTTTAATTATTAAACTTGTCTTCAAAAAATCAAAGTTTAGAGCTCAGGTTAAACCTTTATGTGAAAATGTGTGTGGAACCTGGTCGGGAACCCAATTTAAAACACAACACCCTTCGAGAGTCACAAAACTCGGTTCAAACCACCTCAATAGCCATGTCAGAACTAGCCTACATCATACACAAACCTTTATGACTATGAAGCAGACTTATACATTGTAAGATAGTGGCTCTCTCCAATTGATAAATAAAGGAACTAACTTTCCCAGAATGGCAACCCAGTGATTCCCCAACCCAACAACTTTTTCCTCGAGGAGTAGGGTATTTCTTTCTAATTTCAAGTGGCATATGACTCAAGATGAGGGGGTAAAGAGAAGAATGGACGGTAGCCAATGTATCTACCTATCTTGGGATGCCTGACCAGTATAGCTAAGTCATCCAGATGCAGGCTCACATGGTATAACTTTGATGCTCAAGCTTGCTTATTTTCTATACAACATATAGACATACTCCGACAGACATTTTATTTTCAATCAGGCCTGTCCACTTTTTTAGAGTTTTTTTCAACATACTATTTATAGCAACATTTTCATAAGGAGCTTTTCCTCTTGAGCCAGAAGACTATCCCTCTTTTGAAGCATTATTGCAACCCACATTCTCCTATCTTTAGACCTCATGGCAACTGGATCGGGTTGGGTGTACTTCCCTCCCTAGACGAGGAAGAATGTTTCCATTCGTGTGCGTCTCAAATCGGAAAATCCATTCCCCTCACCACTCCAACTAGGTTGAGCCAAGTGAAAGATGCAAGTGTCCAAGTTAGGTCATGACCGACAAGAGTCATGCGTGTGTCTCGAAAAGTTCTAGTTAGTCAGTTGAGGTGACTTGAACACAACCCTGAGTCTCAAAGAATTAAGTCTGAATAGACCTGAAGTACCTTAAATCTAGTTCCCAAAAGGTTCCTATGTAGTGAGGTGCATTATGATCCAACCAAGTGATAAACCAGAAAAATTAATACGAAGTCGCATCATTCCACAAGGTGGAAGGACGGATACTGATGTGACCTTGGACAGAATCTCCGTTTAATCAACAATTAACCCACAACAAGAATAAAGCAATGAAATATAAAAAATATGAGTTAAAATTTATTATAACTCTATAGTAAAAGTGTATAGGTGTAAGTTAGTGTAGAGGTTGAACACTGGGAGCAAACTGTAGAAGGAGGCAAAATACAATGCTAAAAAAAATATCTTTCATCTCTTGGACATTTATTATTTTTGTTGGTTTTTAAGTTTATATTTTTTTAATTTCTATTTTTTATGTTTTTTATTTTTATATTTGATTCTTATATTTTTCAAATTTTCATATTCTATTTTTTATATATTTTTTTATTTTTCTTTTATATAAACTATATAGCCTATATAAGTCTTTATATATACAATATATAGTAGTATACTTTTAAATATTAATAAATATAAATAAAATTCAGAAAATAGATTGTTTTTGGGTTTTTAATGTTTTTTAATGTTTTTGTATTTGTCTAGAATTTTTTTCTAATTTTTATATATTTTTAAAGTTAAAAAGATCCCAAATAAGGGATTAATTAAATTCGGCCGAAATTGAATCGGGTGTTAAAAAATAAATCATTCCTAAAATTACCGAAACTACTTTTAAAATATAAATATTTATATAAATTATAAAACATAAAAAATATATTTTTGGATTTAAAGTATTTTTTTAGATTTTTATAAGATATTTTAGGATTCTTTAATTTTTAGGCTTTTCATTTTTCAGTTTTTAGTGATTTTTGGTCTATAATAAAATAGGATAAAATATACTATATATAATTTTGTGGAATTTTTAGAGATGTTTTTATATTTCTTTGGTATTTTCTAAGTTAAACATGGATGAAATAGGCTCCTTTATATTTTTAGTAAATAAATTAAATGAAAAAAATGCCAAATAAAATAAGGGCATGAATATACATGGCATGAAGCATCTAACCCTATTTTTGTAGATTTTAGGAGCACATTAGCTATATTTAATAAATAGATAAAAGCTACAAAATACATGACCTGACAGGGGCATTTTTGCAATAAAAATAAATGACAGGGGGCTTGGTACAATTTTGCAAAAATTATACAACGTTAATTTTATTTTATTAAACTATTTAATAAATACAAAAATGTAAGCGACCTTTATGCAATTTGACCGTCAAGCGGGACTACATGTGGCGTAGCCTAGGAAGGACCTAAATGCAAATATGAGAAAATACATGGGACTTCCAGCTATTTTTACAAAAATATATAACGTTATACACAATTCAATTGACTAAAGATAAAAAAAACTTGCAAGAGTGTCCCTGTTATTTGCCCAGCTCACGTGGGATGACACATGAGCTGAGCTGGATTGGACCTAAGTGCAAATAAAGAGAGTTTAGGGGTATATTTACAAAATGTCTAAATTATTTATAACGCTAACTTATATATAGGACTAAATAATAAAATACAAAAAGTGTGGGGCTATATATGCAATTTACCCCATAAGTAGCTGAATCGAGCGGTTGATGGGCTTCCACTTGACACGCGACGCCTATCCAACGGAGGATAACGTTTTGTCGATGGATGGGGGAGATTAGATTGCATGAAGTGATCTGATGGTGATGGCATGGCTGCATCGTACGGCTCATGCTGCATCTAGAGACGACTTCATCATCCAACGGCAATGGAGGGGCCTGGAAGAACCATGGAGGAACTCGCTGTTGGCGAGTTTCTCCCAACGAAATCTCCCTGTCCCGCTGGTCTTCGTTGTCCAAAGGGTGAAAAGATTGCTGGCGAGGATCTTTGTCTATTGGGGGTTTCAGAAGGATCGGAGAAGCACCGGAGCGCCACCATGACGCAAGAGAAGAGATGGGACCCCAAGTACCTTCGATGAAGTGCGAAATGTGGCCCAAGCGCCTTCCTGCGATCTAAACTTGCACAGACAAAGAGTATGGCTCGAAGCAAAGTGCCTCTACCTCTAGTGAAGCTGGGATGTGCAAATGGGAGGCGGGGCAGAAAGGGTCCGGCGAGTGGCTGTGAAGAACCCTTGAGTCGCTGATTGAGGCCTGATGAGGTGGTGCATATGGGTGGTTCATATGGAGAAAAGGAGGGGGCTGAAATGAAATGATAGCAGGGCCGAGACACACGTGAGGCACGATGGAGACTTCGTCGGAGCTGAGCTCCGGCAAACTTTGAAACAACTAATCTAGGTTAAATACCTAAGATAATGACTAATCTAATGATATAATAAAAAAGCAGGGATAAAAATCTATCTAAAATAATTAAAGACGTAGCTCGTACCTGGCCGGGTGGTCAAGGAGAAGAGGTCGCCGGAGCCGACCTTGGGTGCACCTCCATCGCCCATCAGCCCGCGCAAATCCTCCACGTGAGCTCCATCTGTCACATAGAGTCACGCTAGACCGAAGGTGGGGACTTAGGATTCAGGGCGTGACTAAAAATACGAGGAGGGACAGAGGTTGTTATTTATAGAACACATATAGCACCCTTATTGACTGGCCGATGTTAATGAATCAAAGCTATGTTCAACAGATCAAATGGATGGGCGTATTTGTACACTGATCCTAGATCCTTTTGTCTGAAGAAGTCAGGGACAGAAAATGGATCGGCCGGGAAAATGGCAAGAAAAGCTGGGAAATGATGGTTGTGACGTGCTAGGTCGTCTGAAGGGACAGTTGACTAGAGGTCAACAGTCCTCGCCATGCCGTTGGTCCATGTCTTGCTACTAAAACACAAAACTGCAAATTTATTCAAAAATAATGATTTATAAATAGTAAATGATTTTATTAATTTTTATATATAAAATAAAAAATGTTTAGTATTTAATGTATTATTCTATTATGATTTTTATTTCTTTTTTGGCTTTTCTTATTAGTAGCTAATTTTTAATAGTGTATTTATAGGTATATTTGTCTATATTTTATACATTTTTATTTATTTTATTATTTTATTCTTTTATTTTATATATTTATAACTTATTTTTGTGAGTATAAATATTTTTTCATTTTATTTTTATGATGTTATTTGTATACTTAAATAAATAGATATGTGTATTTTATAGGTATATTTATAAGTATTTTACCTATGTATTATATACATCTTTTTATTTTAATGTATTTTCTGGAGTTTTATTTTGGTTTTATATTTTTAATAGAATATGTATAATATTTACAATATTATAAAAATATAAAAGAATAAAAAATAAAAGTATAAAATCCACTTTTATTTATATACATATATAACATATGCATTTTGTCTTTGTCTCATAGAATTATTTTATTTTACATTTTCCTATTGGTTTTAATATGCACATGTTTTATGAATAATATTTAAAAAATTATAAATATGAATTTGTAAAAATAATAAATAATGAATAAATTGAATATTTTAATCGGTATAATATACAATGAGGGTCAAAAACCTAACTTTCACACATTAACTCCAAAAAATATGAAACCCCACCATTAAATAGCTTGTGAAAAGTTATATACAATTAGAGTGGTGATTTTGATATGATTTGAGTTTTATTTGAAAGATATGGGTCTGTGAAGTTGGGTTTCTATCATTTTATTTTGTGTATAAAATGAACATTGTGTAATATTTTTGTACAAACTCAATTTTGTATCTTTATTTACAATATTATATACAACTTTTATGTATAAAGTATCTTCATTTGATGAATAAATAATAACGAATAAAATAGGTATCAAAATTGCATAAATAATGAATAAAAGAATTGGGTTTTTATTTTATTTTTGACCCTTATCTCCCCCTACTTTATTCCATGTCGACCAACTCAATTCTTGACTTGGTCTCGGGGTTTAGGGTCATACAATATCATCAATATTTTATTCCTATTTCTTTTCTTCTCTTTATTCTATAACTTTGGCATTAAAAACCATGTTTTATATACAAATAATACAATAAATAATGAATGCTATTATGCACAAATTGAGACTATTTACATGCATTAGCTAGGGTTTTTAAGGTCAAAATGATAGAATAAAGATGATGAAATGGAGATCCATCACCCCCCTATACTTGTCTTTGCTAGTCCCTAGCAAACACTTATGTAATAAGTATGAAATGAATAAAGAAGAAAAGAAAAAGAAAGAATAAATGGAATTGATTTCAATAATTAAACTTGTCTTCAAATAATCAAAGTTTGTATCTCAGGTTAGACCGTGATGTGAAAATGTGTGTGGAACCTTGTCAAGAACCAAATTTAAAGCATAACAGCCTCCGAGAATCACATATCTCGGTTCAAACCACCACAATAGCCATGTCAGAACTAGCCTACAGCATATGCAAACCCTTATGACTATGAAGCTGACTTGTAGGTGTAAGTGATAGTGGCTCGCCCCAACTAAAATGACAAAGGAACTGACTTTTCCATAATGACAACCCAGTGATTTCCCAGTCCAGCACTCTGTCCTCGAGGAGCAGGGTATTCCCTTCTAAGTTCAAATAGCATCCAACTCAAGTGGAGGAGGTGAAGAAAAGAATGGACGGTAGCCAGTGTAGCTACCTATCCTGGGATGCCTAACAAGTGTAGTCAAGTCATCCAGCTGCAGGCTCACATGGTGTAACTATGCTCAAGCTTGCTTATTTTCTGTATAACATACATACTCTGGTAGGCATTTTATTTTTATTTTCAGGCTTGTCCACTTTTTGGAGTTTTTTTGAAATACTATATACAACATCATTTACATAAGGAGTTTTTCCTTTTGAGCCAGAAGACTATCCCTCTTTTGAAGCTTTATTACAACCCACACTCTCCTGTCATTCGACTTCATGGTAACTGGACCAGGGTGGGGAGCACTTCCCTCCCTAGACAAGGATGAATGTTTCCACTCGTGTGCTTCTCAAACCAGAAAATCCCTTCCCCTCACCACTCCAATTGAGTTGAGCCGAGTGAAAGGTGCAATTGTCCAAGTTAGGTCACGACCGACAAGAGTCATGCATATGTCTCAAAAAGTTCTTGTTAGTCAGTTGAGGTTACTTGAACCCAGCTCTGAGTCTGAAAGAATTAAGTCCTCCTGGACCTGAAGTACCTTAAACCTAGTTCCCATCAGTGCAATTAGATGCAGTAAGGACCAACCAAGCTCCAATCTTCGACTTTATTGGACTAGTTCAATCATTAAGCTCAATCAAAGAATATGAATGCTATGCAAATGCCATGCAAAGAATGATGCAATTTTTCAATGAATCTTGAAAATAAAAAGAATTTTTATAAAAAGAAATTTGGCAGATAAAAAGAATTTTGGTACAAGAAAGTATAAAATATATACAGCTATTTAAACGAGCGTGCCGCTTTTTTATTTATTTTCAAGAGATAAGAAAGTTAAAGAATATACTGGTTTTACCAAGTTATTTTTAGAGGTCTATATACAATTGGTAAAGAATTTTATTTATATATACATATATATTAATCTTATTTAAGGATGCATCTATTCCTCAAATTTATTTGAAAACAATTTTGAAAACTATAATACAAAATAATTTTTGCAAATATTTACAAACATTTGAAAGCCATTTTGCAAAGATTTTTCATGCAATATATATAGATTCTTTTATCAAAATATTTTTACAAACATTTTCAGAAACATTTGCAAATTGGTTTTCAAAACTTTTATTGCACCCAAAGAAAATAATTTTTGCAGATCAAAATATATTTTTACAAAGGTTGAAAATATTTCACAAAAAGTTTTCTAAACAGGTCACACCATTTTTCAAATTATTTTGCAAAAATATTTTTAACCTGCTTTATTAATTAGTATATGTACAAAAAGAATTTGAGGAATAAAAAGCGTTAATAAATGAGTTTATAATGAATTATATATAGATATATAGTATATTTAGCCATATTTATTAGTAATTATACCAAAGTACGAGTTATGGCTAAAGTATATACATGGCATATACGACCCCCTATACTTAGCATGAGCTATGTCCTCATAGATCGAAGAGAAAAAGAGAAGACAACTCGTACTGAGTTTAGAAAAACCTATACTATAAAGACTGGATATGAAATGAAAGAATGAAGAGAAAAATGAATACTAAGGTGATCGTCCCCCCTTTACTTAGGGTCAAATAATCATAAGTATAACAGACTGTACACAGGGCAGGGAGGGTCAAGGGTAGAAATAAACAGATCACGTCTTAGGCTATCTCCCCCTATACTTAGGGTGAAATAACCCTAAGTATAATATAGCAAATCAACAAGAGAGGAGACAATGGAGGGGATCAAAGAAGGAAAGAATCTGGGGTGCACCCCCCAATACTTACGACAAAGTACGTCCTAAGTATAGAAGACTGACAAAAAGGAGCGACAACTTTCCTGTAGAAAATGAAAAATGAAAAGGAAAAGAAGAAAAGAAGAAAAGACAAATGTATACAGATATATGAAAAGATCGTAGAGAATGTATGCATCACTCCCCCTATACTTAGGGTAAAGGGACCCTAAGTATAAGCGACGATAAGAGTGATGAAATAGAATGGAAAAAGAACAACACGGTGTGAACCCCCTGTACTTAGGAGAAGGTACGTCCTAAGTATAGACATAAATATGTGGCGCATGATCTGGGGTACACGGGACATATGAGAGAAAGAAGGAATAAAATACATATATACAACAAGGTAGACCAGTGAAGTACAGGACGGTATCTGTACGCGAATACTGTACTCTTGTCATCGTCTCCCTGTGAGAATGAGGACGTAGCCAGATAGTGAAAAGACACTCGAGTATGCAATCAAGTGGATGTCAGCTACCGAGGACAAGAGATCAAAAACTAATCTAGGGACCGGTAGCATGAATCAGAACATCGGCTCATAAGGAAGCAATGAGTGAGCGAAGTCGATACTGTAAGACCTGGAGGAAGAAAGGACAATACAATAAGACCTAGAGGAAGAAAGGACAATACAAACTCCTCCAAGTAAATTATGGTATCAAAAAGATATAGAGAGTGGTAAACATGAGACTTTCTCGACGTAGCAACATGATATCCGATGGTCATAAAGTCAGAATGTCAAGGACACACCGAACACCGCAAGACATGGCTCAACCCTGCGAGGGTCCTCAAGGTGAGAAGACTCAGATGAGTCAAAGATATCAGAAGACTCGGCTTCGTGCTCCTACAGATAGAAGACACAACTAGGGAGGAGACCGAGTACATAATTCAGAAGACCAACTTCATGCTCCTATAGACTGGAGACACCAGAAGTGAAGCCGGGTACCTAGAAAATGATGTACCCTCCCGCAGATAAGCCTCGGGGAGTAATACATGCTAGTCAATGAATATATAGAGCTGATCCTTGCAAGGGTCGCCAAGGTGAGCAGATTCCAAGGGAGCCAGATCCATCAGACGTATCATCAGAAGCGGTCTCAGTAGGTGATAAATTGGCTACCCACAGAAGAGACCGACAGAACTACAAAATGTGACAGCATCCCGCAGATAACCCTCGTGGAACGTGCTTCCCACTATGCTTCGAATAATCAGAGAAATATGGCTCGCCCTTGAGAGGATTGTCAAGAGAGCGGACTTAAAGGAGTCCAGTCAGATAGGTCCCCAAGATCCGATAAATCGGATATGATCAAGGTAGTGGGGGCTGGGAATATATCAAACGACTCAGTTCCGTGGTTTGGTAGCTCGGAGACACAATCAGTAAGTGGAATCGAGCGTAAATAATATGTTGCATTTTCCCATAGATAGTCCTCGGGAAACAATGCAAGCTACGCAGAGAATAGTCAGATCAGATCCTCTCCTTGCAAGGGTCGTCAAGGAGAGAGGGCTCAAAGGAGATCAGACAGATCCTCAGATATGGTCTCAGTAGACGACAGATCGGCTTCCCAGCAGAAGAGACCGACATATAGAGAAAAATGACATAGTCTCTCGTAGAAAACCCTCGAAGAGCACTATGTGCTAGGTAAGGAATAATAAAAAAAGTAAAGTTCATCCTTATGAGGACCGTCAAGGAGAGAAGACTCAAAGGAGTCAGGGAGATTGGCCTTATGCACCTAGAGATCGGGTGCACAATCAGCATGGAGGCCAATAGTCAAATCAGACGATGCGGTTTCAGGCTCCGACAAGGTCGGGACATAGTCAATGAATGAAACTGATCGTAGAGAATGTGTTGCATCCTCCTGCAGATAGTCCTCGGAGAGTAATGCAATCTAGGTCAATCAAAACATGGGATTGCTAGCATCACATCTCATGTCCTCAAAGTCAAGCGATCATCAATCCTTACGAGGGCATAAGATCCTGTGAGGGACCAAAAGATCCAAGCTCATCAATCATAATGCGATCCCTCGAGTTAGTCCAATTAGCTGAGATGGCACAAAAGATAAACAGAAATCCTCTAAGAGCCACATGTGGATGGACAAGTCAAGAGAGCGAGGATGTATCAATCACGAAGATGAGAGATCATGTGGGTTTTGGTCACCGTCACTATGAAGCATATATCAAGATGGTCGACCAAGCTTTTAAATCAAGACGGGTGAAACCTCAAATAGACCGATCAGTCATAGCTCATGAAATTATCATCAAATCATCAAAATATGTCACATCCTCAATCCGGTATGCGAGATCAAAATCCTCAAATAATAATCACACCTTATGATTGTGCATCATCAAAGTCGTCAATAAAATCCTATGCACATGTTGGAAGTCAAATCCACCAAGAGTAGGATATAAATCTGAGTATCCTCGAAACGTTCTCGACTTACTCTAATGATCAATGGAAGTCATAATCCTCGATGCGGGCTATATCAGTAAGCACAACAATCCTAGGTAAGAGAAGTGGTGATACAGAGGGGCACGAGGAGGGTGGGCGAGATGAAGGTGGACATAGTCAAAATTGTGGTTCAAGGAGAGGGTCTCCTCAGGCCGGAATAGATGTGGATTATATGGGCAAGGAGAGAAGCCGCAAAATCTGGCTAAGAAGGTGAAGCTCAAGACCCACTATTCCGGCTCGATGCCAATGAGGAGGTGTATGTATAAGAGAGATAGAGAGACTCAAAGATGAAAAATAATGACTCACACGGGTGGGACCGCAAAACTCAAAGAGATATGAAAATGCAAATGGACTCCAAGTCACAAACAATACACAAAGCAAACCCCAGATTCACCTACTCAACACACTGAAGATCAAGATAGTCTTTTATCTTTTCATTTTTAGAGTTAGGAGATCATCACAAAGTTGTACACACTGACGATAGGATTGGGATTTGGGCACTAATCCTTAGCGTGTACGTAGAAATAAAATGTGTATACAAGGAGGAGGTTGCTCTAACCAAGACAAGACATCCATTATGTTTTTTAAGTCCAATAGAGTTAGCAGTCCTGGATTTATTTATGTCGTCACTTTTTTTGTTTATTTTTCAATGCACATGCATAACGGGGTTTTCATTTCAATTTAGAATCCTAGGTGAGCAAAATCTGAGGGAGAAGGTTGGAAAATCCATGCAAGTTAGAAATCGATGATGCATGCCAAGTCGGAAGACTTATAGTGCTTCCCTGCTCTCTCCATGCGGGATACAAGACAGAATTGAAAACCTATGCTACATGAAATGCAATCCGATGAAACCGCTCTAGATACAGAAATTACTATTATCGTGAAGAACCACATGCTAAATATCTAGAGATGAGATCCAAAAGTCCGGTCTCTGAAGTGCATCAGTGTCAGCCACAGGCTGCAAGCGTTGTATAACACTTCTCTCGCGCTCGATCTCAAATCCAAATAAATAGCAATTATTATTTGACTAAGTCCAAGCACGGGTCTATAAGTACATGCAAATATATTACGTGCTTTGAACCTTAATCTATCGAGCAAGCAATTTCCTAAACTAGGGCTCATTCACACAAAATAATAAAAATAAAAAGCAAAAAAATGTCAAAACAGTCGAGGCCCCCAAGGGAACAATCCCTCGGGAGCTGGACCTCGGGGAGTCAGAAAGTCTTTGAGAGTCCTGAATTATTACATGCCAAGTGTAACTCTCTCACATAAATTTAAATTTTTAAAGAAAAATGCATAATAAATGAAGCTCAGAAACTGTCTCGAAAATTCCTCCAAGTCTGGATCAGTTGCTTTCTCCTGCCGGCTCAGTTAGAAGGTCGGCTCCGCCTTACTTGGGTGTATATGTCCTCTTAAGAGGTCCTCCATCGCGTCGCGGTCCCTCGCAACAAATTCGAACATGAATGAGTGCCAGACAGATCCCAATAATATCAAATAATAGAGAAATAAAAAAATAATAAATTCACAAATAAATAGATGAATGAACAAGAGATATAAGACAAAATGAAATAATCTCCAATTAAGCAACTTTGCTCCCTGGCAACGATGCCATTAGAAGAAAATCAATCCTAAGTCTTGTCATTCCATAAGGCGGAAGGACAATCACTGATGTGACCTTGGACATAATCTCCGTTTAATCAACAATTTACCCACAACAAGAATAAAGTAATGAAATATCAAAAATGTGAGTTAAAATTTTTTATAACTCTACAATAAAAGTGTATAGGTGTAAGTACGTGTAGAGGTCGAGCACTGGGAGCAAACGATAGAAGAAGGCAAAATACAATGCTAAAAAATGTGTCTTCCCTCTCTTGTCCATTTATTGTTTTTTGGGTTTTTAATTATATATATTTTTAATTTTTATATTTTTTATTTTTATATTTTTTTTATATTTTTCAAATTTTTATCTTTTCTTTTTATGTATTTTTTTTATTTTTCTTTTATATATAATATATAGCCTATATAAGGCTTTATATATACAATATATTGTAGTATATTTTTAAATAGTAATAAATATAAAAAAATTTAAAAAATAGAATGTTTTTGTATTTTTAATATTTTTAATGTTTTTGTATTTTTCCAGAAATTTTTGCTAATTTTTATGTATTTTTAAAGTAAAAAAGATCCCAAATAAGGGATTAATTAAATTCGGTTGAAAATGAATTGGGTAATAAATCATTCCCAAAATTACCAAAAACCAATTTTAATATATAAATATTTATATAAATACATTTATAAAATAGGAAATATATATTTTTTATTTTTAAAGAATGTTTTAGATTTTTATAAGATATTTTGGGGTTTTTTAATTTTTAGTCTTTTGTTTTTAAATTTATTAAAATAGGATAAAATATACTATGTACTTTTTTTTGGAATTTTTAGAGATGTTTTTATTTTTTTGTATTTTCTAAGTTAAACAGGGAAGAAATAGGCTCCTTTATATTTTTAATAAGTAGATTAAATACAAAAAAATGTCAAATAAAATGATAGCGTGAATAACATGACATGAAGCATCTAACCCTATTTTTGTGAATTTTTAGGAGCACATTAGCTATATTTAATAAATAAATAAAAGCTACAAGAATACATGAATTGATAAGGGCATTTTTGCAATAAAAATAAATTACAGGGGGCTTGGTGCAATTTCACCAAAAGTATACAACATTACTTTAATTCTATTGAACTATTTAATAAATACAAAAATGCCAGGGATCTCTATGCAATTTGCCGTCATGTGGGACTACACGTGACACGGATTGGGAAGGACTGAAATGCAAATATGAGAAAATACAATGGCCTTCTAGCAGTTTTTACAAAAATATATAACGTTATCCACAATTCATTGGACTAATGATAAATACAATAGCTTGCAGGGGTGTCCCTATAATTTTCCTAGCTCACGTGGGACGACACGTGAGCTGAGCTGGACTGGACCTAAGTGCAAATAAAGAATGTTCGGGGGTCCATTTACAAAATGTCCAAATTATTTATAATGTTAACTTATATTTAAATGACTAAATTATAAAATACAAAAAGTACAAGGCTAAATATGCAATTTACCCCATAAGTAGCTGGATCGAGCGGCTCATGGGCTTCCACTTGACACGCGGTGCTCATCTAACGGAGGACAACATTTCACTGATGGAAGAGCAGATTAGATCACATGAAGCGATCCGACGGTGATCGCGTGGCTGCATCATACGACTCCTGCTGCATCTGGAGGCGCCTTCATCATCCAACGGTAATGGAGGGGCCTGGAAGAACCAAGGAGGAACTCGTTGCTGGCAAGTTTCTCCCAACAAAATCTCCCTATCCCATTGGTCTTCGCTGCTCCAAAGGTCTCTGCTGGCGAGGTTCTCTGTTTGTCGGGGGTTTCAAAAGGACCGGAGAAGCACCAGAGCGCCACCACAATGCAAGAGAAGAGATGGGACCCCAAGTACCTCCGATGAAGTGCGAAATGTGCCCCAGGCGCCTTCCTGCGATCTAAACCTACAAAAATAAGGAGTATTGCTTGAAGCGAAGTGCCTCGACCTCTAATGAAGCTGGGATGCACAAATGGGAGGAGAAGCAGAAAGGGTCCGGCGAGTGGCGGTGAAGAACCCATGAGTCGTTGATTGCGGCCCGACTAGGTGGAGATGGGTGGTTCAGATGGAGAAAAGGAGGGGGATCGAAATGGAATGATAGCAGGGTCGAGACAAACGCGAGGCACGATAGAGAGTTCGTCGGAGCTGAGCTCCAGCAATCTTTAAAACAACTAATCTATGTTAAATACCTAATCTAATGACTAATCTAATGACATAATAAAATAGCAGAGACAAAAACTATCTAAAATAATTAAGGACGCAACTCGTACCTAGCTGGGTGGCCAAGGAGCAGAGGTCGCCAGAGACGACCTTGGGTGCACCTCCATCGCTGATCAGCCCGCGTAAACCCTCCAGGAAAGCTCCATCTGTCACATAGAGTCACGCTAGACCGAAGGTGGGGAATTAGGATTCAGGGGATGACCAAACATTCGAGGAGGGATGGAGGTTGTTATTTATAGAACACACATAGCACCCTTATTGACTGGCCGCTATTAATGAATCAAAGCTATGTTCAACGGATCAAATGGATGGGCATGTATGTACACTGATCATAGATCCTTTCGTCTGAAGAAGTCGGGGACATATGATGGATGGATCGATCGTGAAAATGGTAAGAAAAGTCAGGAAATGATGGTTCTGATGTGCCAGGTCGTCTGTAGGGACAGTTGACCAGAGGTCAACGGTCCTCGCCTTGCCATTGGTCCATGTCATCCCGTTAAAAGACAAAATCGCAAATTTATTCAAAAATAATTATTTATAAATTGAAAATGATTTTATTAATTTTAAGTATAAAATAAAATTTGTTTATTATTTAATGTATTATTTTATTATGATTTTTATTTATTTTTTGGCTTTATTTAGTAGTAGTTAATTTTTAATAGTGTATTTATATGTATATTTGTCTATATTTTATACATTTTTATTTTGTATATTTTATTTTATTATTTTATTCTTTTATTATATATATATTTATAACTTATTTTTGTGAGTATAAATATATTTTTATTTTATTTTTATGTTGTTATTTGTATACTTAAATAAATAGATATATGTATTTTATAGGTATTTTACCTATGTATTATATTCATCTTTTTATTTTAATGTATTTTATTGTGTTTTATTTCGGTTTTATATTTTTAATAAAATATGAATAATATTTACAATATTATAAAAAATAAAAAAATAAAAAAAATAAAAGAATAAAATCCACTTTTATTTATACATATATATTATAAGTATTTTGTCTATGTATTCTCATAGACTTATTTTATTTTACATTTTCCTTTTGGTTTTATTTTATTTTTAATATGCACATGTGTTATGAATAATATTTACAAAATAATAAAAATATGAATTTTAAAAATAATAAATAATGAATAAATTGAATATTTTAATTAGTATAATATACAATGAGGGTCAAAAACCTAACTTTCACATAGTAACTCCAAAAAATATGAAACCACGACCATTAAATGGCTTGTGAAATGTTATATACAATTAGAGGTGATTTTGATATGTTTTGAGTTTTTATTTGAAAGACGTGGGTCTGTGAAGTTGGGTTTCTGGCTTTTTATTTTGTGTATAAATGAACACTGTGTATTATTTATGTACAAACTCAATTTTGTATTTTTATTTACAAAATTATCTGCAATTTTTATGTACAAAGTATCTTCATTTGATTAATAAATAATAACAAATAAAATAGGTGTCAAAATTACATAAATAATGAATAAAAGAATTGGGTTTTTCTTTTATTTTTGGCCCTTATCTCCCCCTACATTATTCCTTGTCGACCAACTCAATTCTTGACTTACTCTCGGGGTTTAGGGACATGAAATATCTTCAATATTTTATTCCTTTTTTTTCTTCTCTTTATTCTATAATTTTGGTATTAAAAACCATGTTTTATATACAAATAATACAATAAATAATGAATGTTATTATGCAAAAAATTGAGACTATTTACATGCATTAGCTAGGGATTTTAAGGCCAAAATGATAGAATAAAGGTGATGAAATTAAGATTCATCACCAAACTCTAATCTTCGACTTTATTTGGACTAGTTCAATCACCAAGAACAATTCGAAAAGAATATGAATGCTATGCAAATGCTATGTACAATGATTTTAAGAATGATGCCATTTCCACAAAGAATTTGAAAATAAAAAGAATTTTGGCAAAAGAATAAAATATGTACAGCCATTTACATGGGCGTGCCTCTTTTTATTTATTTACAAGTATTAATAATTTAAAGGATTTACTGGTTCACAAAAAGTAATTTTATTTAGGTATTTATGTACAATTGATAAGGAATTTTATATATTTTTGTGTATATTTATATATATTATTATTATTTAATAATGTATTTATTATACAAATTATTTGCAAATAATTTTTGAAAACTATATTACGGAATAATTTTTGCAAATATTTACAAACATTTGAAAGCCATTTTATAAAGATTTTTCACGTAGTATATATAGATTTTTCAAAAGTTTTTACAACCATTTCAAAATCATTTGCAGGTAGGTTTTCAAAACTTTTATTTCACACAATGAAAATAATTTTTACAAATAAAAACATGTTTTATAAAGGTTGAAAACATTGTACCAAAAAGTTTTCCAAACGGGTCAAACCATTTTTCAAATCATTTTGCAAAAATATTTTTAACCCGATTTATTAATCAGTATGTACAAAAAAGAATTTGAGGAATAAAAATCCATTTTGTTATTAAATGAATTAATGAATTGTATACATATATATATATATAGTATTTTAGCCATATTTATTATTAATAATACGATAGTACGAGTTATGACTAAAGTATATAAAGAGTATATAGAAACCCCCTATACTTAGCTTGAGTTATGTCCTCATAGATCAGAAAGAAAAAGAGAAGACATAACTTTACTGAGTATAGAAAAGCCTATACTACAACGATTGAATAAGGAATGAAAGAATGAAGAGATAAATGAATCATACGTTTACCTTCCCCCTATACTTAGGATCAAATAATCCTAAGTATATCATTGTACACATAGCAGGGAGGGTCGAGGGTGGGAATTAATGGATCACAGCTCGGTCTGTCTCCCCCTATACTTAGGGTGAGATATCCCTAAGTATAGTGGAGAAAGTCATCAAGAAAGGAGACAGTGGAGGGGATCAACGAATGAAAGAATTGGGGTGCCCCCCCTATACTTAGGACACCGTACGTCCGAAGTATAGAAAACTGAAAAAAAAGGGGCGACACCACTCTGGTAGAAAAATAAAAAATGAAAATGAAAAGAAGAAAGGAAGAAAAGAAGAAAAGATATGAAGATAGATGAAAAAGATCACAGAGAATGTACGCATTACTCCCCCTATACTTAGGGTAAAAGATCCCTAAGTATGGAAACAAGAGTGATGAAACATAACATAGATAGAATGACACGGTGTGTTCACCCTATACTTAGGATGAGATACGCCCTAAGTATAGATACAGATATGGCAAATGATCTGGGGTACACATGACATACGGGAGAAATAAGGAATGGAAGACAAAACACGTATATACAACAAGTCTAGACTGGCGAAGTACAGGACGGTATCTAGAAAGCGAATATCGTACTCTCATCATCGTCTCCTTGTGAGAACAGTGACACAGTCAGAAAGGGAAAAGACACCTGGGTATACAATCAAGTGGGTGTCAGCTACTAGGGAAAACAAATCTAAAGGTAAACCAGGAATCGGTAGCATGATGTAAATCATCAGCTCATAAGGAAGGAACGATAGATCGGAGCTGATATTGTAAGACATGGAGGAAGAGTAAGCAGTACAGAATCCTCCAGGTCAATCAAGGTTACAGGAAGATATGAACGGTGTGGAATAGGAGACTCTCAAAGCACCGACATGATATCCGATGTTCATAAGAACAAAATGGTCAAAGGGACACACTGAATACCACAAGACCAGGTTTAACCATGTGTGGGTCCGTAAGACGAGCAAACTCAGATGAGTCAAAGATCTCATAAGACTCAGTTTTGTGCTCCACCAGATAGAAGACACAACCAGAGAGGAGACCGAGTACACAAATCCAAAGACTCGACTTTGTGCTCCACCGAATAGGAAACACCATAAGTGAAGCTGAGTACCTAGAAAATGATGTACCCTCCCGAAGATAACCCTCGGGGAGAAGTACATACTAGTCAATGAATAATCAGAGATAGGTCACCCTTGCGAGGGTCGTGAAGGTGAGAGGACTCAAAGGAGTTAGATCCATCAAACGGATCAACAGAAACAGTTTTGGTAGGCGACAAATCGACTACCAATAGAAGGGTCCGACATGGTGAGAAAATGTGGCAGCATCCTGCAGATAACCCTCGGGGAACATGCTGCCACTAAGCAGAGAATAATCAGAATAGATCCCGTCCTTGCAAGGGTTGTCAAGGAGGGAAGACTCAAAGGAGTTTGAAAGATCGGTCTCGATAGACGACAAATCAGCTACCCCATTAGAAGAGGCCGAAGGATCCTAAAAATGCCATAGTCTCTCTCAGATAACCCTCGAAGATCACTTTGAACTAGGCAGTGAAATAGTCAGTAGAAGTGAGACGCATCCCTGCAAGGGCCATTAAGGAGAGTAGACTCGATGGTGTCCATAAAATTGGCATTGTGCACCGATAGATCGGGCACACAATCAGAAAGGCAGGCCAAACAATCAAAGTAGACGTCTCGGTTCCATGCCCCAACATGATGGAAGCATACACAGTTAGTGAATCGAGTGTAGAAAAGGTGCTGCATCCTCCCACAGATAGTCCTCGGGGAGTAATGCAAACTAAGTCAATCGAGTCATGGGAATGTTTGCATCAAATCTCAGGTCCTCAAATTCATCAATCAATCAATCCTCAAGAAGGCATAAGATCGTGTTAGGGATGAGAAAGTCAGGTCAATCACAATACAATCCCTCAAGTAGCTAAGATGGCTCAAGATAAGAATCCTCTACATGTTACAGGTGGGTGAGAGAGTCAGGAGATTAAGGATGGATCAATCAAGGAGATGAATAACATCACGTGGGCTCCTGGTCACCGTCGCTTTGAAGTCCAAATCAAGATCGTCAATCAAACCTCTAAATCAAGATGGGAGGAACCGTGGAAAAGATCGTCTAATCACAGCTCATTAAATCATCATCAAATCATCCAAATACCCTACATCCTCAATCTAGCGTGCTTGATAAAAAATCCTCAAGTAAGCATCACACCTAATAATCATGCAATAATCAAAATCCTCAATATTCTTTATGCACATATCGAGGTTCGATCCACTAACAGTAGCAGACAAATCTCAGCATCCTTAAAATGGTCCCGGCTTACTCAATTAATCAATGTAAGTCATAAAACTTAATGCGAGCTCTATCTACAAGTGCAACATTCCCAAGTAGAAGAAGGGATGATACAGATGGAAAAAGGAGGGTGGGCGGGATCAAAGTGGACATAAACAAAGTTATGGATCAAGGAGAGGGTTTCCTTGAACCGGACCAGATATGGGTGATATGGGCAAGGAGAAAAGCCGCAAAATCTAGCGAAGACGATGAAGCTCAAGACCTAATATAACGACTCGGACGCAACTGAGGAAATAAATACACAAGAGAGATAGAGAGACTCAATAAAAAAATGATGACTTATACAGATGGGACCGCAGACTCGAAGAGATATGAAAATGCAGATGGAATCAAGGCACAATCAACGAACAAAGCAGACCCCCAGTTCACCTACTCAACACAGTGAAGACTGGGATATTGGTCTTTTATCTTTTTATTTTTAGAGTTAGGTGATTTTCAAGAAGTTGTACACACCGAAGAAAGGCTTGGGATTTGGGCACTAATCCTTAGAGTGTATGTAGGAATAAAATGCACAAACAATGAGGGGTTTGCTCTCCCCAAAGCAATGAATCCATTACATTTTATTTTTTAAGTCCAATAGAGTTAGCAGTCCCAATTTTATTTATGTAATCACTTTTTTGTTTATTTTTTAATGCACGTGCCTAACGATGTTTTCAATTCCATTTAGCATACTAAGTAAGCATATCATAGGGAGAAGGCCGGAAAAGCCATGCAAGTCAGAAATCGATGATGCATGCAAAGTCAGAAGACTTACAATGCTTCCCAGCTCTCTTCATTTAGGATGCATAACAGAATTGAAACATATACTACATGCAAATGCAATCCGATGAAATCGCCCTAGGTACATAAATTGGTACTATCATGAAGAACCATATGCTAAATGTCTAGAGATGAGATACAAAAGTTCGGTCTCTGAAGTGCATCGATGTCCGCCACAACGGATCCTGCAAGCGTTGTATAACACTTCTCTCGACGCTCGATCTCAAATCCAAATAAAGAGCAATTCAAAATTTGGCTCCGTCCAAAAGCGAATTCAATATGTACATGCAAATTTATTAGGGCTTTGTACCTTAATCTATCGAGGAAACAATTCCTAATCTAGGGCTCATTTCACACAAAAGACATAAAATGAAAATCGGAAAGTAAATAAAAATAAAGTGACAAGAATAAGAAAAAGCCGGTGAGGACCCCAAGGGAACAATCCCTCGGGCAATGGACCTCGCGAAGTCGTTGTTCATGTGAGAGCCCAAATTTTTACATATAGAAGTGCCACTCTCTCTCACATAAATTTACATACACAAAGAAATGTAGCCAAAAGCTGTCTCAAAAATGCCTCCAAGTTCGTATTGGTTGCTCTCTCCTGCTAGCTCAGTTAGAAGGTCGGCTCCGCCTTGCTTAGGTGCATTGGTCTTCCTAGGAGATCCTCTTGCATTGCGACCCCTCAAAACGAAGTCAAACAAGAATGTGTGTCAGGCAGTTCACCGTTAATATCAAATAATAATGAGAAATAAATATACAACATAAATAAATGCAAAAATAAATAAAATGAACAAGAGATATATGACAAAATGAAAGAATCCCCAACTACGCGATGTTGCTCCCCAACAATGACGTCATTTGATAATCGAGATTTCCGCAGAAGTGTCAATCCACAAGGCGGATCGACAGTCGTCGAAGTGACCTTTGACGAAACCTCGATTAATCAACAATTAACTCATGATACGAATCAAGTAATTAAGTATAAAAATGTGGAGTTAAAATTTATTATAACTATACAACAAATGTGTATAGGTGTAAGCACATGTAGAGGTCAAACATAGGGAGCAAATGGTAGAAAGAGGGAAAATGAATGCGTACAAGTATTTGTCTTTTATCTCTTATCCATTCCTATTGTTTTTGTGGTTTTTGGATTTTATATTTTATATTTTATTATTGTTTTAAATTTTTGTATTTTTTTTAATTTTACAATTTTATATTTACTTTTATATTTTTAGATTTTTAGATTTCTTTTTCTTTTAACTACATATGTATAATACATAATGGTATATATATACACACTTAGAATAATATATTTATAAATAATAAAAAATAACAATAGAATTCAAAATAAAAATGGTTTTTGTGTTTATATATTTTTCTAATATTTTTGTAATTATTCTAGAATTTTTGCTAATTTTTATGAATTTGTAAAAAATATCCCAAATGAGGGATTAAATAAATAAGGTCCATAATTACTCAAATCAATTTTAATAGATACATATTTATATAAAGAAAATTATAAAACATAAAAACATATTTTTGGATTTTAAATAATTTTTTCAGATTTTTATTAAGGTTTTTGGGGTTTTGAAAAATTTAAGGTTTTTCTTTTTCCATTTTTAGTGATTTTTGGTCTATGATTAAAATAAGATAAATATAATATATATAATTTTTTGGAATTTTTAGACACATTCTTCTTTTTTTGTATTTTCTAATTTAGACAGGGAATATAGGTTCTCTTTTTCATTTTTAATAAATTATTAAGATGCACAAAAATACAAATAGAAATGTGGGTGTTAAAGTTCAGAGCATGAAGCATCAAATCCTATTTTTGTGTATTGTTCGGAGCACATTAGATATTTTTAATAAATAGAGCAAATACAGAAAAATGTATATCTTAGTAGGGGCATTTTTGCAAATAAAATAAATGTCAGGGGGCTCTCTGCATTTTTACGAAAGATGTAGTTAAAATTTTATTGGACTCTCTAATAATTATAAAAAATGCTAGGAGTATACATGCAAATTTTCCACCTCACGTGGGATTGCACGTGAGGTGACGTGGAATGGACCTAGATGCAATTACAAGAAGTGCAGTGGCCAATTTGCAAAATTTCCACTTTAATTAAAATGTTATATTTTATTTACAGGACTAAACATTAAATACAAAAAAACATGTGGCATATGAAGTGCAAGTTTCCCCATATCAGGCGCAATTAGACGGTTGCAGGTATTTCAGTTATCCACGTGGCGTGATCGTATTGGCCCATACTAGTTTGTTGATGGATGCCTATGATTAGATCACAGGAGGTGATCCAACGACTGAGGAGTGCGATGATAGGACATCATCTGGAGCGTCTAGAGAATGGATAGTGATGAGAAGACTCTCAAAGTAGGTGGAATAACTGGGAAGCAACTCGCCCTAGACGAGTTTCAATCGATCATTGTGGGCTCCTCCGACCTCGCCATGCACCTCAAGTAAGATCCTTATGTTCCTACAGGTCCGGTGAATGCTCAGATGCACCAGATAGATACGAAGGCTATCGAGAGGCCCCTAGATGCTCGGAGAAGAAACACAACCTGGAAAGCTTCAAGTTGAGCGTTGGGCTTCTTTCCTGCATTGAAAAGAACACGGGTCGACGGCAAACTGCCTCGACCCAATTAGGCATGGAATAGGTGAGGGTAGGGAAAACGGAGGTGTGCTCCAGCGAGGAAGGCGGAAGGAGCACGACGGGCCAGATCAAAGGGTGATCTGGGCTGATGAAGGGTGATGAAATGTGGAGAACTAGAAGGGCTTTGATATGGGGTGGAAAGCAAGTCGAGGAATGGGTAGAGACGGTAGAATAAGGTTCCCCGGAGGCTAGCTCCGGCGAACTACGATTACTGATTATTTAGCCGAAACTAAGATCTACAAGCTAATAAAATTCATGAAATGAAATACAGAATTAAAATCTATCTAGAAAGAGTAAAAACGCGCAGCTCATACCTGGCTTTTGGCCTGGGAGAAGAGGTGGTCGGCGGAGCGCCACCCTGGGTGCATCTCCGCCTCCGCGAGCCTATCCAACGCTTCAGGGGACCTCCCCCTGTCACGGGGATGCACACTAGACCGAAGGTTGGTGGTTCTAAGACGTGTAGGATGTCCAAAAAGAAAAATGGAGGCGAAGGTTTTATTTATGCACATCATAGGGCACCCTTATTGACCGGGCGAATGTAATGAAATCGAGCTATGTACAATGGATTGAAGTAGCTGGCGTGAATCACAGTTGATCAATGATCATTTTCTACGAAGGAATCAACACTGATTGATGGATAGGACGAGCAAGATAAAATGCAGAAAAGAAGGGAGATGACGGGTCACGTCAAATCAGACGCGAGGAGACCAAGTTGACCGACGGTCAACAGACGAGGCCCCGTGATTGGGCCACATCAAACACTAAATGAGAAAACCATAATTTTATTAGAAAATAATTAATTAAAACTAGTAAATGATGTTATTATTTTTTATATAAAATAAAAAATATTTATTATTTTATGTAGTATTTTATTATAGTTATTATTTAGTTTTGGTTTTATTTATTACAAGTTAATTTATAATGGTGTATTTATAGGTAAATTTACCGATATTTTGTATATTTTATTTTTATTTTTTGTATTTTATTTTATTATCTTATTCTTTTACTTTATATATTTATAACTTATTTTTTGTACTCAAATATATTTTTATTTTTTATGATATTATTATACTCTTAAATAAATAGGTATGTATATTTATAGATATACTTATAGGTATTTTATCTATGTTTTATATGCATCTCTTTATTTTAATGTATTTATTGGTTTTTTTATATTTTTAGTATAATATAAATAATATTTACAATGGTATAAAAATATAAAAGGAGAATAAAGGAAGAAAGAATGATTTTCATTTTTATTTATATACATGTATCACATAGATATTTTGCCTATATATTTATGTAGACTTATTTTATTTTTTTTCTTTTTCATTTTATTTTTATTTTAATATGCACATAAGTTATAAATAATAATTACAAAAATATAAAAATGTGAATCTGTAAAAATAATGAAGGATGAATCAATTGAATATTTTATTCAGGTATAATGTACAATGAGGGTCCAAAATCTAACTTTCACACGGTAACTCCAAAAATTATGAAACCACCTCCATTAAATAGCTTATGAAAAGTTATATACAATTAGAGATTTTGATACATTTTGAGATTTTATTTGAAAGATATGGATCTATGAAGTTGGGATTTTGGCTTTTTGTTTTGGGAAAAAAATTACTCTGTATATTATTTTTGTACAAACTCAATTTCGTATTTTTGTTTACATTTTTTATGTACAACTTTCTTGTACACATTTTCTTTATTTCATGAAGAAAAAGTAAAGAATAAAATAGGTGTCAAAAATGAACAAATAACGAATAAAAGAATTAGATTTTCATTGTTTTTTCGGCCCTTATCTCCCCCTACTTTATTCCTTGTCTACCAACTCAATTCTTGAGTTGGTCTCGGAGCTTAGGGTCATAAAATAACTTCGATATTTTATACTTTTTCTTTTTTCTCTTTATTCTATCATTTTGGCATTAAAAACAAAACTATTTACACAATAAATGTAATAAATGATGAATGCTAATTTGTACAGATTAATGTTATTTACATGCATTAGCTACGGTTTTTAATGCCAAAATGATAGAATAAAGGTGATGAAACAGAGATTCATCAGAACCGTCCGCAACTATTGGTGCACTCTAAAAAGTCTGGGACCCGTGGATGGGGTCCTGACACGTTGTGGAAGCCGGAGCACCTGTAGAACCTCTTCCAGGTTCAAATGTGTCCCAGATGGGGTACTTTGAACACGGAACCTGAACGAAAAGGATCCTTGGCTCAAGGCGATGCACATGGGCCAGAAATGAAGCTGGAAAGCATGATCGACGAGGTGGACGGAGAGGGTCCGGTGAAGGCCAGAGGGGAACCCTCGATTCGCAGATCCACGATGGATCTGGTTGGCTCGATAGAAGAATCAAATGGGAAGGTGATGGGAAACAAAATGGGATGAACAATGGAGGCAGATACAAGCGATATCATAATGGATTAGTCGGAGCCCTAGTAGCTCCGGCAAATGAACTAACTGGACTAAAGCTAACCTACATGATTAAACATGAAACTAACAACGGAATTGAAAAGATGACATGAAAATCTACCTAAGCAATAAAATGCACAACTCTTATACATGTTGTGTTGGAAGGGAGAAGGGCATTACAGAGCACATATGTGGATCACCTCTCCTCCTTGCTCGGTCATCTCCAAGCTCAGGGAAAGTCTCTGCTGTCACCTGGACTCCGACACTCACGCAAGGATAGGATCTGGGGCTCCAAGAGGGATCAAGAGGCAAAGGAGCGACGAAGGTTTTTATTTATAGACAAAGCAATGATCCTTATTGACATAAGGTTTGGTAGAAATTTGGTTTGTACAAGGGATCCAGGGATTAGGTGAAGATCAATGATGATTGAGGTAGGCTATGGCGTAGAGGAACGCTGAAAAGCTTGATGGTTCAAGCTGGAAAATGGAAGACAAGCAGGGAAAAGACACGTCTGACGAGTCCAAAGCATCGGGGGCTGAGTTGATCGAGGTCAACAAACAGATCACTGGGATTGGTCCACAAAAGATAATAAAGGACAAAATAATCCATTTTATTCAAATTAATTAATTAAAAATAGTTATGATTTTACTAATTTTGTGTCATAAAATAAGAAACATTTATTATTTTATGTAGTATTTTAATATGATATTATTTATTTTTTGGGGTTTATTTATTACATGTTAATTTTAAGGGTATATATGTATTCATATATGTTTTTTATATTTTATATTTATTTTTTATGTTTGATTTTATTATTTAATTATCTTATTTTATATATTTATAGCTTATTTTTATGTACACCAACATATTTTATATTATTTTCCAATTTTTTATTGTACACTTAAATAAATAGGGATATATATAATAGGTATAAGTATATGTATTTCATCTATGTATTTATACATGCATATTTTATTTTGTTTTTTCTCTATGATTTTATTCTATTATAAATATATACATATACTATAATAATATTCACAAAATTATAAAACTATAAAATTATAACGATAATAAAGAATAAATAAAATGAATATTTTAATCAGGTATACTATACAATTGAATCCAAAATCTAACTTTCACATCTTAACTCTAAAATTATGAAACCACCTTCATTAAATGGCTTATTAAAAGATATATTTAATTAAAGGTGGTTTTGATACATTTCGAGTTTTTATTTAGGAGATATGGTCTGGGATGTTTGGATTTTGGCTTTTTATTCTGAGTATAAAATGTACGTTATATATATATTTTTTATAAACTTAATTCTGTATTTTTCCGGATGTTATTATCTCCAGCATTAATGTATAAAGTTTATCAATTTGACGAGTAAATAATAAAGAATAAAACATGTCCCAAAAATGTATTTTTTATAAATTAAAGAATAAAAAATTATTGGATTTATTGGCCCTTATCTCCCATACTTTGTTCCTTACCGACCCGTTCATCAAGATGCCTAGTTCACGAGGTTTAGGGTCATAAAATACCTTTATCATTTTATTTATTTTCTTTTCTTTCTTTATTCTTTTATTTTGGCTTTAAACAAGTGATTTGTACAATAATTATACAATATATGATGAATGTTAATTTGTACAAAATAATGATATTTACATGCATCTAGCTAGGGTTTAAAGGCCAAAATTAAAAAATAAAGGTGATGAGATGGTAATTCATCCGGTACATATCAACAGTAGATGGATTTCATTCAAAGAACAAATATATTTTAGTAACATCAACAAACATTAATCTCCATACAAAATAAACATCAACTTGTTGGAATAAATTATATATAAATCAAACACAACTTTCAAAATACATATATGTGAGATCAAGCAGGCAAAGAAGGAATACTCGAGCCAAAGATCTGTCAACTTCATTTTCTGCAACCTTGATTGCCGAGATACCAAAATCTGTTGTTGAATCACAAAAATAACAGATACAAAGATAGAAATAATGACATTTCCCAATCATTTGTCTAAAATAATCACCTGGCATTTGAAATCATCAACAATGATGATTCTCTTAAAGAGATTGAGCTGCACATGTTCTTCATGGAGCCAGGAGTGAAGGCTTCCGTTGAGTATGAAATCATACACGAGAGACTTGAATTCCCAACCTCTACAATGGGTGATGGATCTTGCGGTGAGCATGATTACGAGGTCTTGTTCCTTATGCTTATGAAGATCTTGCTCTCAACCAAGAAACTTGATAATGCACCTTTTCACTAGCAATTTAGCACATTGACAACCACCTAATTCTTGTATTGCTTCAAGCCATCAAGCTCAATGATCCTAGGAATGGACTTTAAACGATCAAGAAAATTATAAACCTAAAGTACCAAAATTGACCATCAATTTTGTGGGACATACACATGTAAAGAGAATTATACTCACCTTTTTAAATTCTAGAACCATATCAATAGAGATATTTGCCAAACTAGTTATTTCTTTATTTTGAAGGACAAAGCCATCAATCAAGGTATAAAGATATACAAAACATGGACGAGGAGTAGATCTGATGTTGATTTTACCAAATAATAGAGATAGAGTAACATTACTTCCAAAACTTATCAAATAATCGGCAATAAAAAAGATTAAATAAATTAGCACCACTCTTTGATCAGGTTTAACACCATTAACAGTCCATATTCCTAATGAAGCTTGTGCTCCATGATATGTTCACGTTCTTGTCCCTTCGAGTAGCATAATAGACACATTTACACACAAACACACATACTCTCATAGACACATACTCACACACGGATATGCACACACACTCTCATAGATAGGTTTAAACATAAGCATACTCCTACACATCTTTAATCAAATTATACATTTACACATGCATGTAATATGACATTCTCAAAAACATACATTCACAACCACACACATTCACATAAATATACGTCCCTTCCCGCCTTTCAAGTTCACTTTCAAGATGGTCGCACTACTTCGATTTCAGGGGAGTCAGGAGAGTCCTGAAACTACTTCAGAATCCCCGTCAGAAGTCAAGGACCTCAAACAAGAACCTTCCTCTCGGGAAGAAGAAAAGAGAGATGGTTCAAAGCTGCTCTCTTTTACCTACTCATAATTGAGTCCGGCCTCCGAATGAGATAGGGGCTCAAGGAAAACCTCTCGAAAAGAGAAAAGCCCTATTTTGATAGTGATATCTAATACTACAGCACTCAATTTCGAGTCTGTATAAGCATACTACCACACAAACATTCACACAGATACAAATTTACAAAAATACATAGCATCACACAAATAGTCATGCATGCATTTACACATGTGGATCATACAAACTTTAATACAACATGCATGCACATACATTCATACGTACATACAAACAACACATAATCATGGACACATTCAAACATACATGACGAACCCTGATTCTCACTGTTTATTCTTTTATTTTAACTCTTTTTCTTGGTAAAACATCATGTAAATATCCATAAATATAGTAACTTAGCAATCAACATGCTTTTGTTAATAGTGCATAATTAGCATGTTTTTGTGCAAAATAAAAGAATAAAGGAAAAGAAAAGGAATGAGGTATTTAGAATAAATACAGAGTGACCCAAACCCCAAGAGAAGGTTAAGCATTGACCTGATAACAAATAAAATAAGTAGAGAGAGATAGGGCTCACTATGTATTGTATATATTACCCATATTTGTATATATAATTATTTTTGACAAAATAAATTTAAATTATTCTTTTACACCCTTGTATATAATCATAGAAATAATATAAAAATATAATAAAAATCAGAAAACAAAATAAACATAAAAATAAAATCCTCAATTTCATTGCACAAAATACACTTATATATATTACAATCATTATTTATTATATACCCTTTAATTTGTAAAAATAAAATAAAAATTAATTTGTACTTATAAAATTACATTATAAATAAATAAAAATACAAAATAAGGGTATTTGTGTAAAATAATAAAATAAAAATACTTGTATATAATACATAAGTATATTATACATGTATATAATGTTATGTATCGTATATACATTAATTTTTTTTCTTAAAAATAATTAAATACATAGAAAAATACTTTGAAAAATAATAAACATTTTTTTATGTACTTTTTATTTTAAATTGATTTATTTTTTTAATTCATTTATCTTTTTTTAAGTCTCTGTTTTATCTCCTAAATTATCTTGTCCTTTTCCTTTGCCGCATCTGATTGGTCATCTCGTCTTCGTTGATCGAGGTCAACTGACCCCCTGACACCTTTTTCCTCTCGGACTGGATCTGCTTCATTTTCGTCAAATTTTCTCGACCCGATCCGATCGAGTCTTTCTTGTATTAGTGGCTCCGATTAGAGAAGACGGATCCCAGATCCACGACCGATCCCAACTTTAGGGTTCCGTCTTTCGATTCACACGCTCCTACTCAATCTTTCTCGAACCATACTGACTATAAAAGATCCTGGAGCTCCTCCATCTTCCGCATTTTTGGCCGCCGCTCCACTTCCCATGACCCCCGTCGTCTTCCCGTGAGTGACAGTGCGCGAGAACTGTCGTGTGGAGAGGTTTCGAGTTATGTAGCCCTAGATCCAACGGTTCCTCTATCATGCTGCGCCACGAGGTGAGCCCAACCTCTGTGCCTGTTGACCCATCGAGGCCATGACTTGAGAGGTATTTGACATCCAGCCTAGACGATTGCATCCATTAGGTACCCTAGTTTTTTTTATTTTTTGCATTCCATTTGCTTTTTAGGAATGTAGAAGAGCTTCATTCCCAGCTCCGGTCACCATAGCCGGAGCATCTTCTTGTCATTCTGAGCAGCTGACCACTTTTGCCAAGTCTCCCTTCACCTTCTCCACCCATCCATTCACCTCGTTCTACCCAAGAATGAGCCCCCGGCTCTCCTCCGTCGCTTCACCGGAGAGCTATGCAGCGACCCACCTGCCCCCCATTTCGTGCTTTAATAGATCGAGGCATTTTGCCCTCGACCCTCCTATCCAGCTGTGTAGGTTAGAGAGCCAAAAGACCTCATCTGTAGTTCTTATGGTCAAGGCACAACAACTCAAGGATGACATGCCTCGCCGGGACCTTCTCCTTTGTCATAGACCCTTCTGAGCATCCCCACTACTGTGGACCATGGTCAGCAACGTTTCCCTCATCAAAGCAGCTCCAGAGGTCACCTACGTCCTATGTATTTGCAGATTTAAACTCGGTAGAGGCGAGTTCTTCGTCGATTCATCCAGGCGGCCTTCTGAACGTTGGATTCAGACTCCTGCCAGTTCTAATCGCCAACGTTCGGTCTCGAGGAGCCCGAATTGTTGGATCCATCTGAGGATCTCATCTAGAGCCGTCCATCACCAAAGGGGTATCACCCTCTCCTGACCATTCATCCATATGTGGAGCACCATAGGCCGTTGGATAGCGCCTTAATAAGGGTAAATTGCACTTAGGCCCTTATCCATTTTGCATTTATCATTTAGTCCAGTAAATATCTATCGTAGTTTAGTTTACTTTGGATAATTTGTAGCTTAAAACCATGTATTTTATCTATTTGCATTTTAGTCCCTCTATTTGTGTAGCACGTGGATGTACATGTGACTTTTCAGGTTATTTGAATTCTCTACCCTGCGCTTTATCTTTGTCATGAAATGAATAGAAGGTTTCTAGTATTTGTATTTATGCCCCTGTAAGTCTAGATCACGTGTGTCGCGTGTGTTTATGGCATTTTTGTAATATTGACCCTTGAGCTTTCTCCTATATTATCATTTGGTATGTGGAGTTTATTTTAATTGCATACAGGTCCCTGCAAGCTATTTGTCTTTTATTTAACTTAAAAATTATAAAACTAATCCTAAAATTATCTAAAAATTACCACTAACTCCTATTGACGTGTAGTATTTAGTGAAATTTTATGGGTTAATTTGACTGCATTTATTATTTCTGAAAAAAAACCTATAAAAAGTGTCCTGTGTAGTTTGAAAATCCAATATTAGAAAATTGTCTCAAAAATTATATACAAATTTTTGTGTGTTTTACCTACTGTAGCAGTTTTGTTTAAAAAATCCTTATAAAACCATAACAGAGCAAAAAACCCTAAAATCTTATAAAAATCATATAAAATTCAAGAAAAACAAAAAAATTCTCATTTTAGCTTCTTTTTATAGGTTTTTACTTGTGTTTCCTTATAAATTTGCTATCCATGATTTTAGGGCATTTTAAGTATTTTAACCCGCAATTTAATCCTGGTTGTGCACTGTTTGAATTTTCGGTCACTATTTGATTTTTATAATTCACAAAAAATATTTGCATAATCCCAGAAAATTACAAAAAATACTTTAAATCCGTAAAAACCCAAATATATTTTTAGTTTTATTTTCTGAGAATCTTTAACCCTAAAGAAAATTCCAAAAATACTTGTGTGTTGCCTTGTTTTTCTTATTTGTTGATTTTGTTCCTTTATTAAAAATTAAAAATTTTGCAAAATTAAAAATCACTAAAAATATGTTCTTTTATTTCTGAGATTTTACTACTTCGTAGGTTTTCTCGTGCTCCTTGTGTTCGACCCTGGTTGCTATACCAGGTAAAATAAATAACAAAACTTCTTACATTTGTGTTTGATTGTTTTTTATCTTGTTGAGTGGTTTATTTCTTCTTGTTGATCGATGCTTGGTGATTCGGGTTGCAATAACCCTTGATACTACCTAACCCGAGTTCTAAGCCATGTCATCAGAATCGTGCGGTTGCTGGGGAGCACGACTCAGTAGTCATTTTCTCTTTTTTTCTCTTTTCTTATATTTTTTTCTCTATTTGATATAATTGTTCTCCGACTCATTTCTCCTTTGCTTTTTGTGTGAGGAACCGCCCGAGGATGCTTCGGCTTTCTATTGGAGTTCCCGCATCTGAGGAGGAGCAAGAGAGCAAGAGAGGATAGTTATAGTAGATAGAGTAGATTTCATTTTCTCCATACTTATTATTATTGTAATAATTTTAGGACTTGGACACTTTTGAACACTTAGACTCGTCATAGTCTATTTTGTCGAGAACTAGTGTGCTCGCGGGACCTCACTGGATTTTTCGTAATTTTTTTTTGATCACCTTTATTTTCATTTGATTCACGATGATTTAGCCCATAGATTTAGGACTTTTGTTGATTGTGATGTATTAGCTAAGGCCCCACACTTAATTGCTTGTTCTATTCCTATAGAATGTAATTGGACCTAGCTAATAATTAATAAGAAAAAGTTAACTTAATCGATTGAGAGGCCACACACCGCTAGAGGTGGTATACAGCGCTGGCAGGATCCGTTGTGGTGGACAGTGATCGACATTAGAGATCGGACTTAGATAACTCTCTCTGATTAGTTAGCTATCGGTTCTTCATGATCAATAGAAGTTGCTCATCTAAGGTTGATTTCTTCATTGCATCATTTAGTTATTTTTTTCTGTCTTTTAATTTATGCACGGATCACCTTGCATATAGAGTGCTGGAGACAGGTACATGTTTCTATCTCTACATGCATCATAGTGTTTGATCACACATTGGCTTTTCTGACTTCCCCCCCATGTTTTATTAGACCCCAAAACAACCATGGAAATCAAAAGTTAGGCATTGTTTTTATCAGAAAATACATAAAAAGTGAAAATAAATAAATTAGGACTGCTAATGCAAACTGGACCCTAAAATACACCTCACCTAAAAATCTTTGTTTTGGGGGAGTCACCCCCTCATTGGGAGAGTGGCCGACACATTAGGTAGAGACATACTTGAAATCCCTTCAGACTACTGATCTTGCGGTTGGTTGTTCTCCAGTGAGGATTTCATCGGGTAGCCGGTAATCGGTCTGGAACTTCTTTAGCAGATTGGGCAGATCGGGGTAGCCGGTAAACGGTCCGCTCCCATACTGGCTGGGAAAACTGTGGGATTGGACCAGTCTCCTGGAGCATCGGGTTCCCAATAGCTCGCTTAATCGCTCTGATATATTGATTGATCACCTAAATAAAATTGACAAGATTAATGACTGATCTTTCACGTTCATTGGCTCGTGTTGAGTAGGTGAACTTGGGGTTTGACTTCTTATCTTGGTTGCATTCCAGATCCCTCCCTCTCACCCTTATATGTTTTCTTCCCCCATCATTATCCTTCTCCTTTCCTACCTCATGATGATGGGTCGCCCTTCACTCCAGTCGTATCTTGCGGCTTCTTCATTTCATTCCCATCATTCCCTCCCATTCTCTTGGGAGGTCAGAACTCTGACTGACTTTCCTTCTTCTCCATCCCGACCTTCTTATACTACGCATGTTGTACTAAGACATGATGCCCCAAGAGTTCAGATTGACCAGACACAAGACCCGAGCAAGTCCTTTGCTGAAATGACAGTGCATTTCATAAGCGGTCACATTGAGCAGTTGTGAGCTTCAGACGACTTCTATGTTGGGATGATGGATGAGCAGCCAGATCAGGGAGCGTAGTCAGCTTCTACATTAAGTCCCTTCATTCTAGGTTTAGAGTTCATTCAGCTACTACCAAAACTTTTAGGGGAAGTGCACGAGGAGCCATATCTTCATCTTTTGGAGTTTGAGGAGTTTTGTGTGACCCACGCATATTTTAATGTCACGAGCTGATGTTGACGACCTTCCCATTTTCACTTCAGGGCAGAGCCATGAGTTGGCACAGATGATTGGGAAGGAAATTTGCTATGTGGGGAGTCTTACACTTAGAGTTCTTGCAGAGATTTAATCCCCAGCGTAGAGCAGATATGATGCGATCTTTTACTACAGATTTTTCAGTAGACCCCCAGGAGCCATTGCATGATTCGTGGCTGAGGTTTCTTGACCTCTTGAGGAGATTTCTAGATCATGGACTTTCGAGGACTAACCTTGTTCAGATCTCCATGTGGGAGATGACCGAAGTGCAGATAGCACTGGTAGTAACCTCGTGTGGTGGTTACACTACAGTCCTGACATGGATATACTTAAGACCATCCCGAGAGTACTTTCAGACATCCCATCTTCACAATAAGCTTCAATCGGGACAACACATGAGGGTGATGTGTTGAGGCATATTTTCGAGGGCTTAAGTAACTGATTTTTATGTTGGATAATCGTTGCGAACCTGCAAAAATACACTTCAAACAAATAAATTACCGGACATAGCTATATTATGCGCAATGCAACGTATAGGATAAGTCAGGGTTGAATCCACATGGACTGGAAGATTCCACACTTTATTTTTATTGCAAATAAAAATACTTTTATAGATTGAGGAGTTTGTTGCAGAATGTTTCAATAACAAAAATTGAAATGAAAGTTGGAGAAGACAATAGTGCAGGTCAGTAAGTGCTAATCACTCCCCTTCTATGCGACAACATCCAATTGTACTCGTACATGTTAATCCTTCGTGAAAATGGATATCCTGGCGAGGCGAGTTGGATGCGATTATAATCACGAATCAATCTCGAACCTCATGTCATATCCCATTTTTCCAAGAGTCGAGGATAATCACCGATAGAAACGGATCGTCGAGATAGTCCTGATGAACGGCTGCACGAAAGAGAAAATAACAAAATAAGATGGATATAAAAATATAAAGTAAAATTAAAGGCGAGATAAAAATATGATGATTGGTGACTCAGGAGGAAGCCACTGGAGTCGGATTCGCAGAGTGGCCGAGAAAATGATGGTTGTCGGATGTCAATAGTGTTGGATATATTTGGCGGCACTCGGGGTGGAGCCTCATGAGTCGGATTCACTGGGGATCTAAATGCACAAGTCGACGAGATATCTTCGATACTTCGTCGATAATAAAATATATTATTATTATGGTGATGGGATTTTGTTGGATGGCAATTAAAGGATGGAGAATTGCATGGTAATGGAGTTGGTTTGAAATTATTTATTGGTATGCAAATTGGATAATTGAATGCCCGTCAAAGCCCCTTCCCATGAGTTATTTATACACGTTTATACATGGTCGTTTCCTGCCCAAGGGTTGCATCCCTTTGCTAACGCATGCATCCATTCATGTAAAGATTGTGTCTGCCGAAACGTGTATATCCTTTCATAATAATAGCATCTTTTCAAATAATGATGGTTGGCTATCATTTCTCAGCCATATGTTTGCAAAGTGCAAACACATCTCACGCATATGGTCCATTTTGAATCATCCACGTTTATTTGCATGATGCATGCCCATGCATTTTTTAGATAATGGAGGTGGTGGAATATTCCATTGAGAATAGATATTAATTATTTCAATAAGTATATATATTCATTGAAAATTCAAAGATGAGAGTATTTGATTATGGTAGTAACTTTTGATTGGCGTGACACATGAAGAACCAATATTACATATGTTGGCAACATCAAAAAAAGGCCAATGATTGTGAAGTTTTAAATATGCAAATTGTTGAAAAATTGTTTTTAAAAGGATGGTGAATTCTCATATCACCTTCTAATGATTTCTCGATTTATTATTCTTTCTGTGTTGCATAGAAATACAATGAGCCCGAATGATTATAATGTTTGAGTACGGAAGGGGATGATGAACAAATGGTAATGACAGATTTCAACAAAATGCACTAACAAATTTATAGATACGTCATTCATATTGGTTAAATATGCATGATTTAGCGAGTGGACTAGTTTAAGTTTGGAATAGTTTTGTGATGAATTCAAAATTCATATTCCCCACATGCTTAAGATTTGCTAGTCCCTAGAAAATGTAAAGAAAGAATCTCAACAGTCTATTGTTCATATATAAGTAGACCATAGCCTCAAAGGGTTATAATAATTTATAAAGTTAGAGATTGGAAATGAATCTCTTCTTACAATGCTTAGTCATCAAAAGTATCCTCAAGATATGATTTAATGTAGAGACTTGCTCGATTGAGATTGAGTGATACCTAGCATCAATAATGTCATTAAACATGACGATAGACTCAAGTGTCAAATGTACTGAATTGACCAAGTGCTTTCATCCACAATCCTCTAGCTCTGATACACTAAGCCAAGAAATGCCTGAGATGGGGGTTCAAAGTATTCTTACATACTCCAACTTCGTAATTAATTTAACACTCAACCCAACTTCCTCCAACTGGCCAGCAAGAAAAATAATAGGATAATTTGAGGAGTATTTAGGTTAAGGCTTATTTGGTGGAGATGAATTTGCTCAGGATTCGATATATGGATATGAGAGCAGTGTAATATGAGACAATATAAAAAAAATATGGCATAAGAAGAGCATATTAACACAATGGTTCTCTTGGTTTCTTCTTCTTTTCATATTTCTTCTTTTCATATTTCTTTTTTTTTCTTCTTCTCTTTTTTTCTTCTTTTTTTGCAATTTTTTTTGCTATACTATTTATTGCAGTATCTCTCTTCACTTTTCAAGAGAACCAATGTGCTTTAATACTTTCTTCTGGGACTTGAAAACATAAAAAGAACATGTATTTTGTTTAAATGGAGAATAGAATTTTGAAGAATATTTTTCTTTTGATGCAAAATATAAGAAGAGGGAGACATAAGTCGAATGAAATGAAACAAGATGGATTGTTAATGGAAGACTTTTAAAGAAGTGGTGGATTTGGGAAGTATGTACAAAGGCAAGCAAGAGACTGGTGTATGAAGGTTTCAAGTGTGCATAATGGGTAATTGCTTGACCAGTTGGGAACACCCCCTTACATTTTATGATGCACTTTCTTCCTCATGTATAATTGGTGGAAACACTCCCTACTCCTCTACTCCGTGATAAGCTCACCATCTCGCAAACTCTTAGCACAACCATCATCAAACCCCATTAGCCTTTTGTATGTCAAGCTAGCATCGCAGTACAAAGCTCCTGATCATTTCAGTATATAATGTTTAAGCTCATTATTGATGTCAAGTTTTGAAAATTTAATCGAGGATCAAGTTTATTGATTTAAATGAAAAAGGACAAAAGAGAGTCATAAGCATTGTAAGCTCAAAATCACTTCAAATATCATACTTCATGTGGTATTTAATGGCGAGGCTATTATTCTCCCTATATGTTTAGAGAGTTGAAGTAGGGAAAACATGCAAATGAGTACAAAAATGTGATGCAATATGCATGAAAAATGTAATTTTTTTAATAGTGTCCCCCTGCTTAAGATTTGCCATGCCCCCATGGTAAATGTATATGCAGTAAACTGGATATGTGATGATGTATGACATATGATGTGCAGTGAATAAAGAAATGATTGGATCATGAGGGAATTTGCAAAACATGAGTTTCTAAAGTGGGCATTGATCTTTCAGATTCAATGTTGAGCTTGAGGCATTGTCCATTCACTCAAAGGGTGGTGGATGTTTTAGAAACAACTATTTCAACAGACCGATTATCAAAACCTTGTTTGACAATGAATGGGTCTTTCCACTTTGACCTAAGCTTTCCTGGAAAGAACTTTAGCTTTGCATCAAACAACCAAACTTTTTGACCAATACAAAAGGTTTTGTGTGAAATGTTGTCCTCAAGCCAAATTTTAACCTTTTCTTTGTAAATAAGTTTGTTATCATATGCTCGGCAGCTAAGCTCAGTTAACTCATTAAGGTCAAGTAGTCGATTCTGGGTGGCTTGGGTTAAATCAATGTTACATTTTTGTATAGCCCATAATGATTTATGATGGATCTCAATGGGTAGATGACAAGGTTTGCCATAAAAGATGCCATACAGACTTATCCCTAAAGGAGCCTTATAAGTAGTGCGATAGGCCCATAATATTGTATTAAGGTGGTGGGACCAATCTTTGCGATCAGAACGAACAATTTTTTGTAAAATACTTTTTATATATCGATTAGAGACCTCAGCTAAGCCATTAGTTTGGGGATGATAAGCGATAGAAACTCGATGTTCAATTCCATTATTCTTCATTTTTTCACACCGAGTTATTAAGGAAATGCGAACCCCCATCGCTTATAATGAACATAAGTATGCCGAAACGAGCAAATAAATCATTCAAGAACTTGATCACTATTGCACTATGGTAGCGCGAGTGGGGATGGCTTCGACCCATCTAAAGACGTAGTCGACTACAAGAAGTATATATAGGTAACCATTGGATTGAGTGAAGGGACATATGAAGTCAATACCCCATGCATCAAAAATTTCAACTACATGGATAGATTTAGAGGCATCATGTCTCTTTTTGTCATAGTCCCTGTAGTTTGACAGGTAGGACATGATTTCACAAAATCATGGGCATCCCTAAATAACGTAGGCCAGAAAAAACCACATTGGAGAACTTTTGCAGCTATACGTTTTCCAGAGTGATGTCCACCACAACCAAAAGTATAGCAATGAGATAGGACACTTGATATTTCAGAATTAGGTATACAACGTTTCCATATACACTCGGTCCCTTCCCTAAATAATAAAGGATCTTCTTAATGGTAGTATCGAGAATCAGCTATGAATCGATCATGTTTTGCCTTAGGCAAATATTTGGGAATTCGAGATGTGACTAAGTAGTTTACCATATCAACAAACCATGGTAGTTGTGATACTGCAAGGATGGATTCATCAGGAAAGTTTTTGATATGGGAATGAGTAGGTCGGTTTGTTTGGTTTCAGACTCATGGAGTCTGGAGAGATGGTCGGCCACAACGTTTTACGCTCCTGCCTTATCTTTGATTTCAATGTCAAATTCATGTAGCAAGAGTATCCATCTAATAAATCGTGGTTTGGAATCTTTCTTGGAGAGTAGGTGGCGTAGTGCAGTGTGGTCAGTGTAAACAACCTCATGTGAACCAAGTAGGTATGACCTAAATTTTTCAAGTGTAATGACAATTGCTAGCAATTCTTTTGAAGTGACTGTATAGTTTTTTTGTGCATCATCAAATGTTTTTCTAGCGTAATGGATGGCAACTGATTAGCCATTTTTCCTTTGGCCTAGTACAACTCCTACTGCATAATCAGATGCATCACACATTATTTCAAAGTCCAAGGTCTAATCAGGGGACTGTAAAATTAGTGCTTCAGTGATAGACCTTTTTAATGTCTCTAAGGATCTAAGGGCATCTTCAGAAAATTCAAAAGCTTGATCCTTTGAGAGTAACTCGGTAAGAGGTTTAGCGATTTTTGAAAAATCCTATATGAATCTTCTATAGAAGCCAACACGTCCTAAAAATGATCTAACACCTTTGAGTGGTATAGGTGGGGAGAGGTGAGTTATGGTCTCAATTTTCGACCGATCAACCTCCATACCTTTTTTAGAGACAATGTGGCCTAAGACAATGCCTTTAGTGACCATAAAATGTGATTTTTCCCATGATAAGACTAAGTTCACCTCAATGCATTTTTCCAATACATGATCTAGAATTCCAAGGCATTCATCGAAGGAGTCACCAAATACAGAGAAATTGTCCATAAATACTTCCATAAAATCTCCCACCATATCGACAAATATGGCTAGCATACATCTTTGGAAGGTAGCCGGTGCATTACACAGCCCAAAGGGCATCGGACGAAAAGCAAATGTACCATAAGGATATGTAAATGTTCTTTTCTCTTGGTCTTCAAGTGCATTGGCAACCTGATTATAACCTGAGTAGTCATCAAGAAAACAAAAATATTCTCTCCCTGTGAGTCTTTCGACAATTTGATCTATGAACGGGAGAGGGATGTGGTCCTTCTTCTTGGTGATGTTTAATTTTCTGTAATCAATACAAACCCTCCACGAAGTGGTTATACGAGTGGGGATCTCTTTACCCTGATCATTGGTGATTATAGTAAGGCCAGCTTTTTCGGTACAACTTGTAAAGGGTTGACCCATCGACTATCTGATATTGGGTAGATGATCCCTGCACCCAACCATTTGCATATTTCCTTCTTAACTACTTCTCGTAGGTTTGGATATAGTCTTCTATGCATTTCTCTTGAAGGTTCTGCATTGTCTTTCAAATATATATGGTGGGTACAATATGATGGACTTATTCCCTGGATATCAGATATCGTCCAACCAATTGCCCTCAAATTATCCATTAATTTATTTTCTTGATCTAGTTCCAAGTGGGCATTGATTATTACCGGGTATGCTTGATTTTTTTCAACTAAAAACATGTATTTTAGGTCCTTGGGTAAAGGTTTTAATTCAACTACTGGGGTCTGAATTGTCTCTTGTGAATCTTCTATTGAAATTATGGGGTGAGTGGGTGAGGTGAATGTAAGATTTTCCTCCTTATTATGAAGTACTTCAGAAATAGGAGGCTCTAACATGGGCATAATCATTTCTGAGACAGGAGAAATTAAAGCAACGAGTTCATCCCATGCTTGGTCTAATTCTAAGACATTTGAATCTGTCAATGGTTCGTAAGGTTCATTCTTGAAGGAATCGATGGCTTCAGCCACTATAGCATGTCGTATTTCAAATAAATTATCATTTGAAGTCAAAGTCGCCTCGAGAGGGTCCCTAGCGAGGTTCAAAGAGTTAAATCTTCTATGATTTGTTTAATTGTTGAACATTCTTCGATCCATCCAAAATCCTCAGTTTCATGTTCTTGAGATGTGGGGGTGACAAGATCGACAGGAACAATCTTGCCATTGACTTTAAATTCTACTTTCCCAACCTCATAATAAAAATGAGCCTTGGAAGTGGCTAAGAATGGTCTTTCGAGTATAACAGGAGTTTGAGAAAGTGTTCTAACTGGGTCCATATCCAGTACGATAAAATCGACTAGGAACTGATGTCCTTGGACTGTGACTAAAACGTCCTACAATATTCCTAATGGCCTCTTCACAGACTGGTCAGCTAATTGCAAAAGCATAGAAATAGGTTTTAGTTGACCTAACGCATAATATTTTAGTATGACAGCTGGGAGGAGATTTATTGAGGCACCGTTATCAAGTAGGGTACGCGCAAAAATAATATCTCCAATGATGCATTTTACCAATGGGGCCTCGGGGTCTTTCATTTTAAGGGGAAGGAGTTGAGAAATGGCATTAGATGATGCGAGCGGTAGCACATGTCTCTCTTCCTCGTGTTGGTCATTCTTTTTCTTTCCCCTCGACTTTCTTTTTGGAGTGCATTTTTCTTTTAAGAAACGTGAATATGCGGGAACATGTTCTCTGGCCTTAAGGAGGGGGATTTGTATGAAACATTGGGGAATAAACTCTCCAAATCAGGACTCAAAGTCGAAGGTCATTTCTTAATTTTTCTTCGCAGGGCCTCTGGAAAAGGAATAGTTGGTTTTGTAAAGGTTGGTGGTGGTGATATAGAGGGTGGTTGTGTAGTATGTGATGATTGATCTTGCATTGACGAATCATTCTCTTGTGTTTGATGGCTTTGTGCTAGTGTGGTCGACATTTGAGGTGTTCTTGTGGTGCGACCACTTCTCAAGTGGATCGCATTGGCAGAGGCATTTGACTCATTTGTGCTTGTACTAGCTGAATTTCTAAATCTCACTAGTCCTCGAGTAGGTTGTTTTGAAAAGCCAGGAGGGCGGATTTGTGAGTTGCTAGGATTTTGTATCATTTGAGCAAGTAGTTGTGGCTGAGGTGGTAATTGAGAATGAATCTTGATCATTGTTTATGGATCTCAACTTGACTTTTAGGTAGTTGCTTTTGAACCTCAACTTGATTCTGAGCCAGCTGTTGTATGAGTTTCATCAAGTCACGATAATCAGAAGCAAGTCCTTGCGATGGTGTAGTCAAGGGTTATAATGGTGGTTGTGCTTGTTGTATGAATTGGTTTTGATTTGACCCTTGTTGGGTGACTTGATACCCTGAATTATTGTTTGTTGGGGCCTTCCATGCAAATTTTGGATGGTTCCTCCATCCTGGATTATAGGTGGAGGAATAGGAGTTGCTATTAGAATTCCCCTGCATCCAATTAACTGCTTCAGGATTAATTTGATCCTTTGAAGGGATAGATGGTTGGTAAATCTCTGGTTTCGTAGGTGTTTGTGGAATAGGAGCTACCCTACGAACTGACGGGGTAGTTTTCTCTAATACGAGACTCCCTATGGTTTTAGTTAATTGATCCACTTATTAGCCATTAACTCCACTTTGTCCAACTTTGAAGCAATGATTTGAATGTCCGAGGATGTGTCTGCATTAGTTGTTGCGTAGTCTATGACTTGGACTGGTCTTTTATGTCTATCATATAGCTCTATAGAATAATTGTTGACAGAGTTATCTACTATGTCCTCATATAGTTGCCATACAAAGTTCTCATCCTTATTTAAGTAGTTGCCTCCGCAAGAGTCCTCAGCAACTCTTTTGTATGATTCGGTTAACCCCTCATAAAATATCTGCACTTGCTTCCATTTTTCGATTCCATGATGTGGGAATTTGCGTAAAAGATCTCTAAATCTTTCTCATGCTTCATGGATCAGCTCCATGGGTTTTCGAATGAAGTGAGAAATAGTGTTCTTACGAAAGGGGAAATATTTCTTTACGAATGCCTCTCTCAACTCATTCCATGATCGAATCAGGACTTCATAACTACGAAGACATTAGCTCGCTTTTTGTTGAAGGGAGAATGGGAAAGCTCGTAGGTAAACATTTTCCTCGTTTACCTCCCTTGTGTTCAGTGTATCACAGGCCGTTACGAAATCCCGATGGTGCATTATAGGGTCTTCGGTCTTTTCTCCCCGAAATTTGGAGAGGAAGGAAATAGTTGCAGGTTTTATTTCAAAGTTTCCCACTTCTGCGGGATATTGGATGACTGATACAAGTTGATGATTAGCAGGATTATAGTGATTTCGTATCGGTATTGATGGCGGATTGTTTATCACTTGATGTGCTATCAATTGTCGAACTTGGGCATCTTGCACCTCCTGGCGTTCTACCATTTGTTGTAATTGTTGCACTATTATAGTGAGTGGATCGGGGGGAGGTGGCACACCAGCCATAGGTTTTTTCTCAGACTTGACTTTGGACTTTGGAGGATATAATGGATCGAATTCAAGGAGATCAGTAAGGGGATTCCTTAGTGACCTCCTACTAAGAATACACAAATCAAACACCAAACAATATGTTTATTCCCACTCAACGCTGATAATTTAGATTTTTTATCTTTTTAAATTTTGTTTTGAAGACAAGAATACAAGTTGGTTATGTTTCCTAAGATATCTAACAGTTTGGAACAATTCAATGATTACCTGAATGTCATTCTTATGGTTATGAGACCAGTCAGAGGGTAAGTAGGCAGGAGCCTTTCTTAGATCAACTTGGATCTTAAACCCCTCATCACTCTTAGTTAAACACCTCAGGGACGAGTATACTAAGCAACATGGTTTTCAGAAAATTATCAAGAACCGCCGGATTTGGCCTCTGGTCCTAGGCATACGCGTGCGCGTGCGACTGCGAGAATGGTGCAACAAACAAGTTTGCAAATAATTTTTTATGACTTTTTATTATGACCTCTTTAATTTAGTCTGATTAAGATGTAATTTTTTTTATCTTGATTAGTTGACACACAATTAAGTGGTCTTTCTAAATGCAAGGTGGGACTATAGTGGGTGAAATCATACGGAGATGCAATGCAAGACAGAAAAAAAGTTGTTTTTGTTTTTTTAATATGCGCAAACAAAGAAATAAAATAGATTCTAATTATGCTTAAGAAAAGAGAACTTATCGCGGGAGCGCTCAAAATTTTTTTAGCTTCATGTTGATATTCGACGCGACTCCTTTCCAATGCGACTTGTCTCCTGCAGAAAAAGAAAGAAAGATGGTGAAATGCAAAATGTAAAGTAATTTTTTTATATAAAGCACGAAAAATTGCCTATCCTCAGCAATGACGTCAAAATATTGAGGCGTATTTTTGAGGGCTTAATTACCTGATTTTTATGTCGGATAGTTGTTGCGAACCCGCAAAAATACACTTTGAACAAATAAATTACCAGACATAGCTATATTATGCGCAATGCAACGTATAGGATAAGTCAGGGTCGAATCCACATGGACTGGACGATTATGCACCTTTTTTGCAAATAAAAATACTTTTTAAGGTCGAGGAGTTTGTTGCAGAATGTTTTAATAACAAAAATTGAAATGAAAGTTGGAGAAGACAATAGTGCAGGTCGGTAAGTGCTGATCACTCCCCTTCTATGCGACAACTTCCAATTAGACTTGTACACGTTAATCCTTTGTGAAATTGGATATCCTGGCGAGGTGAGTTGGATGCAATTACAATCACGAATCAATCTTAAACCTCGTGTCACGTCCCAGTTCTCAAAGTGTCGAGGATATTACCGATAGAAATAGGTTGTTACGATAGTCTTGACGAACGACTGCACGAAAGAGAAAAAACAAAATAAGATGGATATAAAAATGTAAAGTAAAACTAAAGGAGAGATAAAAATATGGTGGTTGGTGGCTCGGGAGGAAGCCTCTGGAGTCAGATTCGCAGAGGGTCCGAGAAAATGGTGGCTGGCAGATGTCGTTGGTGTTGGCTGATTTTTGGCGGCACTCGGGGTGGAGCCTCAGGAGTCGGATTCACTGGGGGTCTGAATGCACAAGTCGATGAGGTATCTTCGATACTTCGTCGATACTAAAATATATGATTATTATGGTGATGGGACTTTGTTGGATGATAATTAAAGGATGGGGGAATTGGATGGTAATGGAGTTTGTTTAAAAGTGTATAATGGTATGCAAATTGGATAATCGAATGCCCGTCAAAGCCCCTTCCCATGAGTTATTTATACACATCTATACATGGTCGTATCCAGCCCAAGGGTTGCATCCCTTTGCTAAGACATGCATCCATTCATGTGAAGATTGTGTCTCCCGAAGCGTGTATATCCTTTCACAATAATAGCATCTTTTCAAATAATGATGGTTGGCCGTCATTTCTCAACCACATGTTTGCAAAATGCAAACACATCTCACACATATGGTCCATTTTGAATCATCCACGTCTATTTGCGTTGTGAATGCTCGTGCATTGTTTAGATAATGGAGGTGGTGGAATATTCCATTGAGAATAGATACTAATTATATCAAATAAGTATATATATATATTCATTGATTCAAATATGAGAGTATTTGATTATGGTAGTAACTTTTGATTGGTGTGACGCGTGAAGAACCAATATTACATATTTTGGCAACATCAGAAAAAGGCCAATGAATGTAAAGTTTTAAATACGCACATTGTTGAGAAATTATTTTCAAAAGGATGGTGAAATCTCATATCGCCTTCTAATGATTCCTCAATTTATTATTCTTTCTGTGTTGCATAGAAATACTATGAGCCCAAATGTTTAGAATGTTTGACTATGGAAGGGGATGATGGACAAATAGTAATGACTGATTTCAACAAAATGCACTAACAAATTTATAGATACATCATTCATATAGGCTAATTATGCATGATTTAGCGAGTGGACTAGTTTAAGTTTGGCATAGTTTTGTGATGAATTCAAGATTCATCATTATGCTGTACCAGTTTGGTGTATTACACTTCATGAGGACTCAGCTATAACACACCAGCTAGAGGACATGTATTCTGCCGCAGTACAGATGATGGACGAGATGACTTCCACCGTGTGTTTTCAGACCCAGAGATTGATCGAGTTCCCGTTGGTCTTCCAGTCAGAGTTCGAGTCAGTCCCGTGCTTTTCAGTTCAGGAGTCTTGGATATTAGATCTTCTGATATTCCATGATACAAAGGAGGAGCCCACGCTGCTTCAGTCATCAGTCCAACCATTTCAGTCACAATGCCCAGCTCCATCAGCTTCTACAATTTAGAGGTACTTCTCTTATTCAGATGGATATCTCGATCTAGTCTAGCAGCCAGACTACGATGAGGGACACCATTTTGAGATACCAGATAACGACATCCTCATATTCGAGCCTTGTGTCCTCTAGTTTGATGAGATTGATACATTCTATGAGGATCAGTTCTTAGCCAGCATTGCTGCAACACGAGGATCAGTTTCAGACACTTCTACAGCTTCCGCGTTGTTGACCAGTTACATTTCTTGTTTCCAAATTGTTCAGAAGCCATTTTTAACCGATGAGACATTTGTGTGCGAGGAGTGGGTACTTGATAGTGGCAAGTATTCCCAATTAGATTATGATTCCTCTCTCTTCACTAATGATTTTGCATTACTCCCTGAGGGTTATCTACAGGAGGGTTCCACGTACCCTGCGTACTTTTTTTCACTTTCTGGGAGTGTATCCAATTTGTCGGATGAGGAGACCAAGTATTCTAATTTTTCTGATAATGAGTCTGAGTTTTCTTACCTCGGTGACCCTCGCGAGGATGAGCCGATCTTTCAGATATTCGATGATTTTACTGATTTCTCTACATTACATGCATCATATATCAACCTTTTTAGTGAGTCTCCTAATCATGACCTTCCATACCTTTTTGAGATGGTGATTAACAAGGAGGATTCCATGGCTGATCCATCATTCTCTACGTTCTACTTCTTCGGCTCAGCCATTTCACTCCATTCTCATCCTGAGCCGATGAGTTATTTTGTGCTACCAGATCTCGATTTTGTTTTCCTATCTATGTACCTGATAGCAGACACCCACCTGATTGTTTACTTGAGTGTCATCGTTTACATCGTTGACATCATTGTTGTTCTCCTACCGAGACTACAACGATAATATGGTATTCGCCTCACAGATGCCGTCCTGAATATTGATACTGCATTATCCTAGACTTTGCGCTCCGCTAGGGGCATAAACTCTAGCGCTTGTTGAGAGGAAACTCAACATTGTTCGCAGCTGTATAGATCCATTTATCTATATCATACATTCTTTCAGTCTGATACCCCGTTTCTACCTTATGATTATGCTATACTTAGGGTGTACTTTACCCTAAGTATAATGGGGTGTCAAACTTGTGATTATCTTTTGATTCTTTTTACCTCTGTTTTGTTGCCTATACTTAGGGATATTTTACCCTAAGTATAAGGGAGGTAGACCCTTTACATTCTAACCCTCGATTTTCCACTTGTGTACAGACTTATATACTTAGAATTACTTGATCCTAAGTATAGGGGGATCACCAACTTCTATTCATTGCATTCTTTTATTTGTTGTTGTAGTATAGCCTTATTTTCACTTCCCAATACTGAGCACGAGTTATGTCTTCCTTTCATTGCTCTTTGATCACTCTGAGGACATCGCTCGAGCTAAATATAGGGGGTGTTGTATATATTGTATATATAATTTAGCCATAACTTGTACTTTATATGGGTGTATTAGTGGATAAAAAGGCTAAAACTCACAAATTAAAAATAACAAAAATTATTTTTTTCATATAAAATTCTTTCTTGCACTTACATGTTTGTAAATAGTTCTTTTTGTAAAAATTATTTTTGTACAAATGTTTGTAAAAATATTTTGTGTGTAAAACTTTTGTAAATACTTTTTTTATCAAAATTATGTATATAGTACAAATTTTTGAAGAATTTTTGAAAAAGAAAACTTCGCAAAAATCTGTTTGTAAATGTTTTGCAAGAACTTGCCCTTCTTCCTTGCATTCAAACTTTTTTCATAACATTTTGCATATTTTGAAAAAGTGCACAAAGAGAGTTTTGTACATATTTGCTTGTTTATTCTTCTGAAGCATAGTTAACATTTAAACTAGTCTGGAATTAAATCGGAAAATGGAACTTGGTTAAGACCTTAATCCACCTTACTTCAGAGGAACCTTATAGGATTCGGGGTTAAGACTTTTCAGGTCCATAAATGACTTAATTCTTTGAGTCCACTAGGCTATGTTCACATGTCATCTTGATGAGCCTCAGTAGAACACTTAATAACACACACATGACTCTCAAAGATGATGGCTTTACTTGGACCAGCACCTTACACTAAGCTCCACATGGATGAAGGGGTGAGGAGACAGAATCCTTCATCTTGGAGTAGCATACGAGGGTAGTACTTATAGGTGGAACCTCTTGTCTTCCTTTAGGGAGGGATGTTCATCTCAATGTGGTCTAGTAGCATTGAGGTCTAAAGACAGGAGTTATGGGTTGCAATAATACTTCAAAAGAGGGATAATCTACTGGCTCGAGAAGAAAAACTCCTTATGTATTTGTTGCACCATGTAGATATGTTGTACTCATGCACATCAAAAAACAATTGTGCAAAAATATGAAAAACTCCAAAAAAGTGGGCAGACCTGATTGAAAATGAAATGTCTGCTGGAGTGTATATAGTCAAATACAGCAAAGCTTATGTATTACACCTTCTCATCTCATGAAGCTTGCAGCGGGAGACTTATCTACATTGATTAGACACCCATGGATAAGTAACTACACTGATCACGGTCCATTCTCTTCTTTCCCCTCTTCTTGAGCTGGTTGAACTTGAATTTAGAAGGGAATACCCCGCTCCTCAAGGAAAGAGCTGCTAAACTAGGGAATTAAAGTTACCATGTTGAGGGAGGCTGTCGCTTTGTCATTTATGAGGGGGGGAGAGCTACATATCACTCACACCGTACAAGGAAAGATACATCACCATTAGAATATGCGTATGCAGACTTGTTCTGACCTGGTTTATTGAGGAGTCTTGACCATAAAATGGTGGAAGTTAGAGGCTGTTGAGTTTTAAACCTATTTCCCAATAAGGTTCCGACAAACTAATAATCCAAAGGTCTAACTGAGCTCTATATTTCAATTTAATGAAGAAAAGTTTAATAATCAACCTTGATTCTTTTTCATTTTCTCTTCATTTCTTTCCAAACAAGTGTTTTCTAAGGAGCTAGCATAGGTAAAGTATAGGGGGCTGATGAGTCCCTAATTCTGACTCTTTATTCTTTTATTTCAACTCTTTTTCTTCGCAAAACATCATGTAAATATATGTAAATGCAATAACTTAGCAATATGCATGTTTTTTTAATATTGCATAATTAGCTTTTATGCAAAAATAAAAGAATAAAGGAAAAGAAAAAGGGATGAGATATTTAGAATAAATACATAGTGACCCAAACCCTAAGAGAAGGTCAAGCCATGACTTGATCGCAAAATAAAAGGAGCAGAGAGAGATAGGGCTCACTTATTGTATATATTACCTATATTTGTACATATATCTATTTTTGACAAAATACAACTAAATTATTGATGACACGAAAATCCGAGCGACTAAGGTAATCAGGTGTATCTAAGATGGTCGTTGCGACCTCAGTCACTCAGATGTGTCAATCAAGAAAAATGAACCACTAATATCAATGAAATCAGATAAAACCAAAATAGCGGTCCTGCTATTGGATTAACCTGGTATAGCACCCAGGGTCGAACTCAAGGAGCACGGATTGGCCTCTCGGCCTACAAAGTAGTAAAAAGAAATAAAATAAAGGAAGAAAATATTTTTAGTGGTTTTTAAATATTTTTATATTTTTTTTCGATTTTTAGTGTATAAAGAAAACAAGAAAAACAAAGAAAAGCACACTTCAATAATTTATTTAAAGCACTAAAAATCAACCAAAAATTCAAACAAAAATATTTTTATGTCTTCTATAATTTTTAGTGTTTTTGTTGAATTTTTGAGAATTTTCTGATGTTTATTTAATTTTTTTAAAAATCAAATAGTGACTAAAATAAATGGTACTGTCCAGCCGAGCCAAAAAGACCTAGATAAAATATCTAAGAGCCCTAAAATGGCTGGGAGGTAATTTTCCTGTAAAGAAGACAAAATGAGGAAAATTTAGGCACCAATTTTATTGTTTTTGGATTTTTAATTTATTTACTAGAATTTTTATAGGTTTTTGAGTGTTTTTAAGTTTTTAGTGATTTTCAGTAATGAAAAATAGCCAAAATTAGATAGAAAATCAAACTAAGTAAGACCAACAGTAAATAATTTTTGTGGAATTTTTACGCGAGTTTTAATATTTTTTATGATTTTTCAAGTTAGACAGTAGCAAAAATAAAGGTTTTTTATTTTTTTTAAAATATAAAATGAAATAAAAAATGTCCTCAAAAATCCACAAAAATTTTACACCATGGCAGGAGCCATATATCCAATTTTCGTTGGATTTGGAGGTGTTTTGTTGTTTTATTCAAAAATAAAGAAGGGGCACTGTGCACAGGGACCAAAGTGCAAATACCCAAGAGTCTGGAGGGTCTGGTGCAATTTTCCCAGCAAAACACGCGCCATGCGCATGCCTGGGGCACTCAGGGACCCAAATGTAATAAAAATAAGTCCCGAGGAATTATTGGTAACAGGTACCAAAAGTCCAGGGGCTTATCTGCAAAACACCCAAAATATAACGCACATGCTCAATTAAATCACGCACAGGGGTATAAATGCAAATAAGTAAAACTTTTCATTCAATCAAGAACAACCAGAACTACAGGGGCCTCTATTGCAAATAATCCAGACAAACACGTGACGAAGCACGTGGCATACAACGCACAGGGGTATATAAGCAAATAAAATAAAGTACGAGGTCCACTATGCAAATAACCCTAAAACTAAACAACTAAGTTCAATATTTACAGGACTAAAACGAAATAAAAAGAAAGACAGGGCCTAAGGGTAAATTACCCTTTATTAAGTGGAGTGGCTGGATGGCTGCCACGTGGAGGGATCTACGGTCTGAATCAAGTGGCACGCCAGCGCTGGGGTTCTCGGACTGATCCAACGGTCGGGGCCGAGCCACGTGTAAATCTGACGGCTGGGATCAGACTCCTCAGATCTGACGTCGAAGGGAGCTCCAGGGACGAACGGTCCAGATGGCGCCTGGAGCAGGAGGCTGATCGAATAGCGATGGAGGATGCTGGAAGAACAGGTCCCCGGCGAGACTCGTCAGCCTCGTGCGAGCGCAGCTGACCTCCTGGGAGCACTCTGAAGGTCGGAGAAGAATCGTGGAGGGCTCCCGCGTCTGCCGGTAGGCTCCGATGATCGAGCCGAGCTCCGAAAAGCTCGGGCGAGGTCGGCGGAGCTGGGCCTCCTGGCCTGAATGACCAAAGCCCTCAGATGGGCTTGGTAGCACCTGCACAATAGCTCAAGAGACTCGCGGGTCGAGGGCAAATTGTCTCGACCCGGTTAGGCGTAGCGACGGTGAACGGTGGGTCGGAATGGCGAGCTCCGGCGAAGGTGGTGGACGGAGGAGCTCGGTTCCCAGCTCCTGTGCGAGCTGGGTTGAGCGGAGGGGTGCAGAAGGCGCGTCGGAAGGAGGCGAATGCGATGGTCGACTCCGATGATCGAAAGGGGTAATGGAGTGGTCGGAATCGAAGATATACGGCGGCGGCGCGATTTGGGCGTGATTAGAAATCGACGAAAAAGGAAAGCCTAAGGGGCTACCTGGGTGGTCGGAGAGACTGGGGAGGAGCTGGGGAAGCTCCTGGTCGTCGCCTCAAGGATCGTCTCCCTCCGAGGCTCGGAGCTCACGCTGGTGGCAGAGCTAAGGGTGTGCTCGCCGGATCAATGGTTCCTCCTCCTCTCCTCGCTTCGACAGGTCGAGGCGCAAGCTGTCACTCTCGCGGTCTCTCTGGAGCTCACAGGTGAAGGAGTCGAATGGCCAAAGATGGTGAAATGAGGTGGCGGAGCTTGCTTATGTACGCTGGAGGGGTCCGAGAAAGATGGCTCGGGTAGGGCGTGGAGGTGCGCGGATCCCGAGGTGGATGCCCGGCGAGGATGTCGGATGTGGTCGGATCAAAACGGACCCGGGGTTTGGTGGAATGGTGATCAGGTCGAGCGGGCAAAATTTCGAGAAGTCGGGTCCACGACCCAGATCCGCGGGAGGTGGTCCTGGGGGGGGGTAGTTGACCGGGCGGTCAACATCCCCAGGACCCAATAGGAATGGGCCACGTGGCTGAATTTTGAAATGAAAATTAAGGGTAGCTAGGGCCCGATTCAGCAAAAACTTAAAACCATGAAATGTTTTTCTTTTATTTTTTTCTATTTTTTGGTGATTTTTAATAATTTTTTCGAAATAAAAATAAGCTATATACAATGTAGTACTATATAGGTATATGTACACAATTAGGGTTTTTAATTTTTGATTTTTAAATTATTATTTTTATATAGTTTTATCCCTATTTTATATTTTATTTATTTATATTATAAAATAAGGAATAAAAAGGTATTTTTATTTTATTTTTATTATTTATGTACATAGGTAAAGTAAATATATATGTACATTTGTATACATGGTATATGTGCAATATATTTTTGTATTTTTAATTTTGCTATTTTTATTTTGCTTTTGTTTTAATTGTTTTTATTTTATTTATTTACAATATATAACATAGAATACTTACAAAAAGTTTGGAAATTAATTTTATTTATTTACAAGGTTAAATAAATACATAGGAGTGGTTTATGTACATGATGAAAGGGGTGTTTTAATTCTTTTTGATTTTTAACTTTTTCTTTTGTTTTTTATATTTTATAAATATATACAAGTATTTACAAGCATATTTTTGGTGAGGAAAATATCTTTATTTTATTTACATAAATACTTACACATGAGCCCCTATCTCCCTCTACTTTGGCTTTTATGCAGTCAGGCCCCTGCTGAGCCCTCCCTTGGATTAGGTTGCTCAATATTTATTCTAAATATTTCCCTCTTTTTCTTTTTAATCTTTATTCTTTTATTTTTGCACAAAAACATGCTAGTTATAGGTTTTTACACAATGCATGCTTTTGGTCATTATTTGTATTTACATATATCTACATGCATTTGCAAAGGTTTTTGTAGCTAAAATATAAGAATAAAGAGTGATGAATGAGTATTCATCAATTATTCTTTTACATCCTTGTATATAATCTATAAGAAAAATAAAATAAAAAAATCCTCAATTCATTGCACAAAATACACTTTTATATATTACATCCCTTATTTATTATATACCCTTATTAATTTGTAAAAATAAAATAAAATTTAATTTATACTTCTAAAATTATGTTATAAATAAATACAATACAAAATAAGGGTATTTGTGTAAAAATAATAAAATAGAAATACTTGTATATAATACATAGGCATATTATACCTGTATATAATGTTATGTATCCTATATACATTAATTTATTCATAAAAATAATAAAAAAATCACAGATAAATACTTTAAAAAATAATAAACATTATTTATTTTATACACTTTTTAATTTAAATCCATTTATTATTTTTAATTCATTTATCTTTATTGAACTCTATGTTTTATCTCCTAGCTTATCTTGTCCTTTTCCTCCGCCGCGTCCGACTGGTCACCTCGTCTTCATTGACCGAGGTCAACTGACCCCTCCAACACCTTTTTCCTCTCAGATCGGGTTTGCTCCATTTTCATCGAATTTTCTTGACCCGTTCCGATCGAGTCTTTCTTCGATCAATGACTCCGATTAGAGAAGATGGATCCCAAATTAATGCCCGATCCCAACTTTAGGGATCCGTCTCTCGGTTTGCACGTTCCCACTCAATCTTTCTCGAACAATGCTGACTATAAAAGATCCTGGAGCTCCTCCATCTTCCACTTCTTTGGTCGTCACTCTGCTTCCCATGACCCACGTCATCTTCCCGTGAGTGACAACGCGTGAGGACTGTCGTGTGGAGAGGTATCGAGCTGTGTAGCCCTAGATCCGGCGGTTCCTCCGCAGTGCTCCGCCTTGAGTTGAGCAAAGCCTCTGGGCCCGTCGACCCATTGAGGCCATGACCCCCGGAGGTCTCTGACTTCCAGCCTAGATGACTGAAGCCATTAGGTACCTTAGCTTTGTCTATTTTTCTGCATTCCATTCACTTTTTAGGAAAGTAGCAGAGCTTCATTCCCATCTCCGGTCACCGTGGCTGGAGCATCTTCTTGTTGTTCTGAGCAACCGACCACTTTCACCGAGCCTCCCTTCACCTTCTCAACCCATTTATTCACCTTGTTCCACCCAGGAACGAGCCCCCGGCTCTCCTCCACCACTGGTTTGATAGAGAGCTACACAACAGCCCACTCGTCCCCCTTTTCGTTCTTTAACGGGTCTATGCATTTTGCCCTCGACCCTCCTATTTAGTTGTACAACTTAAAATGCCAAAAGATCTCATATGGAGGTCGAATCATCAAGGCACAACAGCTCATGACAACACGCCTCGCCAGGACCTTCTCCTTGGTCCTGGACCCTTCTGAGCATCCCCATAGATGCGGACCGTCATCAGCAACGTTTCCCCCATCAGAGAAGCTCCGGAGGTCGCCTACATCGCTGGTATTTGCTGATTGAAACTCGTCGGAGGCGAGTTCTTCATCGATTCATCCAGGGGACCTTCCGACCGTTGGATCAGGACTCCTGCCAGTTCTAATCGCTACTGTCCGGTCTTGAGGAGCCTGGATCGTTGGATCCATATGAGGATCTCATATAGAGCCGTCCATCACCAAAGAGGTATCCCCCTATCCTGACCGTTCATCCATCAGTGAAACGCCATAGGCCGTTGGATAGTGCCTTAATAAGGGTAAATTGCATTTAGGCCCTTCTCCGTTTTGCATTTGTCATTTAGTCCTGTAAATGTCTATCGTAGTTTACTTTAAATAATTTGCAGTTGGACCTTGTATTTTTATCTATTTGCATGTTAGTCCCTCTTTGTGTGTAGCACGTGGACGTATACATGACTTTTCGGGTTATTTGCATTCTTTGCCCTGCACTTTATCTTTGTTATGAATTGAATGGAAGGCTTTTAGTATTTGTATTTATGCCCTTTGAGTCTAAATCACGTGTGTTGCGTGTGTTTGTGGGATTTTTGCAATATTGACACTTGAGCTTTCTCCTATATTATCGTTTGGTCTGTGGAGTTTATTTTAATTGCATACAGGTCCCTACAGGCTTTTATCTTTTATTTAACTTAATAATTAGCATATTAATCCTTAAAATTATCTAAAAATTACCATGAACTCCTGTTGATGTGTAGTATTTAATATAATTTTTGTGGGTTAATTTGTTGGCATTTATTATTTCTGAAAAATCAAAAACCTACAAAAAGTGTCCCGTCTAGTTTTGAAAATCCATAAAAATTCGAAAATTACCTCAAAATTTCTATAAAAAATCATGTTAATGTATTTTTGTGTGTTTTACCTACTGTAGCACTTTTGGTTAAAAATTCTTTATAAAAACCCTAAAAAGAGCAAAACACCTAAAATCATATAAAAATCATATAAAATTCAAGGAAAATCTAAACATTCTCATTTCAATTTCTGTTTATAGGTTTTTACTTTATTTCCTTTTAAAATTGCTATCTAAGATTTTAAGGTATTTTAAGTATTTTTAACTTGCAATTTAATCCTAGTTGTGCACTGTATGATTTTTTTGTCACTGTTTGCTTTTTATAAATTCACAAAACCATTTGCAAACCCCAGAAAATTACCAGAAGCGCTTTAAACCTTAAAAACCCAAAAAATATTTTTAGCTTGATTTTTTTAGTATTTTAACCCTAAAGAAAAATAAAAAAAGACTTGTGTGCTGCCTTGTTTTCCTTATTGTTGATTTTGTTCCTTTATTAAAAATTAAAAATTTTGAAAAATAAAAACCACTAAAAATATGTTCTTTTATTTCTGAGATTTGACTACGTCGTAGGTTTTATTGTGCTCCTTGTGTTCGACCTTGGTTGCTAAATTAAGTAAATGAAATAGCAAAACCACTTACATTTGTGCTAGATTGTTTTTGATATTTTTGAGTGGTTTATTTCTTCTTGTTGACCGATGCTTGGTGATACGGGTCGCAATGACCCTTGAGACTACTTAACCCGAGTTGCTAAGCGAGTCATCAGTACACAATTCTTACACATATATAGTGAAAATATGGTGGTGTGTGTGTACGTGCACACAATAAGATCCATAAATCATATATGTTTGGCAACTAAATAATTAATGTAATATTATACACTAACATGTCCACTCAGAAAGAAGTTGGACTAAAGTTGTGTCAAATGTAGCATCAGGACACCCGATCTAGTAGCTGATTTTCCAGAAAGAAGTCAATCATATAAATTTGCATTAAAAAGCATGCATCTTATAGATTAAGGCACATAAATATGGATCTTCCACATCAACATATGTCATATTTAAATAAAATCCAAATGATTGATAATAGGAATTTCCAAAATAATCATTTTTTGTAAGAAAAAAAGGGCTTGCATCGTATAGGGGGATGCCCAACAAAATAATCAAAATTAAATTGCAAATGTTGAATAACACATGGAAGGGACCTAAATGATAGAGTAGAATTGTTACAACGTGGTCTGTTATTACCAGGATTATGCAATCTACTCGAGGACAAGAGATAAATAAAGAATATACTAATTTAGGAAATATCCAATGCTAATGGCAACGAAATAACACTACAACAGATAAGAAAGATCCAACCTAAAATGGTAAAAACATATCTACTTAGGCTACTTGTAACACCCCAACCCCAAACATAATGCCATACCTAAAACTCACAAAGTGTGGGTGTGGTTTATAAGTGGTGAGGATTACTACTTGATAACTTGGGCTTAAGCATTTTGGGTGGTTGTCAACGGGTCCATTTGGGCCCGAACCCAACAAGTTGTCAGGGTCAGTTTTCCTCGATAACGGACCGGGGACCTAAGCCCGAGACGTTACAAATGGTATCAGAGCCAAATTCTCTCTGATAGTGGAAAGGGCTACCCGAGAGGTGGAGCCGCCCCTGCAAGAGGTTTGAGGAAATAGCTACACGGAGCGTCCAGCCGCCACTATCACTGAGAATAAGTGATGGGCCATGTCGCAACGAGGACGTTGCGAATATAAGTGGGGGAGGTTGTAACACCCCAACCCCAAACATAGTGCCATACCTAAAACTCACAAAGTGTGGGTGCGGTTTATAAGTGGTGAGGATTACTACTTGACAACTTGGGCTTAAGCATTTTGGGTGGTTGTGAACGGGTCCATTTGGGCCCGAACCCAACAAGTTGTCAGGGTCAGTTTTCCTCGATAACGGACCGGTGGATGTAACACCCCAACCCCAAACATAGTGCCATACCTGAAACTCACAAACTGTGGGTGTGGTTTATAAGTGGTGAGGATTACTACTTGATAACTTTAGCTTAAGCATTTTGGGTGGTTGTCAACGGGTCCATTTGGGCCCGAACCCAACAAGTTGACAGGGTCAGTTTTCCTCGATAACGGACCGGGGACCTAAGCCCGGGAAGTTACAAATGGTATCAGAGCCAATTTCCCTCTGATAGTGGAAAGGGCTACCCGAGAGGTGGAGCCACCCCTACAAAGAGGTTGTAGGAAAAGGCTACCCGAGAGGTGGAGCCGTCCCTACAAAAAGGTTGGTTTATAAGTGGTGGGGATTACTACTTGACAACTTGGGCTTAAGCATTTTGGGTGGTTGCCAATGGGTCCATTTGAGCCCGTACCCAACAAGTTGTCAGGGCCAGTTTTCCTCGATAACGGACCGGGGACCTAAGCCCGGGACGTTACACTGCTACACCCTGAAGTTAGTTCTATAGCTCTTCTCATCTTCGATATTTTTCATATGCACAAAGAAAAACCTGACATAACCTACAACATGAAAATTAATATTTCAGATAGTAATATGATAATATTTGGAGGTTTATATTAACTTTTGCAATGGGAAAATAAGTTACGGTTCCAAAAATTATAAATCATAGGTAGTTGTAGCACGTAAAAGATTAAAATCCAACTGGCACCACTAATCTCAATTGTAGAATATGAAAAGAGAAAAATGATACAAATTTAGTTAAAAATGGATGACAGCAATTGTAGGGCAACTAAGAACAAATCATGAGTTGTTTTACAAATCACTATCTGTCACAAATTTGTATGAGCATATATCATGAGGATTTTCCTGATATTTCTATCCTTTTGATTGTGTCTTACAAACGGAAGTGGATATTCTTCTAAATGTCCATTGGTATGCAACACCGCAGCCCCATCTATCAAGTGAAACTGAAGAGCTTCTTAGCATTATGCTGGAGAATATTTACTACAAGCAAGCATCTACTGATTAGCCAAATATGTGCTGGATGTGACTTCCAGTTCAACTCCAAACAAGCGCCTACAACATCACAAGAGAACATGTTAGTGTAGAAAGAGTCGAAGTATTGTTGGCGAACATGTAAATGTGATATAATCTCCACTAATGACAATTAACATAAGAAACTGCGATTCAGAAATCCACACACATAAGAAATGGAAACTCATCGTCTCCGGGAGGGACACTAACGACATCATGGGGCTTATGAGCCTCAGACACGAATGCTTCCGAATCCACCATTTCCATATCCCTAACTTGGATTCTAGTCGACCAAATCATAACATATAGACATGGGGAAACCGAACTATTCCAGTGATTTAAGATAGTGTAAAATCGTAATCGAGAACATGATCGAAATTCACAAAACTAAGTCACTAAAAAATTAAATTTCAACGAATCCTCACTTGTGAATGAGATTGATGTTGATATTTTATCAACATCATCGGAAAACATGCTGCAACGGAGAGATCTGATGCTGCGATGGAGGAGGGGGATGAGATTAGGGTTGGGGATTCGGTAGAAAAAAGACAAATGGGAATTATGGACTATGACAAAAAATAAGTAATATAAATACCTCGGTCGAAAAGGATGCAAGTTCGATGGTTATATGCGGATCCGGTCAAGGTACAGAGGTGGCTCTATGCGTACGGAGGTGCGGTGGTCACAAACGGTCGGTGCAGAGGTGCGTCACATCAGAGAAGGAATGAGAGAGATTTAGGGTTTTTGTTTTATATCGAGGATGTCGACATATGGAAAAAGTCGAGCATGCCAATTTAAGTTATACACATCGTAAAAGTTGTGCATCTCAAGGTGTATGAAATATCGATTTCTGCATATATATTAAAAAAGACGTTTGGAATACTTAAACGTCGATTTTTTTGTATTTTGTTGTAGTGATCTATGTCTTTGTATGTGTATGAGTGTGCATGAGCGTGGGTGCATGCATGCATGTCTGCATTATATGGATGTCTTTTTGTTTTTCACACACCACAATCCTTGCTAATTACACGACAACACAAAAAAATGTATAATTACACCTTGTAATATTACATCGTTTAAGACACTATCCTCTACAGTTAACTTGCTCTGCTAACTTAACCATCTTTGATTTAATCCTAATCAAATTTCTATCTGAAACATGATCTAACAATTAATATAATTTTAGCTTAGTATTTTTATTTTATATTTATTATACTTCCCTCCCCTGAAATCTCCATCGACCCTCGTTTGCATGGTAGATTCACTAAGCACGGGTTGACAAGGAGCGATTGCCGAGTTTGATGATTTAATTGGCAAGCTTGCGGAGCTCACCGGCTCGATAATGTTGATGGATCACACGAGGAGGACTTGTGGAGCTCAATGACATGCATCCATCCTCCCTTTCCTCCTCTCCTCACCCCACCTCCACCGTCTTCCTCCAGCTTGCTCCCAACTCGACTGCTCACGATGTCTTCATTGGTGCCAAGTTTTTTTTATCTTTTTCGCTCTTGACCTCCGCTGCCTTATCAAGGAGGACTACCAAGCATCCTCCACTTATACCCGCAACATATGGAGTCCGCCGTCGGGTAGGTCTCTCTCAACCACGGGGATGTTTGGCTCTTCCTCAACTTTGACGATGAGGGACGGCACCCAGAGAAGTCGCTACCATTCAGGCATCCCAGCATTGTGGACACACTCATCATGGAACCTGACCTCAAATCCTGCATCACCTCGATCTTGATTCCTACTTTATGAACAATGACTACTACCACTGCCCCCGCTTATAAAAAACTTAAACATTATAGATCAGAACTTGAACGTTGTGGCATTGAGATTTGTAGTCTGACCCAAAAAATATTCCAAGTTTTAGATCATGGCAGATACTTTTTAAGCAGAATAAGGGAGATAGAGGAAGTCTGCATCCATAAATGCATGGAGTTGCTGCTGACATCTTGCATTTTTATCGGACGACATCTGTGGCATTTATAAATTGGAGTTGCTGGGTACTTCTCCGTTATGCGAGCTTTACAAACAATATTCCGGCTATATTCCTTCAACTATTCTAGAGTTATGAACCCGTAAAACCATGACTAAAATAGATCACAGATGCATCATGGCATCAACATTGTAATTAGCATGCAATTACCTGTGTTACGACCGAGAATGTATGTCTATACAATCACATCATCAATTTTTATATTTTTATCCAACTCATTCATATTCGTGGCTGAAGGGTGAAGATTTGATAAGGGAAATGCTCAATTGTAAGGCCTTTGAGCATAGACAAATGAGCCTTCTAGTAGGAGTGTAGGGAAGGGGAGTTAAAGGGGGAAACACGCAGAGGCGTCCACCCCATTATATTATATTAGAAATAAAATTAGAACAACCAGGACTCGAGGAGAGTTCGAGAGCAATGGACTACATTTTCAATATAGATTTTTTCGGCACGGAAGATTACACCATTCCAAGCAAGCCAAATAGCCCATAAACCTGCAATTGGTGCCAATCTCTCAGAATTTGGACGAAAACGTGAGTTGAGGAGACCCGAATCAATATTCCTACAGTAGTTAAGGGTGACGATGAAGAGAGTCGGGATGGATCTTGGAGTGCACAAAAGATAAATTGAATGTAGGTTTGTGAGCAATAGCATGGCAGGGAAGTATGGGGAGTGGACATGTCCGCGAGGTTGTGTTGGACCCGAATCATGTTATGAAGTAATAGCGTGGATCGTCTGCTGCAGAGTGGATCACAACAGATTCTTCAGTAGTGCTCGGAGCCGCTCGATCAAGATCAATCGGTCTGCATGAAGTAATTAGTGAAGTTAACATGGCAGACTTAGGCATCCTAATGGTTCGGATTCGGTGCCAGTCTGCTGCCATATCTTGGTGACATTATTGATGACCACAGGGTCAGAGTTGAGTTAGATTACACAACACATATTTGGATCGAGGATGTCGACAAGATAGTTATGTGCGTTAGTTGAGATCCTGCTTGAGGGACTAGAAGATGAAGAATGAGATGTTGTTGTGGACTTGGTTTGATTCAAAGAGGTGGAACTTGAACTAGGGATAGCAGAGCGAAAAAGGGGTTCAAGAATGAGGGAGGAGGAGTCAAAGCGGGAGTGGAAGAAGAAATGGTCGGGGTAGGAGGCGTGTTGGAGGATGGGGGAGATTGTGATGATGGAGCTGTCGAGATTGAAGGTAAATGCGATGCAGATGAGGTGGGAGGAGGGGTGTGAAAGGATGAGGAGAGGCGAATGTAGCAGATCTTGTTATTGTGCTTAGAATGGATTGCGAGTACGGTAGGTTCCATAAACCTTCGCCCTAGAGGAAAAGTAACCACCGGGCCTCGCGGTAGACTCCTTTTTTCGTTGGCAGCCCCATATCCCTTGTGATTTTTTTGACATTCATGGATAACCAAACTCGTCTCAGCTTACGATGGATGTTCGAATCGTCCACTCCTGATTGCGTGCACAGCTTGAATGCCTTTTTTATTTCGTTTTGGAGTCCCAAGTACGTTGGGCTATGAGGTTTCAACCCCTTTTTTGCATCTAAGGCTAAACATTTGCCACAATGGCTGTTTCTTTCCATCTTGTGCATGTGTGTATATATAGGTTATGCTTTATTTGGCCGTAAAGCCAGGACCCAACTTTGACTCGACTACCAAATAACGGGCTCGACTCAAACTTAATATGCATATGGGTCAAATCCGAGCCTTACTTTTCTTTTAATTTTTAATCTCCAACTATGCCTAAAACACACCATGACTAGCTGAACCCGACTTGGCTTGTTGACGGTCATAGGAGATCACTGTGTGACAGTCACTAGTTACAGCTTTTCTCAGACCAAATGTTGACTGAGTCAGTTTTTAGGGACCAGATATTAAATAACTTATGAACCATTCATATATATATATATATATATATATATATAGGGGGTAGGGAGCCTACACCCTGGGGTGTAGGTAACTTCCTGCACCCGACCTATTTTTCCATTATATTTTTATTTTTTTGAATGAAATTTTTGGAGGATTTACTTAATATGTTGAGTAGAATATGTGTTTCAAGTTTCATGCAAAACAAACATTCATAACATGTTCATCTAGAAGAGGTCATTTTCAGCAACTCCGAGACCGTTAAAATTTGGTAGTCTTGATGGAGATGATAGGAGTCTCGAATTAAGTTGAATTTTGAATGACATCATGGTGACATATAGTGATCTAATTCCCCCAAAGTATCAGTTCAAAAAAACCAAAAAATAATGAAAAAATAGGCCAGGTGTATGGAGTTACCTGCACCCGCCGGTGTAGGTTCCTTTTTCCCATATATATGTATATATATATATGTATGTATATATATGTATATGTGTGTGTGTGTGTATATGTATGTATATGGGGTTGATGGGGCTGCCTCCTCGGGGTAGCCAACATGACCTCCATCTTTTTGTAGAAAACATGAGTACTTTAATAGAATGTGTATACAGTTTGTACTATAACTGCAGACTATAAATACAAAACCGCATACAAAACTATATATTATAATACAAACATTAAAACTTCACATTGTAATACAATCTGTATACATATTTTTACTAAAGTCGTCATGTTTTCTACAAAAAAGGGGCTAGCCTTCATGAACTCAGGAAGGACCAAGTCCTATTTCAAGAAATCCTATATATGTGTGTGTCTGTGTGTGTGTGTGTGTCTTGTAGGCATATTATGTCTAGGGTATTTTGATTGATCAACCATTCTGATATAATCGATCAACTATCTCTGATCGATCACCCTATTGTTGACAAGCAAGGGATGGGGCGTCCAGTCATGGAGGGCCTGCGGTTTCCTATAATTCAGAGCTGGCAATCGCTATATCAACCGCTCTCACGACACCCGATACCCAAACCAAGCTAATCGACAACAATCAACCCTTGAATAATATATGCAATGAATAAAATATTATCATAAATTTATTATACCCTACAAAATGTGTGTATATTGCGCAAGTGAAGGGGTCCAATCATTGAGAGAAAACAATGGATGGCTTTAATTATGAATAATTATTGCTAATTAATAATAGTTATTTTTTGCACTATTTTAGCTTTTTACATTTTGTGTGGATTTTCAATTATATTTAATTTTTATGGTTTTTTATTTTTCCTATTTTAAAATTTAAAAATTTTCTTTTCAATTTTGTAATTTTTAGATTTCTGTCTGATTTAAAAAATATAATATATATTTATAAATAATAATAATGATATTATATATTATATAAGTAATATATAGAGTATATAGTATACCAATAGTTTTATATTTTAAATACACATAAATATACTCAAAATACATGAAATATTGTGTTTTTTATATTTTCTCTATTTTTGGTATTTTTATAGATTTGTTTCCTAATTTTATTTTTTAGTATTAAACATGTCAAAACAGTTAACATATTAATTATCCGAGAAAGGTTTAGGTTTAATAAATATAAATAGGTTCAAAATTAACCTAAAATTATTTTTAATATATAATATATATTATAAACAAAATTTTAGGATATAATTTCCTTTTTAATTTTATTGAATTTTTGTTGATTTTTATGAGTTTTCTAGAGCCTTATGATTTTTATGGTTTTATTTTGTATTTTTAGGAGTTTTCTAATATGTGATAGATTAAGTAATAATATAGATACTTTAATTCTTTGGAATTTTAAAAGTGATTATATATTTTACATGGGTTTTAATAATCAAACAATGAGAAAATACATCTTTTTGGATTTTCAATAAATATGAAACTACATTAAATTCCAAAATAAAAATGTGTGCATGAATAAGCAAGGTGTTAAGAAATTAGTGTAATTTTCACATTATTTTTAAAGTGAATAAGTTAATTAATATAAATAAAAGACATAAAATAAAATATGATAAAGATGGACCTATTTATAAATATTCGAAATATTCAGTGCATAAAATAATAAATCCAACATGTTCAAGGGAGGCCTACAATATTTACAAGCCTCACATGTCACAACACGTGACGTGGAAGGGTATATATGTAATATTCAGTAGCAAAATAAATTATTTTAATTACAAAGCAGATGATATTTTAAATATGGAACATAATATATAAACATTAGAGGGGTAACTATGCTATTCATCCCCTAAACGTGGAGATGAGCGGTGGGGAGCGCGCCACCTGGTCATCACAAAAATGATCGAGCCGCTCTGATAGTGCACCGCTATACTTGTAATCAATGACCTGGATTAGATATGGGTTGAACTCTTCATCCAACGACAATTGGGGTGTTATGAAGAACAACCAAGAACAAGCCCAGGGGGAGCTTCAATCTGACCATTCTCCTTGCTTCGAAGTCCAATCACACAGCTGACCATCTCATCACATTCTATCATGACTTCTTTTCCGATTCATTAGATCCTCCCATATCCGGATCTGGTTACGTAGAAATAATTTATTCAATAAACATAACTTATATTCAGAAATAGATTGCAATTAAAATTATTAAGAAAAGAAGTATTTTAACCTTTTTTCCAATTACAAAATAAAGTTTGCATGATACATTGTCCCACTATAACCTTTTACATGTACATCAGCTGGAATGAACATGCATAGAAAGATTACCAACTACCTTATAAGTTAATGCTACTGAGTCTGGCTGGATAGCTATTGTCCCTGTGATGACTCTTCGATGCTTGTTGGGTTCTTAGAAATCATGGGACAAGGATTAACGAGTGCTATTTAACGAAGAAGAGAAAAGTAAAGAAGTAGTGTATTTAGCAAAACTTATTATATCGAAAAGTTTCATTTCTTCTCATTAGTTTAAGTTCTATTCCTTTTCTTCCACATCAGGGATTAGTTCAGGGAATTTACCTCACCACTCATGGATTCTGATGTTGGGGATACTTCGGTATTGGAGATTACGTTGATCTTGTGAGTTTATGCCACCGCACGTCACCTCAACCAATCCTCCAATACTACCCTGATAGTTTCTGTTTCTTTTATCTTTGGTTTCAAACCCTTAGCCTAACAAATAAAGAAGCACACCGTCCTCGAGGATCCGGTAGCTTAAAACCACATGCTAAACTTTAATCACATATACTAACGATATTAAATGCATGTTATCGTGACCCAAACTCTATCCAACCACCCGTACATCTACATGGCATGATCACATCTTCAAGCAGTCAACCCGCCTAATGGAAGCTGAGTACCAATCGTTGCAAATCATTAATTTCGTGCACACTTATCATAATAGGAAAACCATGTACTACCTAGGTATAGCCTGCCGATACAGATGTTCTTCTGACAAATCTACTGATTGCATGGTTGGCCCGTAGAATCTACTCCAAGTCATCCTTATCGTAAAAGATAGAACACACATCGAAACAAGATTTCATTTATATTATGTCCATTTTCATCTAATATCTGAGTAACACTGCACATAAATCATAGCAACTTCAAGGATGATTCCTTACACAAACTCTATTTTGGCAATTATTTTAAAGTAAATCATGAAAGAAGCATTTGATTATTCTTCAAAATACAAAGCACGATAAATATAAATTTGTATCCAGTTTAACTTGAAAACCCAATAACAAGGGGAAGGATTTCATTACATAATCAAGCTCTTTCTGCCGTATGTAGTACTTTCTCGTGAATTGTTTTCAGACATGATAATTTACAGCTCCTAGAATGATCGAATTTCACTTTTGTATCGAGAACACTAAGAATGTGCCAAGACACAAGAATGAATGAAGAACAAGAAGAACATGAAGAACATATTTTCTCTTGTGATTTCAGCGGAGCTTCCCCTTATATGGGGCGATGTTTGTAGGAAAATTTTGGCAGAGTTTCCCCTTATATTGAGATATGTTTCTATGAAAATTTCGACAGAGTTTCCCTTGATATAGGGACATATTTCTATGAACATTTCGGTAGAGTTTCTCCTTATATCGGGATATATTTCAAAAGAAAAACGGAAAGAGTTTCCTCTTAAAAATCATTGAGAGGAAAACAACAACAGAACATAAAGAACATAAAAAAATTTCAAGCAATGCAGAGTCGGTAGACACCATGCATCTTAGGTGAGTGAAGCGTGTGACGAATCACAGGGTTCACTAACGGCCCCGTTGCCTGCACCTAAGTAGTACGTTACACATATTCCTCCATCAAACAACCATAAAATCGATAATAACTGCAAAATCAGCAAGTCTCTTGTCAAGGGTGAGTGAGTCATATGAAGAACTTGTATTCTCACTGACGACCGAGCCGCCCGCACCTGAGTAGGGCTATGCTCAGATTTCTCCTCGAACCACAATACAAAATAAATTGGAAAGGAATATGAATCGAAACTCTATCTCAAGTTAGAGCTACCTACCTCCTACATGAAGCCAACTAGGAGAGGATCGCACCGTCCTCCTCCTCGTTCTCCGGGCAACGCTTCGATAACGCTCCTTCCCCACCTCCCTCTCCTCCTCCTGACCTCTCGACCCTAACCCTCGGGTAGTAGTGGTAGTGAAAATCATAGAGTGAATGGGTAGGGGGAGCTATTTATAGGCTTCTAAAAAGTGCTAACCATGATTAGTAAACTATGGTTTAACCTTTAACTACAGTTGGCAGCTCATAGTTTTGACCAAAACTTATCTAAAATTTAAGGCTTAAGTTATAACCTTCAAGAAGCTTCTAGATTTTCTAATGATACTTAATTAATGCTAATCGTGATTAACTTTCACTAGTCATAATTTAACTTTCGCTACTTACGCTTAACTTTTGCTGACCTCTAATTAGTGTTCGCTAATGGTGATTAGTGGTCCTTAATATATCATTAGTTTTTTAATCATGATTAATTAGTCTTAATGATGGTCATTAATGGTTAATGACATCTTAAGGCTCCTTCTCTTTCTTTCGAAATATATTCGAAATGAAGTTTGATTCACATGAAACAAATTCCTTTGGTTTCCTTTTGACGAGCCAGATTTTACGATATACGATCCGAGAGAGACCAAGTTCAAGGATTTACAATTATAACAACCTTAAAGGAAGTCTCATCCTCAAGACTTGAAGTTCATGCATAACAACCTTAAAGGGGATTGAAACCATAACAACCTTAAAGAGAGCGAACTTCATTTCATTTATAATGAAGATATACATTATACATAGTGCTATCATTCAAATAAATAGCTCTCTCATTTTTGCCTTGGGTTGCCATGTGGATTCTTTAAAATCTTGGTTCTGACATAATATTTTAACTAGAGGCACCTCTTTATTCCTCAACTTCTTGATATCATTGTCTAGTATTTGAACATGTATTTCTAGGTATCAAGTCTGGTTTCATATGCAAATCATCATAGCTATTCTTATGTTGAGGATCCTTAGTATACTTTCCCAGATTTGATACATGAAAAACATCATGTATTGCTGAAAGATGCGGATGAAGTGCAAGTCTATATGCAACTTTCCTAATACACTGGATAATTTCAAAGGACCTATGAATATGGGTGCAAACTTCTCACGCAAGCCCAAAGTCCAAATTCCCTTCATAGGTGATACTTTGAGGAATACAAAGTCATCTACCTCAAACTCAAGGTCTTTTCTCCTAGTATCACTATGGATTTTCTGGCAACTCTGAGAAGTTATTAGCCCTTTCCGAGCAAGTTCTACAACTTCAGTGTCTCCTTAAGTCTATTGAAGAATATGTGATTAATCATACTAAAAGATGAAAATAGAGCTTCGTTCCTGAGTAATTAGCTGCATTTCATCATTTAATCTGCATTTCTACCATTTATGCACTTAGAGTTAATATTTGCATTTTAGCACTCATGAGTGCATTCATAATCATATCCACTTTTCCACCTAGTTCATGCATTTTTAACTAATTCATGCTAAGACCAATTGACTTCAAACCAAGCCATTGTGTACATATTACTAATAAGATTAAAGAAAAATAAAAATACTAACTCAAATAATCGGCCCATGAGATAAAACTCCAATTTCAAAATAGGCAAACTAAAACGCTCATATCTTCCTCAAACATTGTCCAATTCAGGTATGCTCACTTTTAAATTAATATATATATATATATATTTAAAAACCTTCAAAATAAGATTAATTTCATAAAAATCAGAGCTGATATGTGAGAGTTGGGTTTGGGCCTCTTTTACGCATTTTGTATTTTACCTGATTTTGACCTACTATTTTATGTGAATAATTAACCCTTTTTATTTATTTTCTTTTTAATTTATATTCTTTGATAAACGTTTTATTAAAATGCATAAAAATCCAAATTCAAAATGAGACTGAAATCAAAGAAAGTGACCAACTCCGAGTGCTTCTTGTGAGTCTGTACAAATATCTCACTTTTTCAACTTTATTTTATTTCCATGTTTTCATATTTAATAAAAAAATAGATTAATCTGCATTTCATCATTTAATATGCATTTCTACCATTTATGCACTTAGATTTAATATTTGCATTTTAGCACTCATGAGTGCATTCATAATCATATTCACTTTTCCACCTAGTTCATGCATTTTTAACTAATTCATGCTAAGACCAATTGACCTCAAACCAAGCCATTGTGTACATAGTACTAATAAGATTAAAGAAAAATAAAAAATACTAACTCAAATAATCGGCCCATGAGATGAAACTCTAATTTCAAAATAGGCAAACTAAAACGCTCATATCTTCCTCAAACATTGTCCAATTCAGGTCTGCTCACTTTTAAATTAATATATATATATTCAAAAACCTTCAAAATAAGATTAATTTCATAAAAATCAGAGCTGATATGTGAGAGTTGGGTTTTGGGCCTCTTTTACACATTTTGTATTTTACCTGATTTTGACCTATTATTTTATGTGAATAATTAACCCTTTTTATTTATTTTCTTTATAATTTATATTCTTTGATGAACGTTTTATTAAAATGCATAAAAATCAAAATTCAAAATGAGACTGAAATCAAAGAAAGTGACCAACTCCGAGTGCTTCTTGTGAGTCTGTACAAATATCTCACTTTTTCAACTTTATTTTATTTCCATGTTTTCTTATTTAATAAAAAAAATAGATTAATGAGTAAATATTTATCTTTCATTTTATCATTATTTTTCTCGATTTTATCTTAACTAAAAATCATAAAAAAATTATAAAACCCAAAACTAAAGTATTCTATGTACATAGAGTACCCCAAAAATATAATTTTGCATAAATGACCTCTTTTTGTCTTGGTCCCTTCACGAAAGTTATTGATCCCATCAAGATGAGCAACTTCATGAAGAAAAGTTGTTGATTTGAGGTTGTTTATTATTTCTTTCCTATTTATCATTGGATTTAATTTTTTAAATTTTCGGGGAGTGACATGTCGTAGATCTTGGAGCTGCCATGTGTCACCCATTTTTGGTATTTATTTCGATTATTATTTGCAAAAAAAATAAAACTAAAAAAAATTAATAAAAGTATAAAAAATAAAACACGGTACGTGCTGGTCACGTGCCCCCTCCGTACGCACCCAGCACATGATGGTCTCTCTTCCCCCTCTCCATTCAAACCCTTCCTTCAACGCCAACCCCCACAGGACCCACGTCCACCTACCTTCTCTCTACCTTTACCTCACTTCTCATCTCGTCGTCCAACCACCTCCACTTATATCTCCACCGGCCTACCGACCACCGCCTACCCTTATCCCCTCTCACCCTCGCTATTTAAACTCGTCGCATCCTCCCTCTCCTATTATCTCGCCATATCCTGGAGAAAGGAAGAGAGAGAGCTCAAGGAGAGTGGTGACAGCTCCTCCATCCACCCTTGAAAACTCCTAAGGCAAGATCACCAGGAGCTTCGTCGCGATCCGCCACGCGACTTGAAGAGACAACCATAAGAGTCGGCCTCCGCCACTCCAATTCCAGGCGAACCCCCCTCATCCCCTTTCTCTTATTTCCCATATTTTCAACCTTTCCCATGTTTCCAAATCGCCATCTTCTTTCTCCAATTTCCGCCTCCTGTCCACCTTCGCCAACCACTTCCCCGCTGCATCAGTTGGTGTGAAGACAACCACTCTTGCCCTTAAAGCACGCGACACCATTCACCATGCAGGAGAGCCCGACCCAGCCAACGTCCTGAGCTGCCGCCCCCCTTGGGTGCACCCCCTTCTTCTCCAGCAAAGCCACAACTACACCCGCGCCTCCTACGCATGAGCAACCCCTGCATCAACTTCTATGCAGCACACTGCTGTGCACTCCCCTTAATCTTCGCGCGAGCCTTCAACCGCAGGTTCTCATCGCCTTCGACGAGCAACTGCCACACCAGTGGCCTGCTGCACCACCTGCATGTAGCCCTTCCTCCATGTAGTGGTTCGACCTATTCCTCACACCGTAAAAACACACTAATCTGAAAGATAAAAAGGCCATTGTATCGACTAGGTGGATTTTAGCAAAAAAAGATTATTTTTATTTTTATTTTTATTTTTACTCCTAAACAAGATGTGTATAGTGTCAAGTACGGTAGTGTCAAACTCAGGGAGGCAAGCTATTGGAAAATAGAGTTAAACTAGGTAGAAAACAAAGGTAAAAGATTTTCTACTTTTTATTTTATTTTTAGGTTTTTTTTGTATTTTTGTTCAATATTTATGATTTTTATATTATTTTTGTGATTTTTAAGGATTTTGTAATTTTTTATTACTTTAGAAAATATTTTGTAGTTTTTGTTTGATTTTATTTTAGTGTTTTTATGTTTTAATTTGTTTTTCTACTTTTATGAATTTTAAGTAGTTTTTAGGGAACTTATGAATTTTTTGTTATTTCTAATGTTGAGAACAATGTTTACATTGAAAACAGATTTTTATTTTCAATTTTGAAGATTTAAAACATTGTTAAAATAATTTTATTTTATTTTTATCAAAAGTAGATGAAATTATCTTTAATATGTAGTACATATTTATGCGATTTTCTTTATTTAGTTATGATTTTTAAAAGTTTTTATTTATTTTTAATTTTTTATTGATTTTAATATTCAATTTTTATTTTGTTTTTGGTTTTCTATTAAAATATTATAAAATGCACTAAAGGTAATTTTTGTTAGATTTTTAATGAAGTTTTTATATTTTTTTTATGAATTTTAAAGTTTGTTATATTTTTATGTATATTTAAAGAATTATTAAAAATAGAAAATCTTTTTAAAAAAATGATTTATACTATATATAGTATAATATACAATATTACTACGTATTTTTATTATATTTGTGTATTCTTGTATTTTATTTATTATGTATATTGTATGTATTGTATGTATATACAACTATAGTGGTATTTGTGGAATTATAAGAGAGTTTGAGGCGCACATGGCAAAATACAAAAGCGTAGGAGTTCGCTCTCAAATGTCTCAGCAACTCACATTCTTGGGCACATGATAATTACCACACCTGGACCTGTGAGAATATCCCAAAATATTCGGGGGGCGGTCTGCAAAAGTCACAAGATAATATCCCAGGGTGCACGTACAACACACGTGCACCGCTGAAGGAGTTTAAGCGGAGAGCGGCTTTGCTTCTGGACCATTGATCCACCGATGATCAACGGTTGTTGCTAACGACGCGTGGCTCGATCTCCAACGTCCAATCAAGCCCTATCCTGTGGTTGAGGCTCAATCTGGACGAGTTCTTCCTTTTTTTTTGCAGAATAGGCTAAGAAACTTTACTTTGTTCCTCACGCACGATGCTCGATCTGATATCCGATGCTTCGTTATTTCGACAATGCTCCATATACAACGATTCAAGGTAGAGGACATGCAGGTAATGGTTCGATGACGTAGGTGCTTTGCAGATGGAGAACCTCCAGAAATAGATCGATATGAATGCTTCATTCCTAAATCGACCTCAGGTTCCTGCATCGGGTGTACAATCGATGTTGCTCGCCTCGTGCGTTACGGTTTGAATGCTCGCAGAGATCTGATCAAGACTCCAGCCATTGAATCCCATACAACTTAGGATGCTGACCTTCTGGTGAGTATTTCGCCTGAAGATCTAGCTCCAACAAAGGATCTTCTTGTTGTTAATCATTCTTCATGAACGACAAATCTGGGACTGGGTGGTTGAAGTTCGATCCTACTGAGTATTCATGTTCCTAGGCACGGTTGTGCTTGCTTCAACTCACTACTGGCAATCGTGCACCTGCAGATGATACAACAACTCGAGACGATCGTCCCGGTCCCAAACACAAACAGAGAGAAGTGAGCGGAAATTGTTCCTACGGAGGTGATATTCCAGAACCTAAATACCTGATCACCGTACCTGATCAAGGTTGGGCAGATATGGAGGATATAGGAGAAATTAAGGGATTTTAATATCAATTTGAAGAAAAATCATGAAGAAGAGAAAGAGAGAGAGAGAGAGAGATTAAGAGGAAAATCAAGGAATTGAGAGGAGAAGGGAGATGGAGAGGCGAAGGACTGGAATGGAAGAGATGAATGCTAACATGGAACGATTGCGGATGGGTTATCGACTGTGATATGAAGCGGGTGCTCCAGATGGGTTGTCACCTCAACTCATGGCGGAATGAGGAGGCTGGGCACAGAGGAGCAGAGCTCGACTCCAGCAGCGATCACTCTTAGATCTCCTCCCTCAACCTTGCTTCAATGGTGAAGACGGAGGTGTGGCTATCACCTGCTTCTTCCCTCTCTCCTGAAGCTCACTGGAAATGGACTCGAAAATGGCGTATGTAGCACTCAGAGGGGGGGGGGGGGGGGTGGTGGGGGGGTGGGGTGAAGGTCCTTTTATAGATGGACGTCGACGGGAGGTTGGCGCAACCATCCCAATGGCCAAGCCATTGGTACGTTGGCCGAGGAAGAGGAGAAGGAAGTGGGGGGAAAGGGAGCAAGTGGCAACGTTGGAGAAGAAATGACGGGGAAGAAAGAGGATGGAGAGGAGAGAGAAAAAGGTAGAGAGGGAAATTAAAAAAAAATAATTAAATTATTAAATAAATTAATATTTATATTAATTTAAGAGATAATTAGATATCTAATTTTGTAATTAGTAATTAAATAATTAATTAAATAACTAAACAATCTTAATAAGTAATTAAATAATAATAAATAAATTCATAAAGAAATAATTAAATATTTTTATTTGATTAAATTTAATGAAATATTAATAAAATATATAGATATAATAAACGACATATGTTAAATAATAATAAATTACGGTACATTAGACAATATATACCAATACGATCCCGAAACCCCACATTTTGCATATTAACTCTGATTTTAACAAAATCAGTGTCATTTTTAGATAATTCAATAGGATTTTAAAGCTGAGTTTGCCGATTCAAAGTTCATACGACTGACTTTGAGGTCTGGAAAATTTAGTTAGAAGCTTCGTGGCCTCGAATTTATTGGTATTTTAACTTAAATTATATTTTTTTATATTTTTATATTGATTTTTAGAAGAATTTTAAAAAAGAAAGTAAATTAATTGGATTTATGGTTAATTAATTTAAAATATAGGAAATTTTTACATATAGTACAATATACAATAGGGCCTAAATGCCAAAACTCACCCCTTTAATTCTAATATTTTTTTGATATTTTTAATAAATAGTATTAAGTATAAAACAAAGTTTAAATGTGTGTCTGCTATGTTTGGAATTTTCTATAAATAGTTAAAAACATCGAGAGTCAGCTTTTACAGCTTTTTCGATTCATTGTAATATTTTATTTTCATGTTGAATAATTTTTCAGATATTTTTATAACATAGTATATATTTTTATGAATAACGTTTATTAAGAAAGTGTTTTGGTTTGGAATTATCTTAGTGATAAATAAGATAGATGTAATATTTATAATGTAAAAAAATTATTTAATGTATTTTTATTATCTCGGTTTTCTAGTATTTTTATACATTAGGATCCTTATCTCCCCCTACTTATTTATTTACCGACCGGCCAATATTGACCTGATCTTAGGGTTATGATCAATCTGTATATATCTAAAACCCTCTTTCTCTTTTATTTTTCTTTTTCTCTTTACTATTTTATTTTGGTTAAAATAAGTATTAAATATATAATATTAACAATTGTGGTTAGAATGATAATTGGTTGGAATTAGTGATTATTTACATGTATTTTACCAAGGATTTTAGCCATAATGAAATAATAAAGGTGATGAATCACATATTCATTACACCGCAGTGACAACCACCACCACGCGCCCCGCCAAAGGCCTCCAGCCACCACGCCTTGGCTGGATGCCTCCATCGATCACGACCACCCGCATTCGCCTGTGCACGGACCTCTATGCCTCCACGCTCCATAATTGTGGTACATAACATGCCCTTAACCTTATCCCTCCTCACGTACATAGCACGTGAGTGCGGGGTCCTTCGCAGGAACACCCCTACTATTCAGAGAATTCTTAGAAGGGCCATGCAGTCCAAGGTGCAGAAACCACCTAATGGTTCTCAATAATTTCATTTCGGCCCTCCGCACTACATTTTTTGTTTTATGTTATTTATTTTCTCTATTGTATTGAGAACCTTGTGTTTGCATATTTATTTGAACCATTATTTGCATCTTATTTTTAATTTTAAAAATAGTGCGATGTTCTTTTATTAATTCTCTGCATATTGGCATGCTTGTGACATTTTTATTTTCAGTGGTTAATTAATTATTATTGTTCTTGTGAAAATTTGCATATTTTGCCTAATTGATGCTTAGAAATTTCTAATTAATTAACCATAACTTCAGAAATTACCAAAAATTCACGGATCATAGAATTAATTGCTAGTTACATTATGTCCAAAAAGAATTGCATTTGCTCGCATATATTGCTCTCTAAAAGTTATTTTGTGCATTTCACTAATTAAATTTTGATAGATATTAAATTCAAAATTTTTAAGGTCTAGGATTTTTCTGAGATATATCACATAGTGATATATCGTAGATAATTTTATTTCCTAAACACAAATGTATTTAGTATTTATTATAATTGATTATTGAAAATCTTATTGTATGCATTCTTTTAATCTTTGAATATTCATATTGCATCTAAAAAATCCAAAAAATCAAGTAGTCTAATTTTATCATATTTACATTCTGGCCAAGTTTGAGGATTTTGTAAGTCATTTGATCGAAATTTACAATTTAGCCCTTGAACTTTGCCTAAATTACATTTACCTCATTTATTTCATTTAAAAATATAAAAAAATGCCTCTTTGAAAACCTAACTTCGAGATCGAATAAAAACTAACATAAGGAGACAGTTGCCTCCCAGAGTTCGACCTTGGACTTCCCAAGTAAAAAAAGTTGACCGCTCAGTTTTAATTTCAAACGTTAAAGCTTAATTGCGGTTGTTTTGATTAAAGCTTAATTGCTCGACTACAACAAACAAAATTCAAACGTTAATTCCACACTATAAACTAGGGTAATTTTTATTATATTTCGCTATTTTTTATTTTATTTATTATGTATATTGTATGTATAGTATGTATAGTATGTATATACATCTATAGGTGTATTTGTGCACTTATAAGAGAGTTTGAGGCACACATGGCAAAATACGAAAGCGGAGTGGTTTACGCGCAAATGTCTTAGCAACTCACGTGCTAGGGCACGTGATAATTTCCACACCTAGACCTATGAGTAAATCACAGAATATTCGGGGGGAACTATGCAAAAGTCACAAGATAATATCCCAGGGTGCACGTGCACCGCTGAAGGAGTTTATGCGGCGGACCGCTTTGATTCTGGACCGATGATGAATATGCGATTCGTCATATTTATTCATTTATTTTAGCTTAGAATTCCTTATAAAACATCTGCATATAATACTAACTCCATATTCTTACTAACTTGCATCTGTGTGTAAATATTGTACACTTCTTACTAATTTTAACTTAAAATAAATAAATACAGAAAGAAAGGAAAAATAAAGAAAAGAAAAGAAAAAGAGGAAGACTGTATACAGGCTGACCCAAACCCCGAGAGAAGGTCAAGACTTGACCTGATCGACCATGAATAAAGTAGGGAGAGATAAGGTCCTTAAGCAGAAAATTCAAAAAAATGTGTGTGTGCGTGTGTGTCGTTGTAAATACTTCTCACTTATTTTGTTTATATATGTAAAAAAAACACTAATTTATTTGTGTCTTAATTGACTCAAATCAAATAACTTTTAAAACCAAAGTTGTAAATAAAAATGTGTTCTAATTAATAAAAATAATTGCACAATAAAATCATGTACATAATAAAATTAACTACACTTGGAAAAAGCCACTAAGCACCAATTGAAAGACCAATTCCGACTCCATATGAACTCAAATTGAACCAATCTCACTTCCATTGGATTCTAAATTAATTTATCTTTAAAATGGCCGTGATTGCATAATTTTTGGAGTTACGAGTGAAAAGTTGGTGGTCCGGGGTGGTTTGTGAAATTTTCCAATGTATTTTATACATATTGTATTTGTATATATTTGTAAATATTTTTACTATTATTTAAAATTAAAAATAAAAAAATAAAAAAATTTAAAATAATAAAAGCTAATTTCCTCAATTACCCTTGTATATAATGTCATGTATGTATATAATATATGTATATAGTTGCTATTTTTAATTAACCACCATAAAAAAATAAAAAAATAACAATTTTTATTTTAAATAAATAAAGTGACGAAAATTTAAAAAAAATAGTTAATTTTTAAATAGTTTTATCTCTCTTTTACTTTATCTAATTTCAAATTTCATCTCTCTTATCTCTTCCACCAAAAAAATTCAAAAATTCAAAAATTCAAATTTCATCTCTATCTTTTCTATTTATATGGCTCCTTCTTCCTCATTCCAACTTGATCAATCTTTAGAGAGAGGAACCTGATCTCCAAGAGAAAATTTCGTCGAGAAAAGTGCCTAGCCTCCGAGCCATCCGATGACAGCGAGTCAGCCTTTGTCGAGGCGATCACGGTCCATTTTCGCTCCTAAGGTGAGATCCACGTTTTTCTTATTTTAATCTTAGGTTAATCTTAGTTTCATTTGTCGCATTTTTAATTCCATCGTCATTTTATTTCTCTAGATCTTAAAAAATAATTTCATCACGATTTGATCCGTTTCGAATCGGATTTTTCTCCCATGATTCTTGATCTCTCTGCATTCAAATTCTACCTCCCACGATCTCTCAACTCCGACCACGCACGATGGCTTGAGATCGGATTCGAATCTCTCATTTCCGTCAGATCCTCGTTCATTTTTCTAAGTTCTAAAAAAATAAAAAAATACAAAAAACTATTGTATTCTTTATTTCTAAGGTTTGTTTCGCAGAACCATTAAAAAGAAAAAAAATATACATAAAAAATAAAAAAAACATTCCTCATTTTCTGTTATTTTTAGATTTCGGATTGAAAAAAAAGTTTTTTTATTAATGTTTTCATTCACTATTTACCAAAGATATAAAATTACAAAAAATAATAAAAAATAAAACAAAAAAGGGGGAGAGATGGCAGCAGGGCCACCACCCCCTGGCACCATCGTCGGCTCCGCCAGATCGCCCGTGCCTTCGTCGCATCCCGCGGGAACCGCCGTCCGCCCTCAAACTACCGCGTGCCCTCCTGATCCACCTGGGCGTGTATCGCCCAGGCAGCCTCCTCCCAGGCCGACACCCGATGCTGGCCCCCCACTGCTCAACCCTGCGCGCGACCCTGCTCCGACCTCCAGCCCATGCAAAAACCTCCCACCTCCGTCGTGCATTCATCCAGACCGCAGCGACCAGCGGCTCCGCCCCGAGCTCCTTGCACGGCAGCCGCGCAACTGACACTTCTCTCTCTGCCACTGTGCTTGGCGGTTGTGGCGACCTTCCGTCGGTTACCAGGCGGCCCTCCGCCGTGTCCCAGCCCAGACATCTCCAGCGCCCCCACGCCGTGCGCCCTCGCCGATCTAGGCCGCAAGCGCCACCACGTGCGGTTCCACCTGACGCCGTCCACCGCCTCAGCCCAGTGGCGGCGGATGCCCTTTGTCCCTGTTTAGAAACGAAGGCATGAACAGTGAACCCTAGGGATAGTTTTTAAAATAAAAAAAGTTTTGGAAAATTTGCGGAGGTATCTCTGAAAGTTTCTACAATTGCAAAAAGGTCCATGACAAATTGAAGGTCATGTGCACCACACACGCTATTTGGGTAATTTGCGATTGAACTCTATCTTTTATCTATATTTGTGCGTGTCTGGAATAAAAAAACATAAAAGTTCAAAAAATTGCTTAAAAATTCCAAAAAATTAGTGTAGGCGTATTTTGTTGACTTTTAATTTCTGACCAATATTTGTCATTAACTCTTTATAAGAACAAAAAAAATGCGAATAACAAAAAATGTTAAAAATTTTGTAGAAAATTATAGAAAAATCCAAAAATTGTGATTTCAGTTTCTGATTGTAGATATTAATTTGTAGTTTATATTAAAAATAATTACCAGGACTTTTAGTCACTTAAAATATTTTTAAGTTGCAAATTACTCCAGGCTGTGCACATATTCGCATTTTCTCACTGTCTGATTTTTAGAAAAATATAAAACATCTGAAAATTCCACAAAAAATCCCAAAAACATTTCAAAATTTTGAAACCCAAAAACATTTTCTCTGATTTTTTCTGAGCATTTTTGATATATTGAAAAATTACAAAAAGAGTTGGTGTGCGTATTTTTGATCTTGTGAATATTGCTTTGTGTTATTTTTGAAAATAAAAAAATATAAAATCAAAATCACTAAAAATTTAAAAATCAGAAAATAAAAAAAATTAGAAAAAAATTATTAAAAAAATTTAAAATATAAAAAAAAACCACAAAAACCAAGGATAGTTGTCCTTTGAGATTACTGTTTTCTCTTAATTGATTTTTGATTAACTGAATAATCGTCGGGATTTGTAGCCTCCCCGAGTTTGGCCATGTCCGCTATACATGTTAAAAAGTAGCAAAATAAAAAATGTTTGTTTGTCGCGGGATTTTCGGGGATAGCAACGACTTACTATTCATTAATTTCCGATCCACCAATTTCTCTAACAACAATCGTTGATCTACAGATGATCAACGGTTGCTGCTAACGACATGTGGCTCGATCTTGAGAGTCCAATCAAGCCCTTTCCTGTGGCTAAGGCTCAATATGGATGAGGTTCTTCCTTTTTTATTGCAGAAGTGACGATGTTCACGACGAAACTTAACTTTGTTCCTCACGCACAGTGCTCGATCTAATATCTGATGCTTCACTATTTCGACACTGCTCCAATTACATCGATTCAAGGTTTGTGACATGCAGGTAATGGGTATATGATGTAGGCGCTTGCAAATGGAGAATCTCTAGGAATAGATCGATATGAATGCTTCGTTCTTGAATCGACCTTAGGTTCTTACTTCGGGTGTAGAATCGATGCTGTTCGCCTCGTGCATTATGGTTTGAATGCTTGCAGGGATCTGATCAGGACTCCAGCATTTGAATCCCATACAACTTATGATGATGACCTGCTTGTGAGTATTTCGCCTGTAGATCTAGCTCCAACAAAGGATCTCCTCGTTGTTAATCATTCTTCGTGAACGGAAAATCTGGGACTGGGTGGTAGAAGTTGTATCGGGAGGATGGTCTTCATGTTCCTGGGCACGGTAGTGCTCCGGTCATGTGAGGCTTCAACTCGCTAGTAGAAATTGTGCACCTGCAGATGATACAATAACTCGAGATGATCATCTCGATCCCAAACACAGACAGAGAGAAATGAGCAGAAATGGTTCCTGTAGTGATGTTCCATAACCTAAATACCTGATCACTGTACGTGATCATGGTTCGGCAGATATGGAGGATATAAGAGAAATGAAGGGATTTTGACGTGAAAATAGAGAATCGGAGGTGGATCTCAGTATAAATTTGAAGAAAAATCATGAAGAAGAGAAAGATTAGGAGGAAAATAGAGGAATTGAGAGGAGAAGGGAGATGGAGAGGCGAAAGGCAGGAAAGGAAGAGATGAATGCTAACCTGGAATGATTGCGGATGGGTTGTCACCTGTGATCTGGAGCGGGCGCTCCAAGTGGGTTGTCACCTCAACTCGCGGCAGAATGAGGAGGCTGGGCACGGAGGAGTGGAGCTCAACTCTGACAGCAATCATGCCTAGATCTCCTCCCTCAATCGCGCTTCAACGGCAAAGACAGAGATGCGACTGTCACCCGCTTCTTCCCTCTCTCCAGGAGCTCATTGGAAATGGACTCAAAAATGGCGGATGCAACACTAAGAGGAGGGTGAAGGTCCTTTTTTAGATGGAGTTCGACGGGCGGTTGGCGCAACCATCCCAACAGCCAGGCCGTTGGGAAGTTGGTCGAGGAAGAGGAAGAGGGAGAGGGGGAAAAAGGGAGCGGGCGACGACGTTGGAGAAGAAATTGACGGGGAAGAAAGAGGATGAGGAGGAGATAGAAAAAGGTATAGAGAGAAATTAAAATAAAATAAATAAATTATTAAATAAATTAGTATTTATATTATTTTAAGAGATAATTAGATATCTAATTACGTACATAGTTGTTAAGTAATTAATTAAATATAATAATTAAATAGTTAAACAATCTGAATGAGTAATTAAATAATAATAAATTAATTAATAAAGAAAAATTAACTATTTTTATTTGATTTAATTTAAAAAAATAATAATAAAATATATAGATATAATAATTAAAACAGAAAAGGGAGGCTCCTACGTGTAGCAGCCAAGCTGGCTGCTACATGTAGCATTCTCCCCCAAATTTTTTTATTTTTTTGGCGAAATTTCACCATGTATATTCATCTATATATCCCTCCTACATGTCATTCAATTTTCGCGATAAACAAAGACTCCTAAGCCCTCCATCTAGACCGGGTAATTTTTAACGGTCTGAAATTTGTTGTAATCTACCCCTTCTAGATGGACGGCTTAGGAGTCTTTGTTTCTCGCGAAATTTGAATGACATGTAGGAGGGATATATAGATGAATATACATGGTGCAATTTCGCAAAAAAATAAAAAAATTTGGGGGAGAATGCTACATGTAGCAGCCAGCTTGGCTGCTACACGCAGCAGCCTCCCGACCCTCTAATTAAAATATATTAAATAATAATAAATTAGGGTACATTGTACAATATATACCAATACGGTCCTGAAACCCACATTTTGCATATTAACTCTGATTTTAAACCAATGTCATTTGTAGATAATGCAATAAAACGGATTTTAAAACTGAGTTTGCCCAATTCAGAATTCATACGACCGAGTTATGAGGTTCGAAAAATTTAGGTAGCGACTTCGTGACCTTGGGATTTATTGGAATTTTGACTTAAATTATATTTTTACATTTTTATATTGATTTTTAGAATAATTTAGAAAAGAAATTAAATTAATAGTATTTACGATTAATTAATTAAAAATACAGGGAGTTTGTACGTATAATACAATATACAACGGGGCCCAAACGTCTGAACTCACCTGTTTAATTCTAATATTTTTTTGATATTTTTAATAAATAGTATTAAGTATAAAACTAAGTTTAAAAGTGAGTTTAGTATGTTAGGAATTTTCTATAAATAGTAATCAACCTCGGAAGTCGATTTTTACGACTTTTTCAAATTGTTGTAATATTTTATTTTTATGTTGAATAATTTTTCTGATATTTTAATTAAATAGTGTATAATTTTATGAACAACTTTTATTAAGAAAGTGTTTTGGTTTGGAGTTTTTTTAATGATAAATAAAATAGATGAATTATTTATAATGTAAAAAATGTATTCAATGTATTTTTAATATCTCGATTTTCTGGTATTTTTACACATTAGGATCCTTATCTCCCCCTACTTAATTATTTATAAACTAAGTCAATATTGACTTGGTCTCATGGTTAGGATCAATTTGTATATATTACATATCTACATCCCTCTTTCTCTTTTATTTTTCTTTTTCTCTTTATTATTTTATTTTGGATAAAATAAGTGTTAATTATATAATATTAACAATTATGATTAGAATGATAATTAGTTGGAATTAGTGATTATTTACATGTATTTTACAAAGAATTTTAGCAAGAATGAAAGAATAAAGGCGATGAATCACAGATTCATCACACCGCATCGACAACCACCATCGCACACCCATGTCAAAGGCCTCCAGCAACCTCGCCTCGACGTGGCACCTACATTGATTGCCACCACCTGTGTTCGCATGCACGCAGACCTCCACGCCTCCATGCTCAATAGCTGCAGTGATGTGCCTACCCTTAACCCTATCCCTCCTTACATGCATAGCACATGAGTGCGGGGTCATTCTCAGGAACACCCTCGTTGATCTAGAGAACTCGTAGAAGGGCCCCGCCGTCCAAGGTCACGTGGTATGCACGTGACGAACTAGACATTTGCAGAGACCCCCAAAGGTTTCTCGGTAATTTCATTTCGATCCTCAGCACTACATTTTTTATTTTATTTTCATTATTTTCTGTATTGCATTGAGAAACCTATGTTTGCATTTTTATTTGAACCATCATTTGCATCTTATTTTATATTTTAAAAATGTTTGATGTTCTTTTATTAATTCTCTACATATTGGCATGGGTTGTGACATTTTTATTTTCTATGTTTAATTAATTATAATTGGTCTTGTGAAAATTTGCATATTTTCCCAATCGGTGCTTAGAAATTTGTAGTTAATTAACCATAATTTTAGAAATTACCCGAAATTCATGGATCGTATAATTAATTAATAGTTACATTATGCCCAAAATGAATTGCGTTTGCATGTATATATTTCTCTCTAAAAATCACTTTGTGTACTTTAGTAATTAATTTTTAATAGATATTAAATTCAATAATTTTAATAGATATTCATATAGAGATATATCTTAGATAATTTTAGTTCATGAAAATAAGTGGATTTAGTAATTATTTTAATTAATTATTGAAAATATCATTGTCTGCATTCATTTAATAATCGAATATTCATATTACATCCAAAAAATTCAAAAAAATAAAGTAGTCTAATTTCATTATATTTAACATTCTTGCCAAGCTTGAGGATTTTTGAAATTCATTTGGTTGAAATAAACAATTTAGCCCTTGAACTTTGCCAACATTGCATTTGCCTCATTTATTGCATTTAAAAATATAAAAAATTACCTCTTTGAAAACCTAACTTCGAGATCGATTAAAAACTAACCAAAAGAGACAGTTGCCTCCCTGAGTTCGACCTTAGACTTCCCAAGTAAAAAAAAGTTGTTCGCTCGCTTTTAATTTCAAAAATTAATTAAAATAGTGGTTGTTTTGATTGCCCAAATGCAATGAACAAAATTTAAACGTTAATTCGACACTATTAACTAGGGCAATTTTCGACTTCTTTAAATGATGCCGTTGTCGGGGAGGCACGTCTTAGGTTGTTTTTAGAAAATCAAGTTTTTAGGTTTTCCATCCCCGAGTAGTCTGACCCCATGTTTTTCTTGTATTTATTTCTCCACTTTTTTCTTTCTTTCTTTCTCCAACATTTATTTTATTTTATTGTATATTTTTATGTGAATCTCTCTCTAATATTCAATCTTCTATTTTTCTCGTGAGGTACTCAACGAACTTTAATGGGCTCTCTTGGAAGCCGACATAACTCGAAGCGACCGACCGCCTGAAGAATTTAATGTTTGAAGAGAAAGTTTTCTTCTTTAATTTGTAATTAATTGCTATATTCCAACGATTCCTGATTGGGTTCTCGCGTATGTAAATAGATTGGATTCTTTGTGGTGTGTCAGACTTGTTTCACTCTCCAGTGAGAGTTAGGCCCGACTTGAGTGGTTCGTAGTTCTAAGATTGCATATACGGCTATTAGAGATACTAGGTTTTTTATGCTCATAGGACTAGGACCACACTACAATTAATTATATGTACTAGATCGATTTTCATTTAATCAAAGTAAATTATTCTATCACTCACTAATAGAAATTCCTGTTCTAGGTGTGATTTCTCGTGCATGCATTAGATTTATTTTTCTAGGTAAATTTCAATTCTGTTTAGCATATTGCACGAAGATTGCAAGGAAGCACTCTAAGCATCTCTGACTCAGTATTCATCATCATGTTTCCCACTGCATGAATTTTTCGATTCTCCCTCGATTTTCATTCAGATAGGAATAAATGAAATTGGAATCCCCGTGTAGACGTGCATTGATCCCCACTCAAATTCAAAGTGATAAAGAAACAAAAACAAGGGAACTAGTAACATTATTGATTAATTAAAACCAGATAAAATTGAATATCATTGTTTTTGGAGGTGCAACCTGGTCATTGTTTTATTTTTCTTCAAGTGAGAGAGGAATGAACACTACGATAGAGACAAGATAGGATTTTCATATTGACTACTGATTCTAAAAAAACAATTAGCCACTTCTCAGTGTGGATCTATGGGTAGCGGTAAATGGTTTGGATTTCCTTAGCAGATTGGGAGGTTTAGAGGACATCGTGTAAGTATCTATCCTCAAGTAACGTGTGACCGTATTTATACAGTCTGTACTTACTCCCATACCAACTGAAAGTAGGTGCAACTAGTCGTAAGATTTGGGATAGTTTGTAGGGAAATACATGCACCTAACAGCTCGTTACTTTCAAAATTTTGCAATTATCGCCAACTAAAATAGACAATATAATTTGTCCGATCCTTTGTTGCCTTCGCTGAGTTGAGTTGATGAAATCGGGGATTGCATTTGTGTATTGTGTTGTGTGACAGTGTACTTGCACACACAAATCATGGTTTCAAAAATCTATTTCTTTCATTCCATTCAAAGATGTTTGAATTTTAGCATTCACACCCATACTCCATGAGTCACGCTCACATGACAAATTCCCAATCTTCTTTTTCACTTCCTTTTCAGAGGAACCCTCTCTTTGAGGTAGTTTCTCCCCAGTCGTCATTCTTTTCACCCACCCACCCTTGGTTGAAACATTAAGATCGAACCGCTCACAAAGCCGAACATGTTCTATGAAGACACAATGGAGCAAGCGGATTAGAGGATGAATATAGGCATAAACGACTTTGATAGAGTAGCACGATTATCGGTTATGTATGATAATTCACTGTTTGAACCATCCTCTACTCGGGATGACTCAAAGCCCATGTATGCTCACTTTTCCTTTGAACACAGAGATGACACCCAAAGTCAAAGAAATAGGACTCTTGACCAAACCATAATTACAAAGACTGACTATATCTCGGTTCAGGAGAAAATGCCAATGTCGCGGCATACCGAGCATAGTCACTCATCTCCAAGTCATCAGACGATAATGGATGATATAGCTCGAATTAATAATAGAATCGAGGTTTTGATAGAACAATTTGATAATGCCATCCAAATAGTAAAAGACATGATAATCAACCAAGATAAATCAAGAAAATCACAGAACAAACCCAAAACTCATCATGTGCCACATGTCCACATGCAAACACCACACACACCTAACCAGTCCATTGACCACCTTACTAACTATTGAGAAAATTCTAAAAAAAATGAAAAAAACCAGAAAATTCAAAAAAGACAGACAACATCAATATGGAAGTGTTTTACAAAAGTTTGATCATAGGCTTCCATTAATCAAGACCATAGTGTATGTTCCCGAACATTAGAGATTTGTGAAGAGTCAATTATCACCTAAGAAGATGGGAAAGAAAAGATCTTGAATAGATTAACATTTAATTAGTATGTTCAGTTCAATGGTGCAAATCCAAACAAGCAAGGTCCAAAAAGTCAAACGGTTGACCAAGGTGACCTGTGAAATTGAGAATATTTTAATTTAATAATGTCCGGATTGACGACGATTCTATACTGAATATCCTCCGAAGTTTGTGTTTGACAGACTCGAACTCGGACAACTCATACAGACCCGAGTGATCGTTCAATTTCCCGACCTATCCACAAAAAGACCGAGAGGAATTTTTCTATTGTCATTAATTTCCAAGGTGTCACACATAGAGTGGACTTCATTGTCCAAGACATTGAACACCGAGGAGATTTATCTGAGTCTCCCATTATTTTGGGAAAGCCGTTTCTAGCTTTCGTTAGAGCGACTATTAACTGCGAGACTCAAGACATCATATTCTCGAATCCAAACCAAATTGATCAAATTCTCGAGGACACACCAAGCCTTGAGACTACCGAACAAGAAATGGGCAGTTGTGATATTGAAGAATCCTTTTATGCCCATACCTCTCCACTTATCAGAGACACAAACGAAGGAGAGACATCTTATGGAACGACTGACGAGGCTACAAAGGTAATTAAAATTAACCAAGATATATCCGATTCACCACACCTACAATATTATTGCAGATATCCTTGAATCCACACATGCAAAGCCAACATAGAGAAAATACTTAGGACTGTGCTGACTTTACAAGAATATTACAATTAATATGGAGACTCATCTGATAAAGAACCTGGGGTCAGTACCTCACAAAGAATACCTCTTAAATTGACTAAGAATATCACCTGCAACATTTCAGAAAAAGACTCTTCTGATGATTCCTCATCAGGTTCGGATGTTGTTAGCAGTTTGAGAGAGCTCAGTTCGGAGAATCTGGAGCCTGATTGGAATAAGCAGTCATACGTTGACCCACATTAGACTTTTCTTGTACCTCTCTATTATTCCTCTATGACCGACTCCCCTGGTCCCGTTCAATACACTGAAACAATTCGTTATGACTAGACTGACACTTATTCATCTGAATAATCAGAGGAAGAACATATTGACCTGAAAACTGAGTGAAATCTGAGAAAGAAGCTCAAAAATAAAAATAGTTGGAGCAACGTGATATTTTATTATTATTCTGATGACAACTTCGACGATGGTTGGGAATCGTCTGACTCATCTTCTTCCTATCAATATACCCTTCCACCACATGCCTTGAAAAAGATCGACCGTAAACCTTCTAGATCATTGGACACCCTTCTCCTGACCCCATCGTTTCCCTTGTATATTTTCTTCCTAGACTTAGGCCAATGCCTAAGTATAGGGGGGACCGATGCCATCTGTATTTACTAATCATTCTAGTGTTAATTTGCTCTATATATTCTCCAAATCTCATTGGTTCTTGTACTCACTCTTGTCCTATACTTAGGCTTACCAGAGACTAAGTATAGGGGGGATCGATGCCCACCCTGTAAATATTTGACCATTTCTCCTCTTGACCTCGACCTCTCCACCTTTTGATCTTCTTCTATACTAAGGTTGACCAGAGCCTAAGCATAGGGGGGTGGTTGACTTATATACTCCTTTTTTATTTTCACTCTCCAATGCTTAGCACGAGCTATCTTTTTCGTCGCTTCTTGTGCTCTGAGGACATAACACACACTAAGTATAGGGGGCATGTACATATATACTTTACCCATAGCTCGTACTTTCACGTATTCTCGTATATATTATGCAATAATTACATGATGAGTAAAAGTCAAAACAAAAACAAAAACACCAAAAAATAAAAGATCTCTTGCATATCATCCTTTCATTCATATAAAAAATGAAAAAAATTCATATTGCACCTCAAATGCATCAGCATCTCATTTGAATATCTACCATATGCAAAGTGAAAAATTTTTGGGTTCTAAACTGAGTTATGAGTAGAAGTGGAGAGGGTCATGACTTGGCCTTAATATACCTAATTTCTAGATGAACTTCACCGAGAAAGAGGATTTTAGAAGCTTCAGGTCTTTTGACTTAATTCTTCGAGTTCTGCATGGCAATGTGTAGCCTCTGACTCTTACTGTCTAACTCGGTATCCTATTTCTGGGTATAGCTTCTGAGTAGGGAATTAAATTATTCTCTCGTACTTTATACTTTGCTCAACTCAAATGGGGCGTTGGAAGACTATGTGGGTCAATTTTTTGGTAGCGTGGACATTTAAAGATTGGAGTATGGGTTGAAATAGAGCTTCGGATAAGGGATGGACGGTTGGGTATAATTTTTTCTAAGACCACAAAACATGTACGGAAAAAAGATTCTATATCCGTAGGGGCACAAAAGATCCATGTAGAGTTACCAAAAATCCATACTAAAAAGAAGCCAAACTAATATTTGACTAAGAAGGTCAAAGCTTTAAGAAAACCTGCAGATCTTGGTGGAAACTTGGCGAAACTGGTCGGCTTCACAAGGAGAGGTGACTACAGTGGTCACCCTCCAGTTCTTTTCCCTTTCTTCTCATTTCTCCCCCCTTCGATTGTGAATACATCGTGACAGACCTTTGAAGGAAATACCTGACTCCTCGAGGACAAGTTAGGTTTGCATGGTAGTCTGACATTCTTGATGGGGAGATGTAAAACCTTTCACACACATGAGCCAATTGTTCAATGTTCATGGGATATGCTTTGGGAGAAGGATTGATCTAAGATGACTTCTAAGTCGAATCTGTTACAATGATATGTAGGACTCGAGGGCTGTTGATTTTAAAACCCTAAATCTCACATAAGTTCCGCTAAACTATTAATCTAAAGGTCGGGTCTAGCTCCATTTTCACCTTTTATTCATGACTTTGGTATGGAACCCAAAATCATTTCACTTTTGCATTTCATTTTAGTTTCTTGGGGACGAACAAGGTTTAAGCACATGGGGTTGATGGATCCGTGATTCATCATACTAAAAGATGAAAATAGAGCTTCGTTCCTGAGTAATTAGCCGCATTTCATCATTTAATCCACATTTTTACCATTCGTGCACTTACAATTAATATTTACATTTTAGCACTCATAATTGCATTCATAATAATCTTCACATTTCCACATAACTTCATGCATTTTTAACTAATTCATGATAACTCCAATTGACCTCAAACCACTCCATTGTGTACATATTACTAAAAAGATTAAAGGAAAAATAAAAAAAATACCAACTCAAATAATTGTCCCGTGAGATAAAACACCAATTTCAGAATAGGGAGACTAAAATGCTCATATATTCCTTATACAACATCTGATTCAAATCTACTTACTTTTAAAGTAATATATATTCAAAGACCTTCAAAACAAGACCAATTTCATAAAAATCATAACTCATATGTGAAAGTTGGGTTTTGGGCCTCTTTTGCGCATTATGTATTTTACCTGATTTGACCTATTATTTTATGTACATAATTAGCTCTTTTTATTTATTTTCTTTTCATTTATATTATTTGATGAAAGTTTTATTAAAATTCACAAAAATCCAAATTCAAAATGAGACTGAAATCAAAGAAACAGACCAAGTTTGAGTGCCTCTTGTGAGTCTGTACAAAGATCTCACTTTTCCAACTTTATTTTATTTCCCTTTTTTCTTATTTAATGAAAATCCAACAAACTAGATTAATATGCAAATATTTATCTTTGATTTTATTTTTTTTCTCGATTTGTCTCTTAATTAAAAATCACAAAAAATTACAAAATCCAAAAATTAAAGTATTCTATGTACATAGAGTACCCCAAAAATTTCATTTTGCACAGATGACATCTTTTGCTCTTAGTCCCTTCAGGAAAATTGTAGATCACATCGAGAAGAGCAACTTTTATAAAGAAAAATTTTCGATCGAAGGTCTTTTGCTATTTCTTTCTTATTTATCTTTGGATGTAATTTTGTGAATTTTTTGGGAGTGACATGTGGCAGCTCCCGGAGCTGCCACGTGTCACCCATTTTGGTATTTATTTCGATTATTATTTGCAAAAAAAATGAAATTAAAAAATGTAATAAAAGTAAAAAAGTAAATATAAAAATAAAATCACGGCACGTGGTGGTCACGTGCCCCCCTCCGCACGTGCCCAACACGTGTTGGTCTCTCTTCTCCCTCTCCATTCAAACCCCTCCATCAACGCCAACCCCCGCAGGACCCACGTCCACCTGCCTTCTCTCCGCCTTTACCTCACTTCTCACCTCATCGGCCAGCCACATCCTCTATTTCTCCATCGACCTACCGGCCACCGCCTACCATTATCCCCTCTCACCCTCGCTATTTAAACTCATCGACTTGTCCCTCTCCTATCATCTGCCAAATCCAGAAGAAAGGAAGAGAGAGCTCAAGGAGAGTGGTGACAACACCTCCATCCTCCCCTCGAAGACTCCTATGACAAGATCACCAGAAGCTTCGTCGCGATCCGCCGCATGACTTGAAGTAACTACCACAGAAGTCGGCCTCTGCTGCACCAGTTCCAGGTGAATCCCCCTCTTCCCCTTTCTCTTGTTTACCCTGTTTTTAGCCCTTTCCCTCGTTTCCAAATCTCCACCGTGTTTCACTAATTTTCACCTCCTGTCCACCTTCGCTGGCCTCTTCTCCACTGCATCAGCTAGTGTGAAGCCAGTCGCTCTTGTCTCGACGTCATTCGACACTATCCACCACGAAGGAGAGCCCACCCTAGCCAACACCGCGAGCCGCCTCCCCCCTGGGGGCACCCCCTTCTTCTCCAACAACACCGCAGCTGCACCCGCGCCTCCTATGCATAAGCAGCCCTGACATCAACATCTGTACAGCACACCGTTGTGCGCTCCTCTTCGTCTTCGCACGAGCCTTGAGCCACAGGTTCTCATAGCCTTCGACGAGCAACCGCTCTACCAGCAGCCTGTAGCGCCACCTGCGTGCAGCCCTTTCGCCACACAGTGGCTCGACCTCTACCTCGCACCACAGTGACAACCACCACCGTGCACCCCCGCCAAAGGCCTCAAGCCACCATGCCTTGGTCAGGTACCTCCATCGATCACCACCACCTGCGATCGCCAACACACGTACCTCTACACCTTCACGCTCCATAGTCGCGGTGCATCGCCTGCCCTTAACCTTATTCCTCCTCACGTGCATAGCACGCGAGTACGGGGTCATTCACAGGAACACCCCCACAGATCCAGAGAACTCACAGAAGGGCCCTGCTGTCCAAGGTCACGTGCATAGCACGTGACCACTTGGACATTTCCAGAAACCCCCTGAGGGTTCTCGAAAATATCATTTCGATCCTCCGTACTGCAGTTTTTATTTTATTATATTTATTTTATGTATTGCATTGAGAACCCTGTGTTTGCTTATTTTTTATTTTAAATATTATGATTTTCTTTAATTAATTCTCTACATATTGCCATGCATGTGACATTTTTATTTTCTATAGTTAATAATTATAATTGTTCTTCTGAAAATTTGCATATTATGCCCAATCAATGCTTAGAAATTCGTAAAAAATTATAACTTCAAAAGTTGCCAAAAGCTCACGAATCGTAGAATTAATTGCTGATTACATTGTGCCCAAATTACATTTGCATGCATATGCTGCTCTCTAAAAATCATATTGTGCATTTCACTAATTAAATTTTAATATATATTAGATTCAATATTCTTAGGATTTAGGATTTTTCTGAGATATATCACATAATGATATATCTTAATTAATTTTACTTCTTGAAAATAAATTGATATAGTATTTATTATAGTTAATTATTGAAAATCTCATTGTCTCCATTCATTTAATCATTGAATATTCATATTGTATCCAAAATTTTCAAAAAAATATGGTAGTATAATTTCATCATATTTATCATTCTGGCCAAGTTTGAGGATTTTTGGAATTCATTTGATCAAAATTTGCAATTTAGCCCCTGAACTTTGCCAAAATTGCATTTGCCTCATTTATTGCATTTAAAAATATAAAAAAATGCCTCTTTGAAAACCTAACTTCAAGATTGATTAAAAGCTAACCTATGGAGACAGTTGCCTCCCTGAGTTTGATCTTGGACTTTGCAAGAAAAAAAAGTTGATCGCTCGCTTTTAATTTCAAAAATTAATTAAAATAGTGGTTTTTTTATTAACCGTTAATTGCCCGACTGCAACGAACAGAATTCAAACATTAATTCGACACAATTAACTAGGGAAATTTTCAGGTTCTTCATATATCTGAATCATAAGGGTTCTTTATTCTGACCTATTGCCAACATAGAGGAGTAGTGCACCTATGTCCATATAGTGCTTCAAACGGTGCCATGTCAATACTTCTGTGGTAACTATTATTGTAGGTGAATTCTGTAAGAGGCAAATGTTTAATCAATGATCCCTTCCATTATAAGGCACATGCTTGTAACATATTCTCTAGAATCTGAATAGTACGTTCTGATTGACCGTCTGTCTACAGATGATATGATGTGCTCAAGCAAAGCTGTGCGCCTAAAGTTTTCATGAAGTTATCCTAGTTGGGTAAGGTGAATCGTGAATCTAGATCAGAAACTACCTCCTTTTGAATGCAATGGAGATAGATCACATGTGTAATATATAACTCAACAAGATGGTCTAGAGTGGAAGATAAGCTTATTGGAATAAAGTGTGCTACCTTGGTCAGACGATCTATATAACTCATATATTGTATTTACCACCGGGAGTTTGAGGAAACCCAGCAACAAAGTCCTTGGAGAAGCTTTCCCATTTCCATTCGGGATAAGGAGAGGTTGCAATAATCCTACTGGTTTTTGATGTGAAACCTTTACCTGTTGGCAAGTGAAACATGAGTTTACCAACACAGCTACATCGTTCTTCATTCTTGGCCACCAAAAGTGAGAATGAAGATCCTTATACATATTTTTAATTCTAGGATGAATAGATAATATTCAGCAATGCGCTTCATGTATGATGTATTTCCTCGACTCTGGTATATTATGTACGCAAACACTGTTATGGTTATACATTAACTTATCTTGTATATGGGATTCTCAAGTTGTTGTCTCAAGTTTTTATGGATTGGGTCATCCTCATGTCCTTTCTTTATTCTATCTCAGATCTCTGGTTGTTTCCATTCAGTCGATGTTGATACTAAACCCCCGAAGTGGATAACACACACCAACCCAGGTGGATAAGTTCTTCTACTAAGGGCATCTTCTATGACATCCCCCTTACCGCGATGGTAAGCGATGTTGCAATCACAATCTTTAAACATCTCTAACCACCGTCTCTTTCTCATGTTGAGCTCTTTCTGGTTAAATAGATATTTCAAACTTTTATGATCGGTGAAGCTCTCAAAAGTAATACCATAGACGAAATGTCTCCATATCTTCAAAGCAAAGACTACAACAACTAGTTCAAGGTCACGCATCAGGTAGTTCCTCTCATGTGTCTTGAGTTGTAGTGATACATAAACAATTACCTTGCCATGTTACGTAAGAACTGACACAAGCCATTCTTTAGATCCATCAGTGTATACTGTAAACCCTTCAGTTCAAGAGGGTAGAGTACGGATAGGTGCAGATGTTAAGAGTTCTTGCAGTGTCTGAAAATTTGTTTGACATGCATCATATCATATGAATGGGACATCTTTCTAAGCTAGCCTAGTCATTGGCAATGCTATTCGTGAAAAGTCATTCACAAATCTTCTACAATACCCAACTAGACCTAGAAAAGATCATATTTCTATGACAGTCTTCTGGTGTTCCCAACTCATCATTACACTAACCTTCGCAGGATAAACTGATATGGCGATCCTAGAAATAAAATGGCATAAGAATGATAATTCAGATAGCCAGAAGTCGTATTTGTTAAATTTAGCATACAATTTGTTCTTTCTTAGTTTTTCAAGTGCTTGCCAGAGATGATGTTCATGCTAGTACATATCCTTGGAGTAAATAAACATGCCATCAATGAAGGTTGCTGGGGCATTTGTCTACTCATGGGATCTAGGAATTCCCTGAATAGTCTATTCATGAGATACATGAAGGTTGCTGGGGCATTTGTCAGCCCAATAGGCATAACTAAAAATTCATAATGTCTGTGTTTAGTTCAAAAGGTTGTCTTGGGAATATCTGCATCTTTAATTTTTAACAGATGGTATCCATATCTTAAGTCAATCTTGAAATATATAGTTAAACCCTCCAACTGGTCAAAGAGATCATCTATTCTTGGCAGAGGATACATGTTCTTAATTGTCATGTTATTTAGATATCTATAGTCAATGCATAACCTCATTGATCTATCCTTCTTCCTCACAAGCAAAATAGGTGCACCCCATGGTGAAGTATTAGAACTAATGAATCCTTTGTCTAACAATTCTTGTAACTGTACCTTTAACTCCCATAACTCGGTGCCATCCTGTATGGAGAGATAGAGATATGTTGAGTATCAGGTGTGAGAGATTTCATATTCACTCTATTGCTCAGGCGGTAATCCAGGTAGTTCATTTGGAAATACATCAAGAAAGTCACACACTATATGTACATCTTCTATCATTCTGTCTGACCCTGATATAGTAGATACATAAGCTAAATAACCTTGGCATCCTTGCTCTAACAACTATTGTGCCTTCAGAGTAGAGATGTATTTTACATCGTCACTAGACGTATTTCCAATAAACTTGAAATCTATCAAGTTAGGAATGTAAAAAGTTACTATCTTATGGAAACAGTCAAGGCATGAATGATTTCTTTCTAGACAATCCATCCTCAGGATGAGATCAAAGTCATCCATTTCAATGAGTAGTAGGGAAACAAGTAGCTCATGTCCTGCTATCTATACTACAATTATCTAGGATTCTTGGATCAAATTACTCTTCAATTCTTCCCAATGGGATGGAAAAAAGTGAGCTCAGAACCTTTCTTCAAAGTTATCGCCTGTAAATGGATCTACTTAGTTCTTGAAAATTTTCTCCACCATAGTCTTGGATAGTTTATTAGAGAGTAGCCAACAAAGTAAACCCAAGTGTACACTAGTGAATGTATTATTCTCAATATGCTGCTGACATCATCAAGCCATAATTCTACCTTAGCAGGTATCTCTATACCTTTGAATAAAGGAATCATTCCCTTTCAGTAATTGTAAAGTAATTTTTGGTGTCTAAGAAGTGCCTTCTCCATTCCTCCTTCCGCTATAGTAGGAGCAGACTCAGTGTGAGGATGGTAATTGGATTCTTCCTCTAAAATCCTGAACCCTAGCATCCGCAGGTCTTAATGCCTCGAGTTTCTCCGCTTGAACATTGAGCCTCTCCTCTAATGCTTACTGCCTTTCCTCGTCTCTTGGAGCATTGCCATCATAGCCACTAGTTGCATAGACACATCTTGGTCTGCCATGATCCTAGGATGAATCAAGGCCAAAGGTTAGGTTCTATGTGTTTTAGCATGATGTACATAAGGGACAATAAATTGTGAATGATGCTTCAGTAAATTATTAAGATCAAATGATCTTAATACACCCTTAGTTTTTGAATACTGCTCATAGTTGTCAATTACTGAATAACTTATTAGAGTAACCAAGTTCTAATACCAAACTATCACGACCCCATTTTCAGGTCGTCAGATCAACCCATATCCAAATCTGGTTAATTAGCAATAATTTATTCAATAGTCACAACTAGAATTCATAAATAGACTGCATTTAAAATTTTTAAGAAAGAAGCCCTTTAACCTTTTTCTATTCACAAAATAAAGTTTACATCGTACATTATCCCACTATAACCTTGTACATGTACATCAGTTGGAAAGAAAATGCATAAAAAGATTACTAAATACCTTACACAGTAATGTTACTGAGGTTGATTGGATGCTTCTATCCCTGTGATGACTATCTAATGCCTGTTGGGTTTCCAGAAATCATGGTACAAGGATTAGTGAGTGCGAAGTAATGAAGAAGAGAAAAGTAAAGAAGTAGTGTAGTTTAGCAAACCATATTATAACAGAAAGTTTCATTTCTTCTCATTAGTTTTAAGTCCTATTCCTTCTATTGTAGGATATGGATTAGTCCAGGGAATTTACCTCATCACTCATGGACTCTGAAGCTGTGAACCCTTTGAGATTGGAGATTGCATTGATCTGATGAGATTATGTTGCTGCACGTCACCTCAACCAATCCTCCAATACTACCCTGACAGTTTCCTTTTCTTTTAGTATGCTTGCTTTCAAACCCTCATCCTGACAAAAAAAGAAGCACACCGTACTCGAGGACCCGGTAGCTTAAAACCACATGCAAACCTTTAATCACATATACTAGCAACTTTAAATATATGTTATCCTGATCTAGCCGCTATCCTACCTCTCGTGGCTCCATATGGCACAACCACATCTTCATTCAGTCAACCTGCCTAATGGCAGCCGAGTACCACGCGTTGCAAATCATTCATTTATTTCGTGCGACACTTATCATAACATGACAACCGTGAACCGCCCAGGTATGATCTGCTAATACATATGTTCTTCTGACAAACCTACATATTGTATGCCTAACCCATAGTATCTACTGCAAGTCATCCTTATCGTAAAAGATAGAGCACACATCAAAACTGGATCTCATTTATGTCATGCTCATTTTCATCTAATATCAGTGTAATACTGCAGATAAATTATATTAACTTCAAGTATGATTCCTTACACCAACTCTATTTTAGCATTAATTTTAAATTAAATTCTGAAACACGCATCTGAATATTCTTCAAAATACAAAGCATGATAAACATTAAATTTTATCTAATTAAACTTGAAAACCCTACAGTAAGAGGAAGGATTTCATTACCTAATTGAGCTCTCTCTCACGTATGCAATACGTTCTTGTGATTTTCTTAGAAAGGGTGATTTATAGCTCCTGAAATGATTGAATTTTATTTTTATATCAAGAACACTAAGAACATGCCATGAACACGAAGAACGAATGAAGAACGCGAAGAACGGACAAAGAACACGAAGAACATATTTTCTCTCATAATTTCAACAGAGCTTCCCCTTATATGGGGAGATATTTCTTGGAAAATTTCAGCAAAGTTTCCCCTTATCAGGACATATTTCTATGAAAATTTCACTAGAGTTTCCCTATATTTTGGGATATATTTATATGAAAACTCCAGCGGAGTTTGTCCTTATATTAGACATATTTCAAAAAAAACGGAAATAGTTTTCTCAATAAATTCATCGAGAGGAAAACAAAAGCGAAAAAGAAAGAACATAACAGAATTCCAAGCGATGGATAATCGATAGACACCATGCGTCTTAGGTGAGTGAAGCATGTGACGAATCACAGGGTTCATTGACGACCCAACCGCTCCAACTTAAGTCAGGCATTACATAGATTCCTCCATCAAACAACCATAAAATCGATAGTAACTACAAAATTATAAAGTCTATTGTCAAAGGTGAGCGAGTCATATGAAAAACTCATATGCTCACTGACGATCGCGTTGCTTGATGAATATATGATTTATCGCCTTTATTCTTTCATTTTGGCTAAAATCCTTGGCAAAATACATGTAAATACTCACTAATTCCCATTAACTAATATTCTATACTTATTTACTAATATTATATATTTAACACTTATTTTATCCAGAATAAAAGAATAACAAAAAATGAAAAATAAAATAAAATGATGGATGTATATAAAATATATACAACAGACTGATCCTAACTCTGATATTGGATCAATATTGACTTGGTCGACAAAATAAATAAGTAGGGGGAGATAAGGATCTTAATATATAAAAATATCAGAAAATCTAGATAACAAAAATATATTTACACAATTTTCAACTTGTAAATACTTCTTTTATTTTATTTAGCATCAATAAAATCTCAAATAAAATCAATTTCTTCACAAATTTGTTTATAAAAATATATATTAATTTTTAAAAATATTAGAAAAAATATCTAATAAATAAATAAAATATTACAATGAACCGAAAAAGCGGTAAAAGCCAACTTCCAAGATTCATAACTATTTCTAGAAAACTCCAAATTGACCAAACTCACTTTTAAACTTTGTTTTATAACTAATACTATTTATTAAAAATATAAAAAATAGAATAAAATGGGAGTTTAGGCTTTTGGGCCTTTTGTTTACATGTACTATATGTAGAAACTTTCCGATTTTCTAAGTAATTATCCTTAACCGTGAGATCGCCTCCGAGTCATTGAGCGAGATTGAGAGGACGTACGGTGAGATCGTGTTGTGGTGAGGCTTTGCTCCGCCACGTGCTCAAGCCTTTGTGACGTGCCACCGTATCGAGGCAAGGATCCGACGGAGCTTCGCTGAGCTCCATCGTAGGCCACCCCATAGACTTCCTACATCGCATCTCCGGGATAGACTTCTCAGATCTAATCATCTCTCTATCCTTCTTCTCCGATCTATCCCTACACTTTCTATTTTCACCTCTCGATCCTTCTCTTCTATTTTCTTCTATTTTCTTGATTTCGAACCAAAATCACATAAACCACCTCCGACTTCATCTCATTCCACCTTCTCAATGCATTCCACATCCCCTTGATCACCTCGAGCCCCTTGGATTTTAGCTAACCCCTACAGGAGACAGGTAAAGCCACGAACATTACTAGGGGTTCCTTCATCATCACAACCTCTTGCGAAGAGCAGATCACGACCAATCACCTGCCGATCGTTATCGGATGTCTCCTCTTTAATCATCCTCCATCGCCAAGAACCTTTGTTCGTTGCCTCGATCTTAGAAGGAGAACACCGTCGAGACAACCATCGATCAAAGCTAGATCAAACGGCTATCGTCAAGACATGCATCAGAGATTTCTTACCAGATCCAAGCAGAACGCTCGGATCTGACTTGATCTGATGGACCAAGTCACGCCATGTGTCGTCAATTGCAGAGGCACCACCCCACCGCTTCATCTCCACACGGGTGAGGCACGTGAGGGTTTGGAAATTTTGCAATTACACTCCCGAGCCTTGCACTATTGATGATCAAGTCCCACCACTCTTCTTGACCACATGTACCTTACATGCACACGTTAGATTATTGGGCGATTTGTAGTAAGTACCAGAATCTTTATTGCAATTACGAACAAGAAAAGGTGAAACTCGACATGTGATCGAGCACGTGACAATCTGGATTTCTTGCGTGGAACCCTTCCAGTTCTAATGTTTTACAGTCGTACCCTAAATTTCCAAAAAAATTATGCCTATACCCTTTTTACAGTATACTATACCATATATATTATGGGAAAAATGGTGCTGGCCCCTAGGGGCAGCCAACATGGCTGCCCCCACCCCATTTTTCGCAATTATTTTACTTTTTTTGAAAAATATCACCATGTATATTCATCCCTATATCCCTCCTATATGCCATTCGAATTTCATCAGAAACAGAGACTCCTACGGCCTCCATCCATACGCCATTTTTTTAACGGTCACATGATTTTTTAAATCGACCTTGTCTTGATGGAGGCCGTAGGGGTCTCTGTTTCTGACGAAATTTGAATGGCATATAGGAGGGATATAGGGATGAATATAAATGGTGAAACTTTTCAAAAAAATAAATAAATTTGACAAAAAATAGGACGGGGCAACGATGTTGGCTACCCCAAGGGGGCAGCCCCATAGACCCCATATATTATATACATATAAAATAGAACAAAAAAACACAAATAAAAATTCTAAAAAAATACTTTTAATATCTTTTAGTATATTTTACATAATAAACCAACAACAAATAAATTAAAAAATAAAAGCCAATAAAAAATTACAAAGTACACGAAAACTTTAAAAAATCATAACTAAATTAATAAAAATCCTATAAAAACATAAAATATATCATTTTAAAGGTGTTTTCACCTATTTTATATAAAATTAAACTAAAAAGATTTTCTCAGTATTTTCTATTTTCAAGATCGAAAATAATAATCTATTATCAACTAAAAATTAGTTTTCAACATTAAAAACCAAATAAGAATTATAATCATTTTCTAAAAAATTAAATAAAAATCACAAAACACTTAAAACACATAAAACTACAAAAATAAAACAAATACGAAAATATAAAATCTATACTTATATTTTTAAATAGGTATATTAAATCATAAAAACAATATAAAATTTATAAAAAAACAAATAAAAATTAGGAAACCCTTTAAACATTAGTTTTCTATTATTTTACCTTAGTTCTAAACCATTTGCCTCCCTAGGTTTGATACTCCCATACTTATACTATACACATCTATGTTTAGGAGTATAAATAAAAACAAATAAAATTTTCTGCTAAAATCCACCTGGTCGATACAATGACCTTTCATTCTTTAGATCAGGTGTGTTTTTCAGATGGCGACATTGACAAGGAGTCAGTGCTAGGGTAGACCAAAGAGACCTTAGGTTTAGGGTTTTCTTCTTCTCCTTTTTCGACATTTAACTTTTTTTGATTTTTTTACTTCATGGTTTTTTGTTTCTAATTCGTGCAGCACAGATTTCGAGCCGCACAACTAAGAGCCAGAGAGCCGATTTTATTTTGTATTTCCCTTTATGAAAAGATTAAAAGGGCATTTACCCATTTTTCTATTTTGTAGAAGGGTCCCCGTAAAGGCTTCCCGACTTATATATCCCTCCCTCTTTTTGGGGTCTGTTGCACCGAGTGTCATGCACTTGGGGGAACAGGGCGCCCACCGCGGCTTTTTCAAGGCTAGGTGCTTGTCTAGGTTTTTTCGTTTTTATTTTGTCTGCTCTTCCGTAGTTAGATTTAGGGACACACAACCTAATCTTTTCTTTCTTTACTTAGGTCTAAAATAGAAAAGACAAAAATTACTTGATATTTTGTGAAAAGACCCCAAAAAAGTTATACTGAAAATAAAGCAGGGACAACTAATTTTAGCTAACTCTAAAATTAAGCGTAATGGACTCCACAATGATTTGGGAGAGCAATCCTCAGCGAATGACTTGCAGGTACATTACAGATGTGTGAGTGAGTGACAACCCATAAGGTTAGAGCCAAAGCTCGAATTTGTTAGAAGACTATTGATCTGATATAGTTAGTTGCTCAACTCTTCAGTGAGGATTCTCTGGTAGCTAGGAACGATCTGCATTTTCTTAACAGAGTGGGAGGGTTAGTAGCCACTACATAAGGCTCCATTCTTAAGTAACATGGGTAGTCGGAAACGGTTTGTACTTACTCCCGTGCATGCTGAAAGTAGGTAATAAGTCGTTCGGACTCGTGATAATCTTCTCGAAAGTTCAAGAACCTATCAGCTTGCATAATATGTCAAAAGACTTGTATTGCCAATTAACCCTAAAATTAAAAAGTTTAAAGACCAAACTCTTACGGTCATCATCGGGTTCAGTTGGTGAATCCAGGGTATTGGTTTGTGTTTGACTTTGTGGTATGAGTTCCGTATCTTTCAGATCTCTAATTAATCATCGGTCTTATCAAGATGACAGGTAAGCAATCGCTTTGGTTGACTTTGGCTGATCCGTTCTCTCGCACACCTGCCCATTCATTTAGGTCAGTTCAGGAAGTTCCTCTTGTTAGTAATGTGAGCCCGAGGCGAACCACTCCTGCAATAAATGTTATTGTAATAAATGATTTATCAATAAAAGTTATTGATTGTTTTTCACTCCCTTTCTGAGATTGAATAAATGAATGCATTATAAGGTCCCTCTGTACAATAAGGGTTATGTACCATGGCCGACTTGATAATCATACAAATGTTGATTCATTGATTGAGTCATGGAGGCTGATGCTTGGATGAATATCTAAGGAGTTAGATAGAGGACTCATCAAGCATCATCAAATGATTGTCAATTAATGATCTCCAGCCCGAGTAGGAGATGGCAATCCATTCTCATTAGGCTGATATCAGACCGATCTCTTGATGCAGGTCCTCTGCATGGGAATAGTGATTCGGAGTTGTCAGTTTAGTTGAGTCAATGGGTTGACTTAACAAGATCAAGATAACCAAAGACCTATGTTGAATACTGTCACAGCATAGGCATGCATCCTCTGACTAGAGACAGATGTGTTACTATATGTCTGAATATGTACATTTGGTAGACCAATAGGTTGATGACCTAATCAAGGTCTATAGACCGATGAGCTGGTGTGCATGTAAGGACATATGAGTAATACAATCTCTTAAAGGGATCATACAGGTTGACATGTGAATCGGGAGACATGAGCTCACTCATGAGGTATTGGGACTGATAAAATTCCATGCATGGTCATCAAGCTTTGGATGCATGACATGAATTTGAAGGTAAGATATATGCTTTGTGAAAGCATATGATCTATACCAAATCCCAATGATCGAGATTGAGAAACTTAGTGATCAAACCCTAAAGATGACAGTGTAAAAGTGATCTATATCTTCAGGATGATCATAGGTCTTCCAGTATGCCGGATGTACAGGTGTTGCGAATACCTGAGGGTGATGTGATCATAAACGATTGTATAACCATGACGCTTCCATTCCGAGGGAGTGATGAAAAATGTTTGGATTTTAGTGACTCCTCTCAGTAGAGAAGTGACCTAATCGTAGTTCACGTACTGGACATTGATCTGAATAAGATTCAGACACAATGAGAAGACTAGGTAAACAGTCTTGATTTAATCAAGCATCTATGGGAGGTCCCTGAGATCTGGATTTGAGATGTGATCTCAATATCTAAGTCACTATACGTGGAACAATACAATCGCCCTGTCCTTATCTCCATGTATCTGAGGAGAAATCACAGTATTCTTGAAAGGGTTCAAGAATAATTCCATAAGATCTAAGTATTAAGAAATTGATAATTAAATGTGATTTAATTATCTTGATGTATGTGGAAATTATCCAATATAATTAAATGTGATATAATTATTGTGGATAAGAATATTGTGGATAGCAATATCCAATTATTCATAATATATTATAAATGTGATTTATAATGTATTAGAGAGAGCTAATTTTAATTTATATTTGTTAATTAATTATTGATGTGTATTGGATATACATTGTGTACTTAATTGAAAATATAAGTTATATTTTGTTTTGGGTTGTGAATGTGATTCAGAAATATTCAATGGTAAGATTGCAATATTTTCAAAATTAATTGTGAATTATTTTTGAAGAATAAATCACAACAAAAGGAGTTGGAGATTATGGGAGAAATTCATGGAGATACACAATCTCATGATATTGCATGAGATTGCCTCCACCATGAGGACATGGTGGACGGCTACCAATTCCCACAAGGAATGTGGTAGCCGTCCCCCCCTTCCTTATGGGGAGTAATCTCCATGCTAATCTCTCTTTAATTGCTTGATCTAATTTTGGATTGAATTATATTTGACATGTCAAATATATTTGATTTAAATTAGATTATTATTTGTTTGTTTTTAGCAACAACAATCTTGACCATTGGATTGAACATAGATCAATCTCATCCATTGATTTTATAAGTCCCATGGATTGAGATCCATGGATCCCAAAACCCTATAAATAGAGAGGCATACCATGCTCTCTAATGATATGCTTTTAGAAGCACATCTCTCTCTCTCTCTCTCTTTCTTCCCATACGTCAACTCTCTCTCCCTCTCTCTTTGGTGGCCGTCCACCAAACCCTAGAGGAGAAAGCCATCATCGCCTTCGCCACTGAGGCCTCGCTTCGACATTCTTCAGATCTCCATCTTCTTTGGAGTGCTATGCTCGTGAAGAAGGCGTACGATCTCATACGACGAGATCAGGAGATCATCGTGCTTGGATCAACTCGTTGGATTGCGAGGATCACGTGACTCATCCCCGCGCTCCAAGCTTCTTCTCCGACGATCGGACTTGAGACATGAGGTATCTTTTCATAAAGACTCGATCAACCATGCTTCAAGAGGTATTCCTTTATACTTGTTGTGGTTCTAGATGAAACGATCCGAGAATCATTCTTGGATCATGTGGTTTCATCACATGAAAATTTTTTATATCTGCTGCATAGAACATCTAGTTCGACTAGTCGTTCTTCGTCCTATTCTTTATGATGCTCACGCTTCAATTATGCACTTGAGGATTATCCATATCCTTCAAGTGGTATCAGAGCCTTAGGTCAAAGGTTTTGGATACGATCCGCAAACCTAGGACGACTTGGGTTCGTAGAGGCCGCGAAAGTTTTTGTCGCATTTGATTTTTGCACATCTGTGTAGTGAATAAATTCGGCCATGTTTAAAATGTTTAAAACGTGAGATAATCACTTGTATTTTGTTCCCCATTAAATAAGGAAATCATATGATCTGAGTTTACGTAATTTGGATTCTGTTTGCTCGAGATATGGTTGTTTTAATGAACATGAATTCACTGTTGCGGGAACTACGAATCTTAACATGATTAATGAGTTAATTACTATTTAGATACGCCTCGAAATGCATGAAATATTGTAACACCCCGTAATTTTCGGATTTTTCTGAAGCTTTAAAACCTATTCAATATTATACTCAAAAGAAGCGTCTCGTCGCAAGCTTTCCAACGAGCCCAAAAACGCGAAATTCCGAATCCGGATGTGGGAGATATGCTTGTTTTAGTGAAGAGGGGTCATGGTTTTTGAGGGAATTAAGGGTTACGGGTTTTGATTAATTAATTTCGAACTAGGGTTGTTTTAGGGTTTCTAAAACTAAGATTTTAAACCCCAACTATATAAAGACCCACACCCTTCATCCCCCCTCATTCCTACTCCTTTTTCAAACCCTAATCCATCCTTTCTTCCTCCCCAAGTCATTCTCTTATCTCTTTTTTCCATCTCCTTCTCCAGAGAATCAAGGAGAGAACGGTGTCACCACCGTTATCAAAAACTCTCGAAGTCTCGTAGACTCGCGACAAGAAGAAGACGAGGAGGGCCATCGCAAGGGAAAAGCAACCCTCTCATCGGATTCGTGATCGGTCGATCGAGCACGTGGATCAAAGACGTGCACGAGTATAGGTAACGGATCTTGACTCTCTCCCATTTATTTCGCGCACATTGTGTTTCGGAGATTGTCATTATTTGGGGACGAATATCCGATTTGGTTCCTTCCCCGGGACCGCCTCTTGCTGTTGGTTCTTCTCTATTTTATCCACCGGATTGATTGTTGGGGTTTCTGATTGAGATATACCATGATTTTTTTGACGATGAGTAACGAACACAATCTTTCTTATCATTTTATAAATTTCGCGTGGAGCACTACCCAAAGATGAAATTGTATTACTTTGCTAGTCATGGACGTCTACGAAAGTTCTTGTTGAATAAGAGTTGACCTTATGGTCTTCTTTCCTCTTACCTGCGTACATTTTTTTGGTGAATATTATAAATGGCATGAGATTAGGATATCCATACATGGAATCATCGTTAATCTTGTGGCATCTTGATATTTTATTTTTTTCTCTCTTATTATGCATAATCTTGTTGTGTGGATAAGCCCTACCAGATCCGACTCCTATGTTGGGGTGAAACAATAGTAATGAAGACGTCTTTAATGGTATGCCGCTAATGGAAATATTATATAACATTGATTATCTTTTATTGACAAATGATATGGGATTACCTTTTATGCATAATGTTTACGAGATAACTTTGAGGTTATTGCACAACCGACGTTAGTATAAATAACGTTTTCTTAGGCGTGTTTTTGTTATCGTCGAGAGATCTATGTTAAGAATGCCTTATAAGTACATAAGAAGTTATATCGCTTTAGGGATCTGGGATGGAAATCTTCATTTGGATAAACATGCATGTACGTATCATCACATTAGAAGTAGGTTGACAAAATCTTGGTTCCTTTGGCTATATGCCTCGCGTTAAAATGAAAATATGTGGTAGTTGTTCGGGTCCTCCTTTTAATCTTTTCTTATATATATGCGCCCTTCACTATGTTATAATAGATAATCTCAATTAATCTATTTCTAGGGATTACATGCCAGTTTCTTTGATATGTCAAGTTTCCACGTAGATAACATCAGGGGAATTAGTATACCATGCGTTACGGACTTGGATCTATATGATAAAGATTTTAATTGACGTTGGTGCAAGATGTTTATTCTTAGGATTTTTAAGGATAAGAATATGTCTTTTACTGAAGATGTAAAGGAATTACTTATAAATTAGTCTTGGACAGAATCTCTTATGTGAGGTATATCGTGTATGCAAGAATTTTGCGTATATGTAACGAGTCTTAATGTCCTGGTAAACATGGTAGAATTGGTCTTCTATGGAAATTATGATACGCCACTAACTGTGATGCATATTTGTAGCAAGTCTTCTTGTCTGAGAAATCAGGGTAGGATTGGTTTGTCATTACAACCAATATGTGATCCACTAATTGTAGTATATTTATAAGTGAAAGATATGACATTAGTAATGTAATTATATAACTATGTTATCCGTGTTTAGATTTGGCAAGATAATATTAACTGTGTAATATGAGCAGAAGGAGAATGCATACCAGATTTTTCTTAAATGCTTTCATAATTATCATAGCATTGTGTAAAAGAAATCAAGAGAGAGAGAGTGTTCGAGCATGATTAAAATCATTATGGTACTGGGAGACTTGTTGTCCAGTAGAAATATATGTTAGAATATAGCATGCCATACAAATGGGTTGTGATCGTATTTAAATTAACAACCAAATGCGAGAATTGCAATGTGTTGAGGTGTGATTTTAGGATACTTGCGAGTATACCTATGATTTAAGGATTGTAGAATGGTTGTGGCAAGAGGGTCTTAAAAATCATTAAATGATAAATACTACAAGGTGGGTGCACACCCTTGTAGTCCGGCTGAGCCGACAGTGAGTCATCCCCACTCGAGGGGCATCACAGAGTGGGGTGGTGGTAGGTACTCTGGTGGAATTGAGGTGGATGCACGCATGCATCGCACAATACGGATCCGTTTTGTTGCACTTTTAAGGAGCGAGCGAGACTCCTCCGGCAGACTCGATTGACAGGGTTGAGACTCATTGAACATATATGCCTGTCTCGAGTGTCAGAGTACTATCAACTAGACTAGCTGAAGGATCGCGTTTGCACACAGGTTTTGGGTTGCACTTTAAATGAAGTGTTGCAGACTTCATTTCTAGTGTAATCTTTCTCCTTTGACGGGCGAGTCCGGGATAAGTAAATGGAAATATGAATATAGATATGTCAAAGAATTGGTTTGATTGTGTACTTATTAAAGGCCTAGAATATAAGTGATTGTATAATGCTAGATGCTTTTAGAATGTTCTCTTCTAAACTTGTTAAGTTACTGCATTTGCATTGCCTACCTATACTCTCTCTTGATTTATAAGTTATTTTATCCTTACTGAGTCAGTTGACTCATGAGTTACATTCTTTGGAAATCCAACAGGAAGTGTAGAGCAGGAGACAGAGGCTCATATCTTTGGTGGTGCATCTGCAGGACGTGGTTAAGGTTGAGGACTAGTTTCTTAGTAGTTGTTGCTATCTTTCATTTCCAAGTATTTATGATGTAATAAAGAGACTCTGAGGATTTATTGCTATCCCTATGTGGACTTTTGTTATCAATGAAAACTTAGATTTTCCTTCCTATGTTTTTTTTTTGTATAAATGGTATATCATGCAGGTTGTTTATGACTGTTGTTGGGTAATAATGTGAATGGGTGATGAGATGCGCTCCCGTCGAGGTGGGGCGTTTCATTTGGTATCAGAGCCCAATTACCCCATCAGTCATAGACAACTGTATGGTAGGAGAAATACCATTGTACATTAGACAAGTAGTCTTCTGACTACTGTCAAAAAAAATGATCAAGGTTGACAAATGACCTCTTCTCTTGAATCTAATCACAATTCCCTTTTTATTTCTACTCATGCAGATCATGCCGCCTCGTAGGGATCAGACTGCGCAACAATTGGCTGCGATGATGGCAATGCTGCAGGATGTGCAGCAGAGACAGCTTATGCTCGAGCAGCGATTGTCGAGATCTACGTCCGAAGGGGGGTCTGGAATGGATGGGGGAGACGGTGATCCACCACCGCCGCCACCTCCTCCTCCTCCTCCTCCTTCCCCCTCGCCGCTGCCACTGCGACAAGAGGACATATTTTCAAAATATCGCAAGGAGAAGGTTCCGGAGTTTCTGGGCAATACAAGCCCAGATGTGGCAGAGAGGTGGCTGAAGCGTGTGGAAAAGGTATTTCGCACCATACATGTACCGGACGAGGAGAAGGTTACCCTTGCCACTTACTCCTTAGCAGGCTATGCTGAGGAATGGTGGAGTTCTATGGAGCCGCAGATTACAACGCCAGTTACATGGGAGAAATTTACTGAGGCGTTCCGGGAGCATTTCTATCCGGAATACTGGCTAGAGCAGCGCCGCGTGGAGTTCACACTACTCGAGCAAGGGAACAAGACTGTGACTGCTTATCTAAACAGGTTCACGGAGTTGCTGAAGTATGCTGCTAGCACTGTGCCGACTGAGGCTGACAAAGCATTCAAGTTCTTTCGAGGTCTCCGTAAGGAAATTCGCGAGATACTAGTACCCCTTAGATTGGTGACTATGAAGGAAGTGGTTGATGCTGCATCACGAGTAGAAGAGGACTTGCGTGAAGGCAGGTCAGTGCAAACCAGGCAAGGAGGATCGAGCTATTATGGGAAGACTGCTCGTAATGACCGTTCGACAGCACGAAGAGGACAACGTACCCACCCCTACCGGCATGACATGTCTACCAGGTCCGCACATGGAGGAGCTCCTACCTTGGGGCAAGCACTTTCCGAGCCATCACGACCAGCACATCCTATGGTGAACAGCATAACCGATGCACGTGTTTGCTACCGATGCAACCAAGAGGGGCACATCAGGTCCAACTGTCCGTTGGGAGCTTCACAGATGCGAGGTACTGTACGAGGGGGACGTCCGCAGCACCAGGGACATGGTTCTACCTCTCGTGGTGGAAGGGGACATCCCAACCAGACTCGAGGCACGACAGGTTCCAGTGGGCCACGAAGAGAAGGACAACTCCATGCCATCACCGATGGGCAAGCACATGCTTCGGGATCAGTTGTACGAGGTATGATTTCCGTAGGCGACTTTACAGCTCATGCTCTTTTTGACTCGGGTGCATCTCATTCCTTCGTATCATGGAGTTTTGCGGATACCTTAGGCCGAGAGCCTACTGTGGTTTCAGACCCTTATCTTATTAAGGGACCTGGAGGTCAGGTGTTTGTTGTACATCGGGTGTTTCCCGATTGCCCGGTCTATATTGGAGGTTATATGCTCGAGGCCTACTTGCTGCTTATTCAGATGGAGGATTTTGATGTTATTCTCGGCATGGACTGGCTTGAGAATCACCACGCATGTTTAGACTGTTTCCAAAAACAGATTATTTTCAGGATTCCTGAGCTACAAGAATTTATATTTGATGGAAGCATCTCGTCGAGAGGGGTAACCTGCATATCAGCATTGCAAGCTCATCGCCTGCTATCTCAAGGGTGTGAAGGATTTATTGCTCATGTCATTGGGAATCAAAATCCCATGGAAGGAATAGAGGATGTTGAAATAGTAAAGAACTTTCCGGATGTATTTCCTGCAGATTTGCCTGGGCTTCCCCCACCTCGTGAGGTGGAGTTTGAGATTTCTATCATTCCAGGAACTCAACCAGTATCCATGACACCATACAGGATGGCACCAGCTGAGCTGAAGGAACTCAAGGTGCAGTTACAAGAACTGCTGGAGAAGGGTTTCATACGCCCTAGTACATCTCCATGGGGAGCGCCTGTCCTTTTTGTTAAGAAGAAGGATGGATCTATGCGCATGTGTATAGATTATCGGCAGTTGAATAAAGTAACAATCAAGAATCGTTACCCTTTGCCGCGCATTGACGATCTCTTTGATCAGCTACAAGGGTCATCCATCTTCTCCAAGATTGATCTGCGGTCTGGTTATCACCAACTGCGTATTCGGGAGGTGGACATACCAAAGTCTGCCTTCAGAACCAGATATGGTCACTATGAGTTCTTGGTGATGCCCTTTGGCTTAACAAATGCCCCAGCAGCATTCATGGACATGATGAATCGGGTGTTTCAACCCTTTCTCGACAGCTTTGTTGTAGTTTTCATTGACGATGTCCTCATATACTCTCGAGATGAGAAGGAACATCGCACTCACTTACAGACGGTGTTGGAGACATTACGGAGGCACAAGCTATATGCAAAGTTTAGTAAGTGTGAGTTTTGGCTTCAAGAAGTATCATTCTTAGGCCATGTTATCTCAGGTGCAGGAGTGTCAGTGGATCCGGCAAAAATCGAAGCAGTCCTTAGTTGGGAACGACCGAAGAATGTGTCTGAGATCCGAAGCTTTCTTGGCTTAGCCGGTTATTACAGGAGGTTTGTGAAGGGATTTTCTCAGACTGCCCTTCCCCTCACCCAGCTAACCAAGAAAGAGATGCCATATGCTTGGTCAGAAGAATGTGAGAATAGCTTCCAGACTCTGAAGGAAAGGCTCACTACAGCTCCCATCTTGACAATTCTGTCGGGCCCAGACGGATTCACGGTTTACACCGATGCATCAAAGGAGGGTCTGGGTGCGGTTTTGATGCAACATGGTAAGGTTGTTGCATATGGATCTAGAAAGTTGAAGCCCCATGAGAAAAATTACCCAACTCATGATATGGAACTGGCAGCAGTTATCTTTGCTCTTAAAATGTGGAGACATTATCTTTATGGTGTTGCTTTCGAAATCTTCACAGATCACAAGAGTCTCAAGCATCTTTTTGATCAGAAGGAGCTCAATATGAGGCAAAGGAGATGGCTAGAGCTGTTAAAAGATTACGAGTGCACCATCTCTTACCATCCTGGTAAGGCGAACGTGGTTGCTGATGCCCTTAGTCGTAGGCCTCATTCAAGTGAATCTCGTCCTCAGCTTAAGGCATGGGATCTTCTTGCAGCTTTCAGTGATTGGCATCCATTTCAGAGTAGTCGAGAGACTGTCATAGTTCCATCCCCTTCTCGTCCAGAGTTAGTTGAGCGAATCATCCAAGGGCAACAGGAAGACCTGAGTATGCAGAGACTCAAGGAGAAGGCTATCGCAGGAACCTTAGTTGGCTTTTCTTATCAAGATGGTGTGCTACGAAATGGGAATCGATTGTGTGTTCCAGCAGATGTACAATTGAGGGAAGAGATCATGCGTGAGGCACATAGTTCACGTTTGTCGATACATCCTGGTGGCACAAAGATGTATAAGGATTTGAAAAAGAATTTTTGGTGGAAGCAAATGAGAAGGGATGTGGCCAAGTTTGTGGCAAAATGCCTAACGTGTCAGCAAATTAAGGCTGAGCATAAGAGGCCACCTGGACTTTTGCAATCCCTTCCTATTCCTGAGTGGAAGTGGGAGGGTATATCTATGGATTTTGTGACGGGTCTTCCTAAGACCACTAGTAGTCATGATGCCATCTGGGTCGTGGTTGATAGGCTTACTAAGTCAGCATATTTCATACCTGTGAGTATGGCATGCACTCCCTTACAGCTTGCAGTGGTCTTTATTAAGGAGATTGTCAGACTTCATGGGCTGCCTAAGCAGATTGTATCTGATCGTGATCCAAGGTTCACCTCTCACTACTGGAGGGAATTCATGAGTTCTTTAGAAGTACAACTATGCCTCAGTTCTGCATACCACCCTCAAACCGACGGACAATCTGAGAGGACAATTCAGACACTGGAGGATCTTCTTCGAGCATGTGTGCTGGAGTGGAAAGGGTCATGGAAAGACCATTTGCCGTTAGCAGAGTTTACGTATAATAATAGTTACCATGCCAGCATAGGTATGGCTCCCTTTGAAGCATTGTATGGAAGACGATGCTCTACACCTCTGAGTTGGCAGGAGATTGGACATAACCTTCTACATAAGGTAGAGTATTTGGAGGAGACTGCTAAGGCAATCAAGATAGCTCGGAAGAAATTGCTTACTGCACAGAGTAGGCAAAAGAGCTATAGCGATAGACGACGCACTGATCTTAGTTTTGAGGTTGGAGATTTTGTCTTCTTGAGAGTTTCTCCCATGAAGGGAGTTCAGCGGTTTGGAGTGAAGGGAAAATTAGCACCACGGTTTGTCGGACCGTTCGAGATTCTCGACAAGGTTGGTAAAGTTGCATACAGGATTGCTCTTCCTCCTCACCTTGCCGATGTGCATGATGTTTTTCATATCTCCAACTTGAGAAAATATGTGCATGATCCATCGCATGTGATTAGTTATGATGACCTTCATGTGGATACTGACCTGAGTTATCCGGAGGAACCAGCTCGGATCATCGATCGTTCAGTGAAGAAGTTAAGGCACAAGGAGATACCCTTGGTGAAGATCCTTTGGAAACGACACAACCCTGAGGAGGCCACTTGGGAACCTGAGGCGGATATGCGACGGGACTACCCATACCTTTTTGAAGGTAATTTATAAGCTACTTTCATCCTTTTTTTAAGGTTGTTATCTTTTACTCGATAGGATCCAACCTTTTTAGGTTGTTATATTACACCGTTTACATCCTAAGTCTCGGGGACGAGACTGTTTTTAAGGTTGTTATGATGTAACACCCCGTAATTTTCGGATTTTTCTGAAGCTTTAAAACCTATTCAATATTATACTCAAAAGAAGCGTCTCGTCGCAAGCTTTCCAACGAGCCCAAAAACGCGAAATTCCGAATCCGGATGTGGGAGATATGCCTGTTTTAGTGAAGAGGGGTCATGGTTTTTGAGGGAATTAAGGGTTACGGGTTTTGATTAATTAATTTCGAACTAGGGTTGTTTTAGGGTTTCTAAAACTAAGATTTTAAACCCCAACTATATAAAGACCCACACCCTTCATCCCCCCTCATTCCTACTCCTTTTCCAAACCCTAATCCATCCTTTCTTCCTCCCCAAGTCATTCTCTTATCTCTTTTTTCCATCTCCTTCTCCAGAGAATCAAGGAGAGAACGGTGTCACCACCGTTATAAAAAACTCTCGAAGTCTCGTAGACTCGCGACAAGAAGAAGACGAGGAGGGCCATCGCAAGGGAAAAGCAACCCTCTCATCGGATTCGTGATCGGTCGATCGAGCACGTGGATCAAAGACGTGCACGAGTATAGGTAACGGATCTTGACTCTCTCCCATTTATTTCGCGCACATTGTGTTTCGGAGATTGTCATTATTTGGGGACGAATATCCGATTTGGTTCCTTCCCCGGGACCGCCTCTTGCTGTTGGTTCTTCTCTATTTTATCCACCGGATTGATTGTTGGGGTTTCTGATTGAGATATACCATGATTTTTTTGACGATGAGTAACGAACACAATCTTTCTTATCATCTTATAAATTTCGCGTGGAGCACTACCCAAAGATGAAATTGTATTACTTTGCTAGTCATGGACGTCTACGAAAGTTCTTGTTGAATAAGAGTTGACCTTATGATCTTCTTTCCTCTTACCTGCGTACATTTTTTTGGTGAATATTATAAATGGCATGAGATTAGGATATCCATACATGGAATCATCGTTAATCTTGTGGCATCTTGATATTTTATTTTTTTCTCTCTTATTATGCATAATCTTGTTGTGTGGATAAGCCCTACCAGATCCGACTCCTATGTTGGGGTGAAACAATAGTAATGAAGACGTCTTTAATGGTATGCCGCTAATGGAAATATTATATAACATTGATTATCTTTTATTGACAAATGATATGGGATTACCTTTTATGCATAATGTTTACGAGATAACTTTGAGGTTATGGCACAACCGACGTTAGTATAAATAACGTTTTCTTAGGCGTGTTTTTGTTATCGTCGAGAGATCTATGTTAAGAATGCCTTATAAGTACATAAGAAGTTATATCGCTTTAGGGATCTGGGATGGAAATCTTCATTTGGATAAACATGCATGTACGTATCATCACATTAGAAGTAGGTTGACAAAATCTTGGTTCCTTTGGCTATATGCCTCGCGTTAAAATGAAAATATGTGGTAGTTGTTCGGGTCCTCCTTTTAATCTTTTCTTATATATATGCGCCCTTCACTATGTTATAATAGATAATCTCAATTAATCTATTTCTAGGGATTACATGCCAGTTTCTTTGATATGTCAAGTTTCCACGTAGATAACATCAGGGGAATTAGTATACCATGCGTTACGGACTTGGATCTATATGATAAAGATTTTAATTGACGTTGGTGCAAGATGTTTATTCTTAGGATTTTTAAGGATAAGAATATGTCTTTTACTGAAGATGTAAAGGAATTACTTATAAATTAGTCTTGGACAGAATCTCTTATGTGAGGTATATCGTGTATGCAAGAATTTTGCGTATATGTAACGAGTCTTAATGTCCTGGTAAACATGGTAGAATTGGTCTGCTATGGAAATTATGATACGCCACTAACTGTGATGCATATTTGTAGCAAGTCTTCTTGTCTGAGAAATCAGGGTAGGATTGGTTTGTCATTACAACCAATATGTGATCCACTAATTGTAGTATATTTATAAGTGAAAGATATGACATTAGTAATGTAATTATATAACTATGTTATCCGTGTTTAGATTTGGCAAGATAATATTAACTGTGTAATATGAGCAGAAGGAGAATGCATACCAGATTTTTCTTAAATGCTTTCATAATTATCATAGCATTGTGTAAAAGAAATCAAGAAAGAGAGTGTTCGAGCATGATTAAAATCATTATGGTACTGGGAGACTTGTTGTCCAGTAGAAATATATGTTAGAATATAGCATGCCATACAAATGGGTTGTGATCGTATTTAAATTAACAACCAAATGCGAGAATTGCAATGTGTTGAGGTGTGATTTTAGGATACTTGCGAGTATACCTATGATTTAAGGATTGTAGAATGGTTGTGGCAAGAGGGTCTTAAAAATCATTAAATGATAAATACTACAAGGTGGGTGCACACCCTTGTAGTCCGGCTGAGCCGACAGTGAGTCATCCCCACTCGAGGGGCATCACAGAGTGGGGTGGTGGTAGGTACTCTGGTGGAATTGAGGTGGATGCACGCATGCATCGCACAATACGGATCCGTTTTGTTGCACTTTTAAGGAGCGAGCGAGACTCCTCCGGCAGACTCGATTGACAGGGTTGAGACTCATTGAACATATATGCCCGTCTCGAGTGTCAGAGTACTATCAACTAGACTAGCTGAAGGATCGCGTTTGCACACAGGTTTTGGGTTGCACTTTAAATGAAGTGTTGCAGACTTCATTTCTAGTGTAATCTTTCTCCTTTGACGGGCGAGTCCGGGATAAGTAAATGGAAATATGAATATAGATATGTCAAAGAATTGGTTTGATTGTGTACTTATTAAAGGCCTAGAATATAAGTGATTGTATAATGCTAGATGCTTTTAGAATGTTCTCTTCTAAACTTGTTAAGTTACTGCATTTGCATTGCCTACCTATACTCTCTCTTGATTTATAAGTTATTTTATCCTTACTGAGTCAGTTGACTCATGAGTTACATTCTTTGGAAATCCAACAGGAAGTGTAGAGCAGGAGATAGAGGCTCATATCTTTGGTGGTGCATCTGCAGGACGTGGTTAAGGTTGAGGACTAGTTTCTTAGTAGTTGTTGCTATCTTTCATTTCCAAGTATTTATGATGTAATAAAGAGATTCTGAGGATTTATTGCTATCCCTATGTGGACTTTTGTTATCAATGAAAACTTAGAATTTCCTTCCTATGTTTTTTTTTGTATAAATGGTATATCATGCAGGTTGTTTATAACTGTTGTTGGGTAATAATGTGAATGGGTGATGAGATGCGCTCCCGTCGAGGTGGATTCTAATATAGTGCATTCTCAATTTCAGAAAATGAAGTCCATGAACCCACTAAGCAGGCTTCTGGAGGTCAACCAGTTGACTGGACCGAATTACTTGGATTGGATCCGTAATTTGGAGCTTGTTCTCTTGGTTGAACGCATAAGTTATGTTCTCACAAAAGACAAGCATGAAAGCCCTAAAACGAAGGAAGAAAAGGCATACAATAACAAGTATTATGAAGATCATGTCTTATCAAGGTGCTATATCCTAGGTTATCTCTCCAATGTTCTTCAGAAGCAACATGTGGAGATGAGTACATGCCAGGAAATAATGCAGAATCTGAAAGATATGTTTGGTGATATTAACCGCACCCAACGTTACAACATTATGAAAGAACTCGTTCGCTGCAAGATGCATGAAGGAACTTCGGTCCGAGAACACGTACTCATAATGTTTGGGTACTTGTCTGAGCTGGAGACTCTTGGGGCAAATATGGATGCAGATATGCAAGCTGACTTCATTCTGTTGTCTTTGCCCAAGTCTTTCAATAATTTTGTGGTTTCATTCCACATGAACAAGTTGGAATTGACAATCGATGGACTTCTAACTGCATTAAAGTCTGCAGAAGACGTAATGAAGAAATATGGTCCCGCTGGCAGTGCAATGGTTGCATAGGTCAGAGGGAAGCGCGGTCAGAAGAAAGGTTCTCGGAAGGGCCTGGCACAGAAGAGAAAGAAGAAGAGTCAAGGCGTTGGCTCATCTTCCAATGCATCCACACTAATAGCGTTAAAGAAAATCGACGTATGTCACCACTGCAAGAAGACGGGGCACTGGAGGCATAACTGCCCGTAATACCTAAAGTCGGTCGACAAAGGTAAAGCCCCAACAGGTATGAAATCTTCTTTTATCATTGAAACCAGTTTTCTCGTTGGATGAGAAGGAAGTTGGATTGTTGATTCTAGTGCTTCTGTTCATGTATGCAATTTGTTGCATTTGTTTCAGGAAACTAGAAATCTAGAAGAAAGGGGAGATAGTCGTGCAAATGGGATATGATGCAAGTGTTGCAGCAGTCGCCGTCGGGACCTGTCGACTATCATTATGTAGTGGTAGTGTCCTAGTACTTAAAGAGTGTCTTTATGTACCTGAAGTCAGAGGGATATTGATATATGTATCTAAGCTAGTTAGAAGTGGATATTCATTCCTTTTCTGTAATAAATTAATCATAAACCATTATGACAAATATATTGCGGATGGTATTTTGACTTCTGGTGGACCCTATGAATTTTGCATTAATGAGCATGTCATGAATGTTACAACCACTAATAAAAACCCTAAAAGATCAAGGTAGAATAAAAATCATTCAAATATGATTTGACATCAAAGGCTTGGTCATTTATCTGTTGATAGGATCAATAGATTGATAAAGGATGGACCTTGAGATTTTCTACAGGTTCAATCTTTACCTACCTGTGAACATTGTATTCGAGGTAAAATGACTAGGATGCTTTTCCGTAGCAAGGTTACAAGATGCAAAGTTATTATTGACCTAATACATACCGATGTATGTGGTCCCTTCAGTACCGCGACTCGAAATGGATATCGATATTATTTGACGTTTATTGATGACCATTCACGATACGGGTTTATCTTCCTATTACATCATAAATCTGAAACCTTTGAAAAGTTCAAAGAATTCAAGACTTTGGTTGAGAACCAAACTGATAGGAAGATTAAATGGATTCGATCTGATCGAGGTGGCGAGTACCTCTCAAATGAATTCAAGGAATATCTTAAAGAGAATGGAATTGTCTCCAATCTCACTCCTCCTGGAACTCGCCAACTTAATGGTGTTGCTGAAAGACACAAAAGGACCAACATGGATATGGTCCGTTCAATGATGAGCAAAGCACATTTACCGCTTAGTTTCTGGGGATATATAGTAGAGACTGCAATATATATCCTGAATAAGATTCCTAGCAAATCTCTACCCAAGACTCCTCATGAGCTCTGGTATGGAACCAAACCTAGTGTTAATCACTTGAGGGTTTGGGGTTGCTTGGTTCATGCAAAGAACGTGGACACAAGTAAGCTAGAATCTCGCACTTGTGAGTGTTACTTCATTGGGTATGTTAAAGATGGTATTGGATACCTGCTCTATGACCCTGAGACCCAAAAGGATTTTGTCTCTAGAGATGTAAAATTTCCGGAGGATAATTTCCTTAAAGGTCAAGACAAAAATGAAGTAGAGGAACTCATTGAGTCCCTTGAGGATTCTGAACTTCCTAGACCAGAAAACTAAAGAGATAAATAAAGATTAAACACCCATACCACTTCGAAGGAGTTTGAGGGTGGTTGCACCATCTGAAAGGTATGGATTCCATGTGTCAAGTGAGACTGACAATGATCCTACTTCATTTGATGAAGCACTCACGGATCATGACATGGATAGCTGGATGCTACCAATGAAGTCAGAAATTGACTCCATGCATAAGAATGGTGTATGGACCCTAAAGGATCCACCTAAAGGGGTAAAACCCATTGGGTGTAAATGGATCTTCAAGAGAAAGAGGGGACCTGATGGGAAAGTAGAGACTTTCAGGGCACGGCTCGTAGCCAAAGGCTACACACAGAGAGAAGGCATCGACTACGATGAGACATTCTCTCCTGTGGCTATGCTTAAATCCATCAGGACACTGCTAGCTATAGCTGTATATCTTGACATGACATCTGGCAGATGGACGTCAAGACAACTTTCCTCAATGGATACCTCGAGGAGGATATCTATATGGAGCAGCCCCAGGGCTTCATAACCGAGGATGGAAAAGTATGCAAGATGAAGAAATCCATCTATGGGCTAAAGCAAGCTTCTCATAACTGGAACATCAGATTTGATGAAACCATAATGAGTTATGATTTTGTGCAGAGTCCTGATGAACCTTGTGTGTACAAGAATCTTAGTGGGAGCGCCATTGTGTTCATCGTGCTTTACGTAGATGACATCCTTATCATGGGGAACGATACAAGGATGATGACCAGTGTCAAGATTTGGCTATCCCATACCTTTGAGATGAAAGATCTTGGATAAGCCTCTTACATCTTGGGTATGAACTTGTTCAGAAATCGAGAGAAGAGGATATTGGGATTGTCACAATATGGGCACATTAAGAATATTCTTGAACGATTCCGCATGGATAGTTCTAAGAAAGGTTTCCTCCCCTTAAGATATGGTATCCACCTGTCTAAAGGGATGGATCCTCAAACTGTTGAGGAAAAGAAAGCCATGGCTGGATGCCCTTATGCATCAGCTGTAGGAAGCTTAATGTATGCCATGATGTGTACTAAGCCAGATATCTGCCATGCAGTGGGAGTGGTAAGTCGTTACCAATCCTGCTATGGAGAGCAACACTGGAATGCAGTAAAGAACATATTCAAATATCTAAGACGGACGCAAGATTACATCTTGGTGTATGGAGATGGTGATCTCCAAGTCTTGAGATATACAAATTCTAACTTCCAATCGGACATTGATGATCGAAAGTCGACATCAGGGTTTGTTTTCCTGTTGAACAGTGGTGTTGTGAGCTGGAGAAGAAAGAAGCAGGACACTACAACAGATTCAACAATAGAAGCTGAGTACATTGCCGCATCGGATGCTGCAAAGGAGGCGGTGTAGTTGGGCAAGTTCATCCTGGAGCTTGGCGTAGTTTCCTCTGATACTCCCATCCTATTACTCTGCGATAACATTGGAGCCATTGCCCAGGTGAAGGAACCCAGATGGCATCAAAAGAGTAAGCACATGGAAAGGAAATACCACATCATTCGGGAGATTCAAAAGTGTGGTGACATCATCATCACCAAGGTGGCCTTAGCTGACAATGTTGCTGATTCTCTTACCAAACCTCTGACATAGAAAGTTTTCGACCAGCATGTAATTTAAGGATTGTTCCTGAATGGTTCTGAGGGCAAGTGGGAGATTGTTAGCAATGTGAGCCCGAGGCGAACCATTCCTGCAATAAACTTTATTGTAATAAATGATTTATAAATAAAAGTTATTGATTGTTTTTCACTCCCTTACTGAGATTGAATAAATGAATGCATTATAAGGCCCCTCTGTACAGTAAGGGTTATGTACCATGGCCAACATAATAATCATACAGTTGTTGATTCATTGATTGAGTCGTAGAGGCTGATGCTTGGATGAATATCTAAGGAGTTAGATAGAGGATTCATCAAGCATCATCAAATGATTGTCAAGTGATGATCTCCATCCTGAGTAGGAGATGGTAATCCTTTCTCATTAGGCTGATATCTGACCGACCTATTGATGCAGGTCCTCTCACGGGAATAGTGATTCGGAGGTGTCAGATTAGTTGAGTCAATGGGTTGACTTAACGAGATCGAGATAACCAAAGACCTATATTGAATACTGTCACAGCATAGGCATGAATCCTCTGACCAGAGACAGATGTGTTACTATATGTCTGAATATGTACATTTAGCAGACCAATAGGTTGATGACCTAACCAAGGTCTATACACCGGCGAGCTGGTGTGCATGTAAGGACATATGAGTAATACGATCTCTCAAAGGGATCATACAAGTTCACATGTGAACTAGGAGACATGAGCTCACTCATGAGGTATTGGGACTGATCAAATTCCATGCATGGTCATCATGCTTTGGAAGCATGACATGAATTTGAAGGTAAGATACATGCTTTGTGAAAGCATATGATCTATACTAAATCCCAAAGACCAAGATTGAGAAACTTAGTGATCAAACCCTGAAGATGACAGTGTAAAAGTGATCTATATCTTCAAGATGATCATAGGTCTTCTAGTATGCAGGATGTACATGTGTTGGGAATACCTGAGGGTGATGTGATCATAAACGATTGTATAACCATGACGCTTCCATTCCGAGGGAGTGATGAAACATGTTTGGATTTTAGTGACTCCTCTCAGTAGAGAAGTGACCTAATCTTAGTCCATGTACTGGACATTGATCTGAATAAGATTCAGACACAATGAGAAGATTAGGTTTATGGTATTGATTTAATCAAGCATCTATGGGAGGTCCCTGAGATCTGGATTTGAGATGTGATCTCAATATCCAAGTCACTATACGTGGAACAATACACATATCAGTCTCACTATCACCAGTTTTATCCTCCATAATAACAACAGTCAGCTCCATAGAAGCCTCAGTATCATCGAGATGACTCATCCGAGTTTCATGTTCCCTTCCATGATAACCCATTTTTTGAGTATCTCTCTAGTTTCATAGCTGGCCAATAAGTCACATTTACATGAGAAACTGATTAATTCAAAAACCATGCCACTGATCTCGCCAAAGGGAAATATGTTAATCCTACTCAGATCGAGCCGAATCTGAAAAGTATGAAGAGAAAATCAGAGTAGGTACACTTGAGAGAACCTACGCTCCAGTCATAGCTATTTCCATATGATTCCTTTTATTGTGATGATGCTGATGTCTCTCTTAAATGCGGTAGGATACCCAGAGGCAGAGACTTAACTAGGCTCGATGAAGATATACATGATGATACAAGCAAGCCTGTTGAGCCTGATGATGGCTATGCTGATGCCACCTCTCCCTTTGAGGAAGTTGATGGTGGTGCTGATGGCACTAAGATTGACGAGAAGTAACCAAAGTCTGATGCCGATGCAGCTGCTCTACCATTCTTTTTTGTAAAGTGATGATGATAGAAAATAGAAAAATGGACAAAAGAGAAAATCCATAAAGAGAAATAAAGATAAGATAGTTGATCAATCTAGATCTCATGAGTCTATCTTTGATCATTTACATGGAGCAAGTCCCCATTTTACAAAAAAATATTTTCTTCTTCTTTTGATCCTCCTACCGTATAAACTAATAAGAAGGATGTACACATTCCTTTTCCTCAAGCACTATGCTTGGAAAAGTAGATAAAAAGAAAAACTCCAAAAAGAATCAAATGATTGATCTGACGAAAGAGATGCTAGACAAGTTTATCATTCATCTTACTCTTTCGGAAGCCTTTACACACATAATTATTTTGCAGAAAGATCTCAAAGAGCGAAATACAATCCACAAAAAGAAGAGGCAACGTAATCACTATTCACAAATCCATGTGTTGACCAAGGATACATGTCAGACCAAGTATACATGTCACGCCATCCAGAACCGTCTCCCTGCCAAGTGATCAAATACGGAGCTCCATATGTCAAATGCGAGATTTTAGATCAGACTTTTGATCGTACTTTCTTAGATAGCGCATCATCAATTAATCTCCTTCCTTCTTCCTTACTCGACAAGTTCGAGTTTGGACCTCTTCAACCAAGCAAGACAGTCTTGTTGTTTGCTGACAGATCGGTCAAGAGGCCTAAGGGATTAATTAAGGATGTTATCTTCACCATTCAGGGTTTGAAATTCCTCGTGGACATCGTCGTGTTGGACATGGCGATCTCTAAATGTTTGACCGATACCCCGATTATATTAGGATGACCTTTTCTGGCGATAGCTAAGGACGCTTCTGATTATGGTACTGGGAAGGTGCACTTTCGCATCGAGGGTGAGAGTATACATATAGAGACGATCCATGATCTCAGAGCTAGATCAGTTGAGTCAGAGCGAGCATCTGATCAGGACGAGCCCTATAGTCATCAAGACTGTGATTTCCTACAGACAAATGAGAGGTCGTTTGAGTCGAACCTAGCACACGATCTTTCATCACAATTCAGTAGAGTCTGAGATTCAGATACTAGATGATGGGAGATTGGACAAAACAATCTTGGAGCCAATCAGTGATGAGGCTTGTGAAAATGATTCCAGTACCTTTTCAGTTTATGATGTTATTTGTGATACCATTGAGTAAGAAGTAAATGATCAGATATGCCTATTATTTGTAGATCAGTCAGATTAAGAGGATGTTGATTGGCATTGTTTAACCGAGTTCCTTTCACTTCAGACTTCATCTACAAAGCCTACAACTAGTTTGGAGTCTAAGCCAGCTATTAGATGGGCAGTCTCCAGATCATTGTGAGTCAGAGTAGGATGAGCTTACACACACTGACCTAGTAGCCTATACCCAAGCCCTAGCCAAACTAGCTCTCCATGTTACTTCTCCCCCTAAGCTTAAATTGTTACCTCAGTCAATGAAATACCGATTCCTTGCTGGAGAGTCCAAAATGTTTCGATCATTATCATGTCCGATCTGACCAAAGTCAAGAATCTCGTTTGATGGATATTCTTGAAAAGAATCGCAAGGCAATTGGGTGGTCAGTAGCCGATCTCCATGGGATTAGTCCAGCTCTGTGTTCCCACCATATTTTTCTTAAGGATGATGCCAAACCATCTCTCGAGTTTCAGCGCAGGCTGAACCTGAATCTTCGAGAGGTGGTTATGAATGAAATATCCAAGTGGTGGAGCACCGATTTTATCTATCCAATCTCTGACTCTAAATGGGTTAATCCATTACATGTGGTACCCAAGAAGACGGGTATCACTATAGTGATAATTGAGGATAGAGAGGAGATAGCTACCTGGATACCGACTTCTTGGCGTGTCTGCATGGACTACAGACGTTTGAATCAGGCAACAAAGAAGGATCACTTCCCACTACCGTTCATTAATCAGATTATCGAGATATTAACTGGGAAGATCTATTATTGCTTTCTTGATGGGTACTCGAGATATAATCAGGTGGCCATTGTACCTGAAGACCAAGAAAAGATGACTTTCACATGTCCGTTCAGAATGTATGCTTTCAAACAGATGCCATTTGGATTATGTAATTCTCTTGCTACATTCCACATGTGCATGCTTTCTATTTTTGCCGACATGGTGGGCAACATTTTATAGGTCTTCATGGATGACTTTTCTATCTATCTGCCTTTCTATCCTAGACTGCATGCAAAAGAGGTGCACTAAGGTTAACCTTATTCTTTCTTGTGAGAAGAGTCATTTCATGATGAGTCATGGGACAGTCCTTGGTCACATCATCTCCAACAGGGGCATTGAGATAGATCTGGACAAGGTGGATATCATAAAGAAGCTCAATCTGTCATCCAATCTGAAGCCGTTATAGTCTTTCCTTGGGCATGTCGATTTATATTGATGTTTCATTCGAGACTTTAGCAAAATTTCCTGACCGTTATCTGATCTTCTAGCTAAAGACACTGAATTTATTGTCGATGATAAGTGTCTTTCGGCTTTTGAAAATCTTAAGAATATGGTTGTAGAGGCTCTTGTCCTTCAACCACCTGATTGATCTCTCCCATTCGAGATCATGATGAATGCCTCTAATTTTGCCTTTAGGGCTATTTTGGGACAGAGGCGGGATGGCCTTCTATATGCCATACACTACGCTAGTAAGACTTTGGATTCTGCTCAGCTGAATTACATTGTTGCAAAGAAAGAAATGCTAGCCGTAGTATTTGCCCTAGATAAATTTAGATCCCACATCTTAGGATCCAAAGTCACTGTTTTCACTGACCATACCTCCATAAGGTATTTAATGGACAAGAAGGATTCCAAGCTGCGTTGGACCAGATGGATCCTTCTACTTCAGGAATTTGATATCAAGATTATGGATAAACCTGGAATCAAGAATTTTGTGGTGAATCACCTCTCCTGATATGAATTTCCTGATACTTCTATGTATGATACACCCATCACTAAGACTTTTCTAGATGAGGTGATTCTTGCTGTCGCCTCTCTCCCATGATATGCCGACATTGTGAACTTTTTTGTTGCTAAGAAGGTCCTACAAGGTAGGTACAGCTAGAGACTTGAGACTTTCCTCACAAAAGCCATGTCTTACCATTGGGAGGATTTGATCTTTTATCATGAAGGAGCAGATACTGTCTGGCATCGGTGTATTCCTCAAGAGGAATACTATAGTGTCCTCACATACTGCCATAAATTAGAAGCCAGAGGACACCATTCAAGAAAAGGACATCACAAAAGGTGCTCCAATCCAATCTCTGGTGGCTTACTCTCATTGCATATGCCCATGCATTCGTAAAGAGATGTACTGACTGTCAGAGAATGGACACTTGTGGACATAGAGACATGATGCCGACACAACTGATTTACTTCTGAAATCTTTGAAGCACGGGGCATTGACTTTTTAGGCCCATTCCCTAAGAGTCGGGGATTCAAGTATATTCTTTTGGTTGTAGATTATGTGAGTCGTTGGGTAGAGGCTATTCCTGACCGAGCAGCTGATATGCACACGGTCTGTAAGTTCCTAAGAAAGCACATCATTTCAAGGTTCAGGGTCCCTCGAGTTCTAATATCAGACGGGGTAGCCACTTCATCAACGACAAGGTATGAGCACTTGCTAATGAGTTAGATATAGACCATGAGGTTGCTTGTCCATATCATCCTCAGACAAATGGTCTAGCCGAAGTCTCTAATAGGGAGGTAAAGACGATCTTGCAGAAGGTTGAACACCCAGATTGAAAGGATTGGTCACAACTTTTGGACTCGGCTCTTTGGGCCAATAGAACACCCTTCAAGTCACCATTAGGTACATCTCCCTTTCAACTTGTTTATGGCGAGCCATGCCACTTACTTATATAAATCAAGCACAACTCTTGGTGGGCAGTGAATGAAGTAATCTTTGATCTAGATGATGCAGGATATTAGAGTCAAAAATAGTGGACAGTCTTAGAGGAATTCCGAGATGAAGCTTTCATGAGTATTCTACACTATAAGAAGAGGATGAAAGAATGACATGATGCACACATCAGACATAAGCATTTTGAGCCATTCAAAAAGTTTGGTTATTCGATGCGAGACTGAAACTCTTTCCTGGGAAACTTTGGAGTAAATGGAAAGGCCCATATATTATGCAAAGGTGTATGACAATGGTAGCACCAATATATCTGAATTGTCTTCTGAGTCCACCATTCAAGTCATTGGTCAGCATTTGAAACCCATTCTTGATCATGAACTACCGACCATTGGGGTTGCCCCTATTCATTTTGCATAAGATATGTTCTTCACTCTTTATACGTAGCATCTCATACCTTATATTCACGATCACTTTGTACATACATGTTTTCGATTTTATTCTTTCTTTATTTTGTTTGGTTTACTCCCCTAGGTTTCGATGTACTTTATCCTAAGTATAGGGGGGTCTAGACACTATGTTGTTCACATCATTCTATTTTTATACCCATGTTGTTGCTTATACTTAGGGTGTGCTTTACCCTAAGTATAGGGGGGGGGGGTAATATTGCTCCTATCAACTTTTGGATTTTTTTTCGTTTTTTGTATCATCTGCTCTGTCGCTTGTTCCTCGATTGTTGATATTCTTCTCTCTACTTAGGTATATTTTACCCTAAGTATCAGGGGGTGGGGGGGACAATCCGAGTCATTGACTGTGTACATCCTCTTGACCTCGATCATCTTCAGTTTTTACCCTGCTATCCTTAGGATTATTTGATCCTAAGTATAGAGGAGATGATTGACTTCTATTCTTTTATTCATTATTCTTTTGAGTCGTTGTAGTATAGAATTCTTTTTACCAATCTATACTTAGCCCAAGTTATGTATTCCTTTGCCGCTTCTTTGGTAACTATGAGGGGACATAGTTCACGCTAAGTATGGGGGTTTCATATATATTCTATATACTTTTAAGCCATAACTCGTATTTTATTGTATTTTTAATAATTTAGCTCTCTAAAAGTATGGGTGTATATATTTTGGATTTTTAAAAGCCAAAAGAAAACCGTAAATATGACTTCTAAAAAAAGAGATGACTTAAAAATTATATATAAAATACGTTATAAAATACATGTACAAAATCCTTAATTATTCAAGAATTTGTAAATAAATTCCTTTATAAATCTTGAAAAAAAATCTGTATAATATCCATATATAAAATATGTATAAAAGCCTTCGTTAAAATGTATCAAATACTTGTAAAATTCATGTAAATTAAATTAATCCAATAATTTATTCAAAATGGACCTATAAATAAAAACGTTTTAAACTCCAATAAAAATCTGCAAAATTCTTTAGAAATCACATAAAAAGTTTAACACAAAAAATCTACTTCATTAAAAACTTGTTGCATTAATTTGCATTTTTCAGAACAAGTTTGATTCTTGAACCGAATGGATCTAAGTCTGAGAGATGGAGCTTGGTTTAGGCCTTAATGTACTTAATTCTAAGGGAAATTTATTAGGAACTGGATTTGAGACTCGTTAGGTCATTCAACTTAATCCTTTGGGTTCCATGAGACCGTTTTCAGAATTCAACTTGAACTTTCCTAAGTAGGACACTTGGTGTCATCCGTTAAACTCTTCTCCATTTGAACCAATTTTGAACTCATGCACTCTACACTTAGCTCGACTTGCATGGCGTTATGAAGGGCAATTCATTTTAGTAGTGTGTTTCCATCCTTGTCTAGTGGTGCAGACGTCTAAAATGGGAGAGGGGGATGAAATAAATCTTCGTATTGGGGAAGGATCTGCTGGCACAATCTCTTCCAAGATTCAAAAAATGGACGAAAATAAAAGATTCTATAACCGTCGAGACACAAAAGATCTATGCAGTGCAACCATTATTCTCTACCAAAAGAAGCCAAATACACTAAATACAAATATGACCACAATGGTCCAAGCTTCAGAAAGCATGCATTATCTTAGTGGAGACATGGCTAAACTGGCTGAGCTTCCAGAAGATGTGAGTACACTGATCACACTCCAGTTCTCTTCCAATTCTTCTTTTTCTCTCTCTACTCGATTGTGGACACAACACGACCTGACCTTAGAAGGAAATACCCCCCTCCTAAAGGATAGAGTAGCTGGATAAGGGCCCAATGGGAGTGTATAACTGGGATGGGTGGTTTCTTCATTTCTTTAATCAAGAAAAGCTAACACCCTTCACACATAGTACAAATTGCTTTCAAAGCTGAAAAGTTTACGTGAAGGATGTGTGGATCTAAGCTGGTTGTTGAGGTGAATCTGGATAAGGATTTGTGCAACTTGAGGGTCGTCGAGGCTTAAATCCTAATTCTAATAGAGTCCCGACACACTAATAATCCAAAGACCTACTCCAAGTTCTAAATTTTAGGTGAAGTGAGATTCAGTATAAAGAAAGAAGCATGTTCTAAGTTCTTTTATTTTTTCCTTTTTCTTTTTGCTTGCACTTATTTATGGAATTAGTGTTTGCTAAGGGAATAGCAAAGGTAAAGTATAGGAGAACGATGAATCTATGATTCATCACCTTTATTCTTTCATTTTGGCTAAAATCCTTGGTAAAATGCATGTGAAGACTGAGTAATTGCCATTAATTAACATTCTAACAACATTTATTTTATATATTTAACACTTATTTTGTCCAAAATAAAATAATAAAGAGAAAGATGAAAAATACAAGAAAATAAAAGATCTATATAAAATATATACAGACTGATCCTAACCTTGAGATCGGGTCAACATTGACATGGTCGACAAAATAAATAAGTATAGGGAGACAAGTATCTTAATGTATAAAAATATCAGAAAATCTAGATCACAAAAATATATTTACACATTTTCACATTGTAAATACTTCACTTATTTTATTTATTACAAAGAAAATCTAAAATAAAAATATTTTCTTCATATAAGTTGTTTATAAAATTATATATTAATTTATAGAAATATTAGAAAAAAAATTTAATAAATAAATAAATTATTAAAATGAACCGAAAAAGCCGTAAAATCCGACTTCCAAGGTTCATAAATATTTATAGAAAACTCCAAATTGACAAAACTCACTTTTAAACTTCGTTTTATATCTAATACTATTTCTTAAAAATATCAAAAAAGTATTAGAGTAAAATGGGTGAGTTTTGGCATTTGGGACCCTTGTCTATATATACTATATGTAGAATCTTCTTGATTTTCTAAGTAATTATCCTTAACTCCATTTACTCAATTCTTTATATACGTAATTTCTAGAAATCAAAAGAAAAATATAACTTAGGTCAAAATGCCAATAAATCCCAAACCACGAAGCCGTGACCTAATTTTTTTGGACCTCATAACTCTCCGATATGGACTCTGACGTAGTCACTTTTTAAGTTCATTTAATCGAATTATCTACCAAATGACACTGATTTCACTAAAATCAAAGTTAATATGCAAAAAGTGGGGTTTGGGACCATATTGGTATACAATGTACAATGTATTTTAATTCTATCTTATTTGATATGTGATTTTTATTATATTTATATACTTTATTAATATTCCATTAGTAAAATAAATAAATAAATATATATATATTTATTTAATTACCTAAATAATTATATTTTAAATTATTTAATTATTTAAGTACATAATTATGTACCTAATTATATTAATTAATTATTTTGAAGTAAATTTAATTTAAATATTTAACAAAATAGTCATTATGTATTTAATTTATTAATAATTATTAATTTTTTTATCTTCTCTCATGCGCTTGCACCTCATGGCAGTGCACCCCTTCTCATTCCCCTTTCTTCCGTGCCTTCTTTTCCCCTTATGTTGCCATCCCCTTCTTCCTTGCCTCTGGCCGCTAACTACTCCAATGGTCGGTGGCCTAACCAACTCGCCAGTCACCGGACTCCCCCTCCGGTGATGAGACCCAATTTCTTACCCTCCCACATATCCTCTCCTATTTAAGGACCTGCACCCCCTCCGGTTGCCGTGATATGCAATTTCTTCCTATTCTTCTATGAGCTCCGAGAGCGTGAGAGAGTTCTTGTGACAGGAGAATCTCGTCCTAGTCGTTGAGCGAGATTGAGCGGATGTCCAGTGAGATTGCCTCCATGGTAAGGCTCTGCTCCGTCGCATACTCTAGCCTCTGCGACGTGCCATCGTATCGGGGCAAGGATCCACTGGAGCTTCGTCGAGCTCCACCGTAGGCGACCCCATACATTTCCTACATCGCATCTCCAAGTTAGAATTCTCAGTTCTAATCATCTCTCGATCCTTCTTCTATGATCTATCCCTTCTCCACCTCTCGATACATCTCTTTTATTTTCTTTTATTTTCTTGATTTCCAACCAAAATCATGTAAACCACCTCCGTCTTCATCTCATTTCGTCTTCTCCATGCATTCCCCATCCCCAATTCACCTCGAGCCCCTTGGATTTTAGCTAAGCTCTGTAGGAGACCAGTGAAGCCATGAACATCACCAGGGGGTTCCTTCATAACCACAACCTCCTGCAAAGAGCATATCGCCACCAATCACCTATAGATCTCTATAAGAGGTGTCCTATTTGATTATCCTCCATTAACGAGAACCTCTGTTAGTTGCCTCGATCTTCAAAGGAGAACGCCACTGAGACAACCATCGATCAAAGCTAGATCGAACAACTATCTTTAAGACATGCATCAGAGCTTTCCCGCCAAATCCAAGCATAACCCTTGGATCTGACTTGATCCAACAGACCAAGTCGCACCAGATATCATTAGTTACAAAGGCGTCACCCCACCTCTTTGTCTCCTTATGCGCAAGGCACGTGAGGGTTTGGAGTTTTTGCAATTACACTCCCTTACCTTGCGCTATTGATGATCATGTCCCACTGCTCTTCTTGACCATGTGCACCTCACGTGCACTTGTCAGAGTTTTGGGCATTTTGAAGAAAGTGCTGGAATCTTTGTTGCAATTACGAACAAGACCCAGTGAAACTCAAGGCTTGTGATCAAGCATGTGATTGTCTGGATTTTTTGCACGTGGAACCTCTCTAGTTCTGATATTTTACACTCACGCCGTCATTTTCCAAAAAATTACGCATATACCCTTTTTGCAATATACTATAACATACATATTATATAGATATAAAGTAAAATAAAAAAATATAAAAACGCAATTAAAAATTATAACATAATACTTTTAATATCATTTACTATATTTTACGTAATAAACTAAAAATAAATAAAAATTAAATAATAAAAACCAATAAAAAATTATAAAATACATCAATACTTTGAAAAATAAAAACTAACTAAATGAAAATCGTATAAACACTTACAATATATCATTTTAAAGGTATTTTCACCTGTCCTCTAATAAAAATAAAATAAAAATATCTTATAATATTTCCTTTTTTAAAATAAAAAATAATAAACTATTTTCAAATAAAAATTAGTTTTCAACATTAAAAACCAAGAAAAGAATAATAAACATTTTCTAAGAAATTAAATAAAAATCACAAAACACTTAAAACTTATAAAAACTAAAAATTAAAACCCAATATAAAAATATACAATCTATACCTATATTTTAAATAGGTATATTAAATTCATAAATTAATATAAATTCATAAAAAATCAAATAAAAATTAGGAAACCATTTAAACCTCAGTTTTCAATTATTTTACCTTGGTTCTATACAGTTCACCTCACTAAGTTCGACATTCCCATACTTAGACTATACACATCAAAGTTTAGGAGTATAAATAAAAATAAATAAAATTTTCTGCTAAAATCCACCTGGTCGATACAATGCCCTTTTATTCTTTAAATCAGGTGTGTTTTTCATTGACCTCACCCGAGCATGGCTATTCTCAGATTTCTCCAAGAACTACAATGCAAGATTAATAAAAAAGGAATAGGAATCGAAACTCAAGCTCAAGTTAGATCTACCTACCTCCTACATGAAGCCAACTAGGAGTGGATCGCACAGTCCTATTCTTCATTCTCCAGGCATCGCTTCGCTAGTGCTCATTCCCTGCCTACCTATCCTCCTCCTGACATTTCGACCCTAACCCTCAGGTAGTGATGGTAGTGGAAATCATAGAGAATGAATTGGTGGGGGTGGGGGGCTATTTATATACTTCAGAAAATCACTGACCATGGTTAGGAAACCATGGTTTAGCGCTTAACCGTGATTGGTGGCCCATGGTTTTGTTCCATGCTTTTGGCCAAAACTTATCCGAAACTTAAGGCTTAAGTTATAACCTTTAAAAAGCTTCTAGATTTGCCAATGATGCTTTATTAGTGCTAATTATGATTAACTTTCACTAATCATGATTTAACATACACCATTCTTCTTAACTTTTGCTAACCTTGTATTATTGTTTACTAATGGTGATTAGTGGTCCTTAATCTATCATTATTTTTTTAATCATGATTAATTAGCATTAATGACGACTATTAAGGGTTAATGACATCTTAAGCCTCCTTCTTTTACTTTCGAAAATCATAACAATTGGAAACAAAGTCTGATTCACACAATGTAAATTCCATTGGTTTCCTTTTGACGAGCCAAATATTATGATATAGGAACCGAGAGAGGCCAAGTTCAAGGCTTCACACCATCCTAGGATGGTTCCACGTCTGTAGGAGTTGTCCAAATACATCCATGTCCCAACGATGGCAACCTAGAGGAGTTATTCCTCCTTTGATTCCAGCTCCAGACACTCCTTCAAGCCCTATTCCATGCACAAAAAGATTCTAGGTCTCAAGGGGGACTCCCTCAACCAGATTTGAAGCTGCTATGCACAAGGGGATGAAGGGGCGACTGAGCTTCAGACGAGTAGTGGAGAGCAAGCTCGTTCGAACCTAATCATTGCAAGATCAGGGGGCCAGGTGGTAACCTTGATGGAGGAAATGGAGGGCAACGAAATGGAGGTGATTAGGTGGGTCAGAACTATGTGATTTTATGATTATCAAGAGCTAGAGCAAAAGCTCCAACGATTGCCTGAGTGGGAATTTACGCTAAGAAAATGAGAATTAAACTAAACTAAGATACGATTAAGGTACTGGAAGGAAACGATACCTAAAATTGCAAATAAAATCACCTCAAACCTGGGGAAACCATAGAGTAGAGAACCATGTCGGAGCTTGAAGCTTGGCAGTGGTGGACCTTTCTCAATCACTTCTTCTCCACGTCGACGCCTTTGCGAGCTCCTAGGTATCACCAAGGTGCTCCATCGATATGAGGTTTCAGGTTATGAAGGAAAAAAGGGGATCAAAATAAAAAATGGAGTTAGAGGGGCTTATTTATAAGCCTGGCACCGATACTTTTGGAAGGAGGGTGGTGTGTACATGAGAGTGGGTTGGTGAAGCCTTTGTGGATGGCACGGATTTTGGTTGCAGGAGGTACATGTTTATGGTGGTCTCAAGGAAGATGGAGAGATGGAGGAAGAGTAAAAAATGGGAGGAGGGCATTTTGTGATGCTCTGACATAAGTTAGAGGACGACCGGGCAATTGACCCGAGCTCAACCATCGCTGGACTCTAATTGGTCCACGTGGACCAATCCCAAAAAAATAGGTATTAATTCCATTTATAATCCAATTAAAAAATAATAAATTATTTTATTATTTAAAATAAAGAATATAAAAATATTTATAATTTTATAAACTATTTTATGGGATTTTTTACTAATTTTTTAACTTTATTTATTAGGTGTTAATTTTTATAAGTATACACATAGGTATATTTACCTATATTATAAGTATTTTTATTCTATATTTAAATTTTTATTTGCAAATGTACATATTTTATGTATCTATAATTTATTTAATTACATATTAACATATTTTTACTTTATTTTTCGAATTTTATTTGTATACTTAAATACATATGTGTGTATATATATTATAGGTATAATATACCTATATAGTTTATTATATTATTTATTTTAATGTATATTTAATGGTTTTATTTGATTTTATATATTTTTAATATATTTTAAATGATATTTACATATATTTAAAATATAAGACAAGTGAAAATAAAAAGAATAAATTATATGAATAAAATGTATAGGTATATAGTCAAATGGGACCCTAGAAAGCCAGCTTTTACATCATAACTCTATTTTCAATGGAACCACCTTCATTAGATATACAATATAATTTTAAATACAATGGATGTGAGTTTAATGAATTATGAGGTTGTATGGAAATGTGAAGTTCGATTTACAGTTTTTTCATCTATGTGTCCGAATTGCATAACATATTATTTTCATGTGCAATTATTTTTATAATTTTTTTATATATTTTTATGTACAACTTTCATATATAACATTTTATTTATTGAGGTGTATACAATGAAGAATGAAATTAAGTAAAATATCTTTTTTTGAAGAGCAAAAATTAGGGTTTCTATATACAATGCTAACACTTTTCTTTACTCGTTGTCGACCAGGTCAATATTGACCTGGTCTTGGGGTTTAGGTACATTCAATATCTTTGATACTTTATTTATTATCCTTTTATTTTATTTATTCTTTTATTTTGGATTTAGCTACGTATATTTATACAATATTTATAGACAAATATTGAATGTTAATTTGTACAACTTATCTGTATTTAGATGTGTTTTCATATAGATTTAAATACAAAATGGAATAATAAAGGTAGATGAATGGCTATTTGTAGTGCCTAATAAACATTTATTAGAAGAATACGTGATGCAAAAAAGGAAAATAAAGAAAAAGGAAATTAAAGAAAGGTAGAATGATTATGATTTCTAAACTTGTCTTACAAAAAACAAATTTTGGAGCTCAGTTAAGGCCTTTCTATTGTTAGTTTGTTCGGAACCTTATTGCGAAAAGGATCTAAGACTTGAAAACCCTCATGTTCAACAAATCTATGTTCAAGTATCCTTAATAGCCAGGTCAGAAAAATCTTTTCATACGTAAACCCTTATGACTATGAGTCTTACTTGTACAATGAAAGTATATACTACTCTTCTACTTAGAAATATCAAGGAAGAGTCTCCTTTAACAAGATAACCCTCTTCCCATTTCTAGCGACTCTTTCCTCGAGGACTAGGGTATTCCCTTCTAAATTCAAGTACAACTGGCTCTAGAAGAGGGTATAGAGAGAAGAATGGATTGTGACCAATGTAGTCACATATCCTTTGGAGCTTGAACAGTGTTGAAGTCTAGGGTTTGGGTATTAACGCACATGCGATCAAGAGTGCCTAGTCATACTAGGAACTCATAACAGCGAAATTGAAAATATTTCAATAGATGAAACCACATGATATGAGAACACTTCTCTTATATTTCATCAAGATCACAAACAAGTAATTGAATTAGATCTTGAAACGTGTTTGCGATCGCGTATTTCTTTAAGTGAAGAGTCCTCCTGACTCAAGTCCGATCCAATGAAGTATGCACTTACATGCACGTGGATGAGATGCATGCTTCTCGTAATCGGAGTTGAAAATCCGAGCATAGAGTCTCCTGATTTTGTTCGCACGAAATTGGTGGCCTTCCTTATGAGCAATATGATCGAAAGAGGGCAGAGATACACAACTAATTGATCCGACAACACAAAGGCATTACAACGACTGCGAGGCTCTCTAGGTCAATATGGTGGACATAAACTATATTGAGAGAGAAAGGGGGGCACATACGAGAATAGAGAGAGAAAGAGTTATTGCTCTTGAAGTTGTTGTGTAAAGAAAGAGTAAAGAATTGCCTTTCATTTGTAACAAATTGGATGTCCATGGATATCAATCCATGTGCAGATAATAATCAATGGTGTAGACTATTTTGTGCTTTCAATCAATGGCCATGATTTTGTTGCATAAATTTGCAAAAACTAAAAATCAATTTATAATAAATTAAATATGTTGCAGATAATATTCAACCTATCTAATTTAATTAAAATAAATTTCATGTCAAAATAAAGGAACAGGGACAAGCCTCCTTCCCTTAATTGAGTGGACGCCCATAGAAGGAGTAGGGCTCCATGGTCGTCCACACTCTACAGAGGAAGGTGGCTCTCTTCTTCCTTAATTGAGAGATCTCATATCTCTCCAAATATTCCACATGTGCAACAACTTTTGTTGAAAAATATATTCAACTAAATAATTCAAATTATTTTGTAATAATTTCAACCATGCTAATAATAATTATTAATCATATTCATACATCCAATATAAAACATTAATTGCATTTACAATTAATTGTTCAATGTGAATCTAATTATTAATCATATTCATACATCCAATATAAAATGTTAGTTGCATTTACAATTAATTATTCAATGTGAATCTAATTCACATTAATATTTAATTCGCAAATATTATTTATAATTAAATCTCTCCAACATAATCTAAATCACATTTATAATATTTATAATTATTATGGATAGTGATATCCATGTTAATCATATTCTTATAATCAAATCATATTTAGTTATCTTGGATGACTATTCTCATGTGTTCAAATAATATGAATCATATTTATGTTATTCATGATAATTAAATCACGTTCAATCCTTAATTTCCCAATACTGAGATATATTATCAATAATGGAATTATTTTGAAGTCTTTCAAGAGTAATAGTCTTTCTCTATGTACACTTGGAGATAATGACATGGCAATTGCAATTCCATGTATAGTGACTTGGATTTATATCATATCTCAAATCTAGATCTTGAGGACCTCTCAAGATGTTTAATTAAACCAAACTGTATATCTAATCTTCTCATTGCATTAGAATCACATTTAGATTAATGTCCAACATTTGGACTTAGATTGGATGACTATTTATTGAGAAGAGTCACTAAAATGCAAACTTTTTTCATCACTCCCGGAATGGAAGCGTCATGGTTATACAATTGTTTACGATCGCATCACCCTCGAGTATTCCTAATACCCGTATGTCCTGCATACTAGAAGACCTAGAATAAACCCAAAGTTTTAGATCATATTTAGATTGCATTCTTTGGAATTTTATCATTAAGTTTCTCATTTGATTAGTGGAAGTTGGTATCGATCATATAATTTCCAAAAGCATATATCATACCTATAAATTCAGTTTAGCTTCCAAAGCAAGACGATCGTACACAGAATTTGATCCCAATATCTCATTCGTGAGCTCATGTCTTTGGTTCAATAATGAACCTGTATGATCTCTTTGAGAGATTGTATTACTCATTTTCCCTCGCATGCACACCAACTCTCCAGTGTATATACCTTGATTAGGTCATCAACTTAATGGTTTGCCTAATGTACATACTTAGACACTACCTATATCGTGACAACATACGACATAGGTCTTGGTTATCTCGATCTTGTTAAGTCAACTACTTGATCTAATCTATCTGAAACCTCTGAATCTTTATTCCTATGTAGAGGATCCGCATCAAGTGGTCGGTCATATGTCATCCTTTAATATATAATTGCCATCTCCTACTTAGGCTAGAGAACATCTCTTAATAATCATTTAGCGATGCTAGACGAGTCCTCAATCTAACTCTTTCGACATCATCCAAGCGCTAGCCTCTATGATTCAACCATTAAATCAACAGTTGTATGATTGTTTAGATGTCCATGGTACATAACCCTAATTATTTTAAAGGACCTTATAACTGCATTCATTAATTTAATCTCAGTCTGGGAGAGAAATAAACCAACAACATTTATTGATATATCAAAGAACACAACAACATTTATTGTAGAAATGGTTCGCTTTGGGCTCACATGGCTAACAAGTGTAGCCATGTCTCCTACTACAGGCAACCTTGAAATATGACTTTGACGCATAATGCCTTGCTTATTTCATTCAAACTCCTATGAGATTTGAAATTTTCTCTTACATTTGCTCGTTTATTCTTTTAGGAGTTTTTTATTTTGCATTTTTTGGGTACTATATACAATAGAATTTACATAAGAAATTTTTCCTCTTAAGCCAATAGACTATCCCACTTTTGAAGCTTAATTATAACCCACATTATTCTGTCTTTAGATGTCAATGCCACTAGACCGGGTTGGGGCCACTGACCACTTATAGTGACTACCGATCTTTCTACATGTGTGGTTCCTCGAGCTATGAAATCATGCCCTCACCACAACCTCAGAGTTCTGATAAGTGAAAAGTGAGGTGTTCAACATAGGTCATTATCAACAAGAGGTGTATGTGTGTTTCAAAATACTCTACTTAGGCTAATTAAGATGACATGTGAATATAGTCTTGTAGACTCAAAGAATTAAGTCTCATTGACCTGAAAAGTCTTATTTCCGATTCCAATAAGGTTCTTGTGAATTAAGTGGATTAAGGTCAAGACCAAGGTACAATCTTCATATTTTACTTAGACTTGTTCAATTATCAAAATCATGAAGAAAAATGCTTATCTAATGCAATGCAAGAAAATTTATTTGTGAAATAATTGTCTGATTCCGAACTTTTTATGGATTTTTTCAAAAAGTTTTCCAATTTTTTATGAATTTTTGAAAACATTTCAAAGTTTTAGGAGTTTCGAACTTTTGTAATTTTTAAGGAATTTTTGAAAAACAAAAGAGTTAGTGAATTAAGTGGATTCATGAGGAATTTATTTAGATTTTTTCAAGGAATATAAAGGTTTTATAAACGATTTTATATAGTTGTTTTCTTGTTTTATTTGAAGAATTTTCGGAGGATAATGTTTACATGGTTTTTAAAAAAATGAAAATATTTTTAAAAAGATTTGTCTAACATTTTGAAACTTATTTTGTAAATAATTTTCACAAATAAATTATCACAAACATTTCTACATATAATTTTTACAAACTTTTTACAAACATTTTATGAAAAGATTATTTTCCAAATTATTTTAAAATATTTTACAAAGCTTTTTCAAAGCTTTTTAAAAGGTTTTTCAAAATGTTTTACAACCATTTTCTGAATCATTTTACAAAATAGTTTCAAATCAATTTTTGCAAATACTTTTGAAAATTTTTGTGCACATTTATAGTGTACTCTTTACAATTGATTTATTATGTACCCTTACCTAGTGTATTATATTAGCCTTATTTATCAAAAATACCAAAGTACAAGTTATGGATAACATATATATATATATATAAACGTACAATATATATGACCCCCCTATACTTTGCTCGAACTATGTCTTTATAGTGGTCAAAGAGAAAAAAAAGACATCACTCGTGCTAAGTATAGAAAAGCCTATACTACAATGACTGAAAAATGAAAGAATGAGAAGTCAATCGTCCCCAATATACATAGGATCAACTAATCTTAAGTATAGCATACTATACACAAGGTAGGGATGATCGATGATCAGAATTCAAAAATCAACGACTCGGTTTGTCTCCCCCCATACTTCAAGTGAAATATCCCTAATTATAGACAAAATATCAACACATTGAGAGACAAGTGAGAGAACGAATAAAGAATACACGAGTGTACTCATCCCCCATATACTTAGGATGAAGTATATCCCAAGTATAGCATGGATGAATGGGATGAATGAAACAACAAAGGAATGAAAGAATTGAAAAATGAAACGAAAAGAAGAAATGAAGAATTAATCAAAAATGTTTTTTTGATGTGTTATCTGAATCTTCTGAGCTGTGGTTGTGGGATCTTCATCAAAAATCACATCGATCGAATTGACAAAGGACATGAATGTATCATGCTTTAAATATGGCTTCAGCAACTATCCCATGACTACAAATGGTTGTTTGTTAGATGAAAATCCAGATATGAGAATGCTTCTATTGTCACGTACAATCTTTAAGATGAAGGGTACATTTACTTTTTAGTTTGCTTGGGAATATCTTTAACTTTAAATAAATAACAACATCTTTTGTCCATGATCAAAATTGTTTTGTTGGATGTGCTTGTGATGCTGATGTTTGACTTTCTCCTTATAAATAAGGTTGTCATCACATGCGGAGTCTCTGAATTCCAAGAGTTTATTCAAATCTATCTTTCGGTTCTGACCACAAGTCTGTGGGTCCAAGTTACAAATGTTATCTGTCTATAAAGATTTGTGAATCAATTTCACTAGCAGATGGCATGACTTTTCATAAACTAGATGATATGGAAACATTCTTAATGGAGACTTAAAGGCAGTTGATCAGCTCATAGAATTGAGTCAAGCAACTGAGACCAATTCTTCGTATCCAGCCTCACAAGTTTTGCAAGATTGTCTTGATCTCCCTATTCGATAACTCGACCGAGCCATTGGACTGTGGGTGGTAAGGGGATGTGATATGATGATCAACGTTGTACTCCTTCATAAGCTTTCTAGCTTCTTTATTAATAAAATGGGTACCCCCATCTGAATTGATATCTTTGGAATCTCGAACTGTGAAATAATGTTGTCCTTGCGTATGCGACAAACGATAAGACTATCAGTTGATCGTGCGGGGATAGACTCCACCCAATGACTCACATAATCAATGACCAATAGGATGTATTTGAATCCTTGACTGTTAGGAAATGAGCCCATAAAGTCAGTGCCCCAGGCATCGAAAACAATTGATATCTAGATGAATTTGAAGGGCATCAGATCTTTGCAATTGAGGGTTCCTCTTATTTTCTGACAGTCAAAGCAACCTTTCACATAAGTAGGCCACCAGAGACCGCACTGCAATACTTTTGTTATCGTTTTGCTTCGAGACTAGTGTCCTCTAGATTCAAGCTTATGAAAATGCTCGAGGACACTGTGTACTCCTCTGAGGAATGAATTGATGCCAAATGCAATACACATCTTCCCTGAAAAGGTATGGATCTTCCCACTTGTAGAAATAAATATCGGACAAAAAATTTGTCCTTCTTTATCTTGTCCAGTCTTATAGAACTTTCTTAGAAATGAGATAGTTTACAATATTGACATACAAGGGGAGAGAAGCAACACTTAGAATGGATTCATCAGGAAAGGTTTCTGATATCGACACACTATTCAACTAATTATCTAATAATTTAATTCTGGACAGGATATCTGCTACCACATTCTTGACTTTAGGTTTATCTCTTATTTCTGAATCAAATTCCTCAAGGAGAAGGATCCATCTGAATAGATGTGATTTCATATCCTTCTTTTATATGTATCAGATAACAAAGTGGTCATTGTAGACAATTACTTTAGAACCAAGAAGATGTGATCTAAACTTATCGAGGGCTGATACAATTGCCAACAACTCTTTCTCTGTAACTATATAGTACTTATGTGCATCATTAAGTGTTATCCTATGGCATAGGGTAGATTATTTCTTCTTTGTCATAGTACAATCCTAATTACAGAATCTAAAGTATACATCATGATCTCGAATGGGAGAAACCAATCGGGCAGTGATGAATACCCATTCATTCACCTTTATTCATTTATTTTGTCTTTAAAACCCTAGTTAAATGCATGTAAATATAGCTAACTTGTACAGATTAACACTTTGACCCCTGTCTGTAAATAATGGTTAAATACCTATCTATAAATAAAAAATAAATGAATAAAGAGAAGAAAAGAAAAATAAAGGAAGTATTGAAAATATTGACTGACCCTAAACCCTGAGACTATGTCAAAATTGACTTGGTCGACAAGGAATAAAGTAGGGGGAAATGAGGGCGTAGAAATACAGATAAAAATGGCATTGTCATCTAGAAACCTTAGGTGACCTGTACACTATATATAGCTGAATCTTTCACTATTTTACACACAGCTTTTTACACTTCAAATAAAAATATTTTAAACATCAAACATGCACATAAAATCACATAGAAAAAGAGAAAGCTAATTGCACATAAAATTAAGGTATAAGGTAACTGAGACACAGAGAAAAAGCCGCAACCAGAACTTCACAAATCCATATCTTCTCCATATGGAGTTAAAACGGACCATACTTTCGTCTATTGTAATCTAAATTAAATTATCTATCTAATGAAGGTGATTTCATTAAAATTGGAGTTAAGATACAAAATTTGGCTTTTGGGGACTCGTTGTATACTCCATCTATATATTTTTATACATTAATTCATTCTTTGTTTTTTTACTCTTTTGATATTTTTAAATACTTGTAAATATTATTTAAGTTATATTGAAATCACAAATATAAAAAGAAACAATTAAAATTTCATTAAAATATATAATATAATAAAATAAATAGGTAAACTATACCTATATTATACATACTCATATTTATTTAAGTGTAAAATAAAGTCAGAAAACTAAAATAAAAATATGTAAACGCATAATTAAATATATTGTAAATATATAAATTATAAAATAAACAATAATATAAAATACAAAATACAAATTAAATACACTATATATAGGTAATTATACCTAAAATTATACTTATTCAAATTAACACATAATAAATAGGTAGATAATAAATAAATAAAAATCACCTAACAATAGTACATAAAATAGAAACAATTTTCATGTTTTAAGAAAAAAATTAATAAAATCATTTTCTATTTTAATTCTTTTTTGTCTTCTAGTACGTGATGTGGCCCAATCAGGTGCATCTCCTGAGATTTAGGCGTGGAGAAGGTGGTAGAGAGATGTGATCCAAGCCTCGTCGGACTTGCTTAGGCAAAGGTCTCTTGCTCTCTGATTCCCAGGTCCGAGCATCTCTTTTATTTGCTCTTTCGATTCTTAATGGTAGTAGTAGGATAGTGTAGCCTTTTATTGCATTTGATTTCATCTTTTATTTTGTAAATATAGAAATCGTAGTTCACCGGAGCTAGTGCTCCAGCCTCTTTTCATCATCGTTCTACCCCTATTTCAACTCACCAACCATACCATATTTCTTCCCCCTTCGCTTCTGAACCTCCAGCACCCCTCTATTCCCTCTGATCTTGCAAAGACCAGGAAATCAAGGTCTCCACCTCCACCACATGTCGGAGACCTCTGCCTCGCCTCATCTTAACTCATTTTTGTACCAGATCAATCCCCGTGCCCTCATTTTTGTTGTACGGTACTAACCTTATAGGTACCAGAGCTTGAGGACCTTTTTTAGATCGATTTTTTCCCCGAAGAGGTTCCACTTGTGCCCATTCTTCCTCGATCTTCTAGGGCTCCATCGATGTGCCCCAGACCTTGCTGAGCCCATCAGTGGACTCGTGAGGACTTGATCTTCATTTTGGGATACCTGGGAGCCATCCTAGTGGTTGGAATGGAGTAGGAGAATGGACCGAAGCTCTCCCAACCAAGCGTTGTTCCCAGTTCATCCATGTGTGCTCCAAACAGTTAAATCAGGAGTCATCCCCAGGTGCAGTAGTTGTTGTTCGATCTCGCCAAGCTAAGATATCAATTCAGTGGGTGAGATTTAATCTCTGCCCTTCATCCGCGAAGAGTCATCGACCGTTCGTTGTGCACCACATGTGTAAGTGGGTGGCGCGCCATCTGCCATCCATTAGTGCCTTTAGGGTACATTGCATATTCTCTCCCCAATTTTTGTATTTTATTTTTATTCCATAAACTTTCAATTGTAGTTCAAATAGTTTTGTAATATTTACTCTTAGGACCCTAAGCTTTCAAAGTTTGCACTTTAGTCCAGTCCACGTCACCTCACGTGCGTGTGCGCGTGAGGGGGATAGGTATTTTGTAAGGTTACCCTTCTAGGTTTGTGTTATGGTTTAGTCCAAAGATTTTAAATATCAAAGTTATATTTTTGTGGAAAATTGCAAAGAGGACCTGGATTTTTTTGGATATTGCAAAAATACCTCCACAAGTACGTTAAATGTTGAAATATTAGAGATTTTTGCATATATGCCCATGAATTTCATTAGATTATTCTAGAATACATTTAAAGTTCATTTACATTGCATTTAGGTCCCTATAGGGACATTTAATTTCATTTCTTGTGTTTTTCAAAACTAAAAGTATCATTTTGCATCTAAAAATTATAGGAAATTATCTTAAGTGCTTGGAACCATATTATATCACATTAATTTTTCTTAAGGCCATTAAAATTATTTTCTTATTTCTAAAAATAAAAAAACAATGCATTTACCTATTTTGCATTTAAAATCCATAAAAATTATAAAAATGTTTTGAAAAATTCCAGAAAATTTGATTTTCTGACTTTTTATTTTTGCTAAATATTACAAAAAACCCTTAAAATTAAAAAACCCCAAAACCTTATAAAAATTATACAAAACCCAAGAATATTTATTTCAGTTTCTAATTATTGTCTATACTAAATAATATATATCAAAAATAGTTTTCGGAATTTATGAGATATTTATCTATTTTAGATATCAAAATAATACAACCTATTATTATAAGTCCTTGTTTGGCATTTTTAACCAATTTTAAATATATAAAAATTAACATAAATTATAATAAAGTTTACAAAAATAGAGAAAATTTATAAAAAAACAAAAAAACATCTTATTTTGAAAATTTTGAGTACATGTAGTTTTATTTATAGATAGAAACCCTATATAGTCTATATGTATTATATTTCTTATTATTACTAATGAATAATACTATTATTTTAACTACTTTATATATAATTTTTAAAAACTTTAAAAAATAAAAAGAATTGTTTTTATTTGTATTTACAAAAAAATTATATATTTATTATTATATATCTTTTATATAGTATTTAAATTCTACATATTGTTTTATATAGATATATATATACTTATTCTACTTTTATATATTAAAAAAGAAAAATAAAAATTAGAAAAATATAAAAAGGAAATGAAAATTATAAAATTTGAAACATAAAAATATATATAACATTAAAATTTTTTAAAAGTTAGATATAATAAAAAACCCACAAAAGATAGAAAAACCCTAAAAATGCACAAAAACGTTTGTTGATTTCTTCAGAGTTATTAATTTTTGTTGCTATCCCCATTGCTCCTTTGTGGTTCCACCCCTACACTTGCATACTATACATATTTATTTATTAGGGATAATAACTTTTAACTCAATGTATTTATTACATAATCATAGTTGTTGGTTAATTGTTAATTGACACGCTTTGATTAGGTGCTAAGAGCTGTAAGAGTAGCCGATACAACGACTACTAGATCAGATTTGTTGGATACCGCATGCCATCTAAGACAAGACATTAGACTCCTCGCTCATCAGCATTCATCAGGTGGCTGTAGGACGAGAGCCTAGCGATTCGATGAGAGGTTAGAAATTTTTGCAAAAGTCTTTGATGAATCTTTTATAGAATCCTATATTCCCCAAAAATGACCTGACGTTCTTGATAGTACGAGGTGACTCAAGCTTGCAAATAACATATACCTTCACCAAGTCGAGCTCCATACCATATTTAGAGACGACATGGCCCAGTACAATCTCTTCTGTAACCATGAAGTGACTCTTTCGCCATCGTAGAACAAAGTTGACTTCATTGCATCTCGAAAGTACTCGGTCTAGGTGCGCAAGACAAGCATCAAAACATGGGTTATCATGTCGGTAAAAACAACTAACATGCCCCTATGGAAGGTAGCAAGCATCTTACATAATCGAAAAGGCATCCACTTAAAAGCATAGGTGTCGAACGGATAAATGAAAGTTGTTTTCTATTGATCTTCAGGAGCGATTGCCACTTTGTTGTACCCAAAGTTTCTATCCAAGAAGCAAAAGAACTCTTTCCCTACCAACCTCTCAAGCACTTGATCAGTAAAAGGTAGAGGAAAATGATCCTTCTTGGTTACTGAATTCAAGAGTATGTAATCAACACAGATGCCTTATGAAGTGGGTGCTCAGGTAGAAATCTCCTCTCCTTGATCATTTGTGATAACCGTAATTCTGGATTTCTTCTGAGCTACATGCAATGGGCTAACCCATTTTGAGTCAAAAGTAGGATAAATGAAGCTAGCTGATGAATCTCCATCTCATCACCTTTATTCTATCATCTAGGCCTTAAAAACCCTAGATAATGCATGTATATAGCATTATTTTGTACAAATTAGCACTCATTATTTATTCCATTTATTGTATATAAATACTATTGTTAATGAAATAATTATAGAATAAAGAAAAGAAAAAAATAAAATGATAAAGGGATTTTATGACCCTAAACCCCGAGACCTGGGCATCTAGATGAGTGGGTCGATAAGGAATAAGGTTGGGGGAGATAAGGGCAAATAATACATTAAAATCATCATTCTTTTAATCATCATTAATTCATTTTGGTATCTATTTTTATTTTTATTTTCTATACCTCAAATAAATAAACTTTGTGTATGAAAGCTGTGGATAATAATATATAGAAAAATACAAAATTGAGTTTACATAAAAATAATATACTGTGTACATTTTATACTCTAAATAAAGCTAAAATCCAAACTTCCCAGACCCATATCTCCTAAATAAAAACTAAAAAATATATCAAAATCATCTTTAATTGTATATAACTTTTATTAAGCTATTTAACGAAGGTGGTTTCAAATTTTTTGGAGTTAAGATGTGAAAGTTTGGTTTTGGACCCCTATTGTATAGTTTATCCATATAAAATATTCATTTTATTTATTCTTTGTTATTTTTGTAATTTTTTTATTTCTATAACTTTTCAAAAATTTTATATAGTATATGTATATATTAAGATTATAATAAAACCATAAATAAAACACTAAAATAAAATAATATACAAAAATACATACATGAAATACATATACTTATACTTATATAATATATACTTATATTTAAATATGTGTACATATTATACCAGAAAAATATATAAAAATATGTTTATGAATATAAAAATAAGTTATAAATAAATAAAATAATAAAATAAAATAATAAAATAAAAATATAAAATAAAAATAAAAATAAATTATACAAAACATAGGTAAATATACCTATAAAGGGAACCCTAAGAATTAACTTGCAATAATAAGTTCGTAAGTATTAAATAAAAATCATATTAAAATACTGAAAAAAATTAAACATTTTTTAATTTACAATTTAAATTAAAAAAGCAGTTATTATTTATAATCGATTTTATAAATAATGTTAGGGTTGGATTTTCTTGGTTGGTCCACATGGACCAATCCGGCTGCATCTCCAGTTGACCTTGGTAAACATCCTGACCTAGCCATGTTGACTTTGACACACCTAGTTTTGACCAGACTTCATAGAATTTTCTCTGTCGATTCTTTCTTCTATTTGGCATGATCTCTTATGCAATTTTTGTCCTCGTTCAAAGGGCTATTATGCTCGATAGATTCCTCGAGGGTTGAAGTCCTGAATCGATTACGCCTCTACGATCTCTATCGCCACTTCATCACCTATACATAACTTCCATCCGAGCATTCTTCCCATTTTGAATCCCTTCTGGCTAGCTTCACTCCTCCTTTTGCACCCAATGGCTCAAGGAAGGTGATAGCTTCCTCATCATGCTTTTGGTTGGATTGAGGAGCGGTCAGAGGTGCATTCCACCTATCTCCGACGAGCATCATCACCGTGACGTACACTTCCTTGGCTCTGGCCGAGCAAGGTACTTTTTCTTGCTTTTCTAGATAAATTTTAGGTTTATATTTAATGTCATGCAATTAGTTTATCGTTTGAATGTTTGTTTTAGCATAGAAAACCAAACTCGTCATCTGTTGGAGCTCCGCTCTAGCGAACCCCTTCCACAGTGCAACCTATTATCGATCTGTCAATGTCTCATTTTCTTCCCTATAGCTTCCCCTCCATCCTAGGCCACTCCATTCCCCTAGAATAGTCTTGGATCTGGAGATCATAGGTCGTCCTATGCTGACACAGAAACTTCAAGGCTTGATAATTGATAATGGATATGAAGTCGTCGTTATCCCCAAAATTCCTGGATCAAACAAACACAATTTTTTCTTCTCTCTCTACAAACAAATTAAAAAGAATAATGTGGAGCAATAGAAAATTTTGCTACTTATTTACTTGTATAGCGGACAGGATCGAACTCATGGAAGCTACAATTCCCAAGGGTTATTCAAACAATAGAGAGAAATTCAATAAGAGAAAAAGCAGGGTTATTCAAAATTTACTTTTTGTGATTTTTTTGGCTTTTAATTTTTAATTTTTTATTTCTATTTTTTAAAATTTAATTTTCAAATTTTTAGTGATTTTAATTTTGCAATTTTTTTCAAATAATGAACAATATGCATAAGGAAAGAAATACGCTCACCACACTCTTTTTGTATTTCTCTATTATATCAAAAGTGATCGAAAAAATCCAGAGAAAATATTTTTGGGTTTTAAAGGCTTTGAAAGGTTTTTGGGAATTTTTGTAGAATTTTGGATGTTTTTATATTTTTATAAAAATCAAAAAGTGGCAAAAATGATAACCAGTGCAAAGCCTAGAGTATATTGCAACTTAAAAATATTTTAAGTACCTAAAACTCGTGGGAATTATTTTTATGCTAAACTATAGACAAATATCTACAAACAGGAAGTGAAATGATAATTTTTGGATTTTTTTTAGAATTTTCTATGATTTTTCAAATATTTTTGATTTTTTTAATTTTTTAGGTTTTGAAAGGAGTTGCTAGAAATTTACACAAAAATTAAAAGATAATCAAAAGAAATTAATCTTATTTTTTTGGAATTTTTAAGTAATATTCCTATTTTTATGATTTTTTGAATTTCAGGAAGAGAAAAAGACATTGTTTTTTATTTTTTAATAATAATAAATGTAAATAAAATACAATGAAATTTATATATAATGAGGAGGACTACAACAGGAGTATAACCAAATTTTTGAAGAATTTTCAGAGCAATAAAACATTTATTTCAATGAAAACATCATGCAAATTTAAAGTCTAGAAACATGACTGAAATGTAAATTACTAATATTTCTGCATTGATAAATAACAAAAATAAACTGAAAGGTTAAAAACGCAAATTACCCAATGAAAACGTGCGGTGACTTGTTAGAGCAGGACTTCTCTATAATTTTCAGAACATCCGAGGGTGTGACTGTAAATTCTCCAATTTTTTTTATTAAAAACCGTAGGGTTCCCTTTTCTTATTCTTTGTTCTTCAATCCAGTAGCAGGGGGGCTTGCGCTGCCTCCCTCCCTATTTTCTCTCTTCTCGCATCGCGAGTGGCGACCTTCACGAACGACGGTCAATACAGAAGGAGGCGATCGGCAAGGAAGCTCCAGGCGTATGGTCGACGCTAGGTAATGTCCTCGTGCCAGTGGAGGCAAGAGGGAGCAAGGGATGATGATCCATGTGACTGGATGATTGTGCATCGGCAATGTATCACGGTCGGCGGTGGTCCTACTGCGGGTGGTTGACTGGCGATGGAGGTGCTCTCCTCCACACGGTTCGGGTGCGGTGGTGCGACCATGATGTAGTGGGGAGGCTTCGATGGAGCGTCGCAGGTGGCTATGGTTGTCGCGGGATGAAGGTTGACGGGTGGCGGCATTGACGTCTATGGAGATGGGCGGAGCGGTCGCGGGCGTCGCTGGCGGCTGGAGAGGCGGCGCCTAAGGCTTGATGCTTTTGTTTTTTTAAATTTTTTTGTAAATCAGAATTTAAATATAATAATAAAAAATTATATTTTTTTAGACAAAAAATAACCGGTAATTATTTTTTATTTTTTTTAATTTCCTGCAAAACAAATGTTAGAAAAAAAGAAAGACGGTTTTTTTTGTTTTTATATTATTTTTTTATTTATAAACAAATTAGGATGCAAGCATGATGACCCGATCCCAAAATCAAAATGGAAGACGTGAATGAGTGCGGTTCTGAGGAAAAAGGATTATGGAACTAGATCTTCGACCACCGTGCGTGGTCGGAAGAGAGATCGCGCGAGGTAGAAAAGAATGTGAATAGATCGAGAGGTGAAATGAAAAATCGAGTTGGTGGCAGATCAAATCGTGATTGATTCTAAGATCTAGATAAAAAACAACGAAAAAAATGCGAAAAAATATAACTATGATTAACCAAAGATAAAAATAAGAGCAGAAAAATGTGGATCTCACCTTAGGAGCGGAAAAGACCTTGATCACTTCGACGAAGGTCTACTCGTTGTCACTGGACAGCTCAGAGGCTAGGCACCCTTCTGCGACAAGAAGACTCTCGGAGATCGGGCTCCTCTCACCAAAGATTGATCAAGTTGAAATGAGGGAGAGAGAGCCATATTAATAGATAAAGAATGGAGTTTGATTTTTTTTGAAATTTCGAATGAAGATAAGAGATAAGAGAGAAAATTTGAAATGATATAAAGATAAAGAGAGAAATAAGTGTTAAAATATTTTACAAATTTTTTTTAATATTTTCGTCACTTATTTAAATTAAATTAAAAATGTTATTTTTTAGTTTTTGTGGTGGTTATTTAAGAATAGCAACTATATACATATATTATATATATGGTGCATTATATAAAATAAGGAAATTAGTTAGTTTTTTTTTGCTTTAAAATATTTATTCTTTATTTTTATTTTAAATAATTAGTAAAATTATTTACAAATATTTACAAGATACAATATGTACAAATAAATGGTGAAATTGCACAAACCACCCCAGAAAACCAACTTTTCACCTGTAATTCCAAAATTTATGAAATCACAACCATTTTAAAGATAATTTAATTTAGAATACAATGGAAGTAAGTTTGGTTCAATTTGAGTTCATATGGAGACAGAATTGGTTTTTCAATTATTGCTTAGTGGCTTTTTCCATGTGTGGTTGCTTTTTTCTGTACATGATTTGATTGTGCAATTATTTTTATTATTTAGAACACATTTTTTTACAATTTTGTTTCGAAAACTATTTAATTTGATGTCAAAATATGTACAAATAAATTAGTGTAAGTATACAAATATACACAACACACATTATTTTAGATTTTCATATTAAAGACCATATCCCCCCCTACATTATTCCTGGTCGATTGGGTCAAGTCTTGACCTTCTCTTGGCGTTCGGGTCAGCCTGTATCTATTACATATATACAGTCTTCTTTTTTTAAATTTTTCCTTTCTTTCTTTCTTTATTTATTTTAGTTTAAAATGTTAAGAAGTGTACAATATTTACACACTGATGCTAGTTAGTAATAATATGGAGTTAGTATTATAAAAAATGTGTTTTATAAGGGATTTTAAGCTAAAATAAATGAATAAAGATGATGAAATGGAGATTCATCATCCCCCTATGCTTTACCTTTGCTAGTCCCTTAGCAAACACTTATTTGAAAGAATAAGTGAATAAAAAGAAAAAGAAAAAGAAAAAGAAAGGAAAAATAAAGAAATTAGGATAATATTGAGTATTAAACTTATCTTCATAAATTTGTAGTATGGAGATCTGTTAGACTCCTATTAAGGTCTCCTCAATAGTCATGTTAGAACAAGTCTACATACACAAATTCTTATGACTATGAATCTTTACATGTCCGGTGTAAGTGAAATATAGCTCCCCATCTTCCCCAATTTAGCAACTCCTTCGTCGAGGAGCGGGATATTCCCTTCTAAATTCGAGTACAACTAGCTCAAGAAGAGGAGATGGAGAAAATATTGGACGGTAACCAGTGTAGCTACCTATCCTTGGATGCATGACCAGTGTAGCCAAGTCATCCAGTTGCAAGCTTACAAATATTTGACTTTGAAGCTCTTATTAATATCCTTTTTTTAATCCTTGTATATACACTTCGGTAGGCATTTTACTTTTCAATCAGACTTGTCCACTTTAGGAGATTCTGCATTTTTTCCGATTTTGTTTTGAAGATATATACAAGGTGTAGGATGTACATAAGGAGTTTTTCCTCTTAAGCTAGAGGACTATCCCTCTTTTGAAGCATTAGCATCTTGTCTTTAGACCTCAACATCACTAGACCAGGTTGAGATGTACTTCCCTCCCTAGAGGAAGATGAGAGGTTCTGCCTAGATGTACTACCCTCGTATGCTACTCCAAGCCAAATGATTCTGCCTCCTCACTACCTCCTCCATGGAGAGCAACGTGTAGAGTGCTTGTCCAAGATAAGACACGGTCTCAAAGAATCATGTGTGTGCTGTTAAATGTTATACTTAAACTAATTAAGATGACATGTGAACATAGTCTTATGGACTCAAAGAATTAAGTCGCTGGGACCTGAAAAGTCTTAACTCCAGTTCTTATAAGGTTCCTCTGAAATTAAGTTGATTAAGGCCGAACTAAGCTCCATTCTTCAATTTTATTCCAGACATAGTCAAGAATATGCACAATGCAAAAAGAAAGCAAATTTTTTTGAAATAATTTTCCAATTTTGAACTTTTTTATGGTTTTTTGGAAAAGAAAGGAAAATGATGCACATGTAGCTTTTTTTATAGATTTTTAGTTTTGTAGTTTTTTTAAAGGAAAAAAGGTTAGTAAAATATACCCAATTATATAGAAGATGTGATGATCAGATCTGCTCCCCCGCTTTCTCTTCTTGTGTTGAGGGGCAGATAAATGGGTCATGGCCTGGTGAAGTTAACCTTTAATGATCTCGTGAATGGTGGCCATCACTTCAGGTTCAGTCAACATTTGTTTGAATTTTTGGACCTCCACCATACAAGGGAGGAGATCGGAATCAACATATACACGAGGATTGCCAATAGCAGTCTGTATAGTGGACTCCTCGGGGTCAAGGTTGGGACATGTGGTGACTGATTGTGTCGGAAAATGGTTTGTCATGGGTTCCATCTCCTCACGAAATGAATCAACACCGTGTCTCCCCGAATCTTTTTAGATTTTTAAACTTTTCTCATTTTTTTGTATTTTAGGCGATTGCAAGCTCTCATGATTATCCTCACGTGAATTCATATCCTCAAATAGTGGAGCAGCGTTCTGGCTGTGATTTATGTTAAATAGATTGGTAATCCTTGAATTCATATGCTCCATCATCTGGTTCAGGGTCTAAAGTGTGGAAATCATGAAAGGTGACTCCAAAATCATAGGGTCGGGTGAGTGGAATGAGGGTGGGTGAAAATCATCATCTGATTCCTGAAATAATGGGTTAGGCGGATATGCACAAAAATCAAAGGGAAAGTCCTCATGGAAAAAGGAAGGTGGATCGGCTGGATGGTACGAGGTATCCGTGAAGATTGGATTAAAATAACTCCAGTCGGCCATCTCTGAAACAAAAGACGGGATTCGGGAGAGCACGAGGGTCAAGTCAAAATATATAGAGAAAAAGATGCAAATGCATAGAAGGATCAAGTATGCACACAAGAAATCAAACACAATGCAAACCCTCAGTTCACCAAATCAACACAATGTGAAGACCGTGAAGGTTCGATCAATTATCTTGTCAATTTTTTAGAGTTTGGTGAGAATACAATCTATCAGAGCGGTTTAAGCGAGTCGTTAGGAACCGGATGCTCCCAAGAGACTAGCCCAATCCCATAATTAAATAATTCCCAGCAAGTATGAATTGCAGACCATTTACCAGCTAGCCGAACAATTCAATCTGCTAAGGACGTCGCAGGATGCTTTAACAGCTACTGGAGAGATCCTCACTGGAGAACGACTAACCCCAAGACCAGTAGTCTAACAGAAGTTTAGGTGTGGCTCTAGCCTAGTGTGCGGGTCACTCTCTTGCTCAAGCAAACCAACCAATGAGGGGGATAATCTCCCTAAAATAATTACTTTTCCATACATTTATTTTAAGGTTGAGTTTTCCTTAGCAGTCCCGATTTTAGGTAGTTATCACTTGGTTTGAGTATTTTCAGTGAATCGCCTACCGAGTGTCCAATGCGCGATCAAACACAATGATGCATGCATGGGTTAGAGATGCGTACCTTGTCGCCAACAATCTACATCCAAGTGATCCGCGCAGAATTGAGATACAGAAAAATAAACTAACCTATATGCAAATGGAAGTAAACCGTCCTAATCAATAGCTCCTAATAACGAGCAGGAATAGTTTAATTTGACTAAGTCCAACTACGCTCTATTCTATATGTACATAAATTCTTGTTTAGGGTGTTTGGACCTAATTAATTACCTGGTTCAAGAAATTTAATTAAAGCAAGCAATAGGTAGCTCACGAAATTCGCGTGAAACAAAGAAAAATAAGGCCATGAAAACAAAACTAGTGAGGTCCCCCAAGTGCACCGGCACTTGGCAAAACTGACCCCACAACAAATGAATGTCCATCTACAATGGTTCAAATGCTAGAAAAATAAATAGAAAAAGTATTTTTTTCCTTCAATTCTTCTTCTCCTCCGCTCACGCTATCCCGCGGCTCGGTGAAGAATTAAGCCGCCACTGTGTCGCTTGGGTTCTTCGGCACTCCTAGGATTGCCTCCTTCGCTCCGTGGGCCCTCATAAGAAAAGGAATAGAGAGAAGGTGTAAGAAACACAATTACCAAATATGAGTAAAAAATGAAATAAAAAACAGTAAATATGAATAATGGAGTGAATGCGGAAAAATATACATAAATATATACAACCAAGACTAGTAGGTCAAAAGAGAAACCTAACTACCCTCGTCGTGCCTCCCCGGCAACGGTGCCATTGTGTTGACATAGAAAGTTTGAGGATTGGTAATTAATAATCGATATGAAGTCGTTGTTATCCCCAAAACTCATGGATCAAACAAATAATTTTTTTTCTTCTCTTATTGCAAAATAATTACAAAGAATAATGTGGAGCAAGAGAAATTTTTGCTACTTATTTACTTGTATAGCGGACAAGATTGAAATCAGGGAGGCTACCATCCTGAGGGTTATTCAAATAATCGAGAAAAATTTAATTAAGAGAAAAAGCAAGAATCTCAATGGCAAACTATTTTGATTTTTTTGTGATTTTTTATCCTTTTTTTTAATTTTTTATTTCTTTTTTTTTATTTCTGATTTTCAAATTACTAGTGATTTAATTTACAATTTTTTTAAATTTTCAAATAATGAACAATATAAACAAGGAAGAAATACGCTCACCACACTTTTTTTGTATTTTCAATTATATCAAAAATGATCAAAAAATCCTGAGAAAATATTTTTGGGTTTTAAAGGTTTTGAAATATTTTTGGGAATTTTTGTACAATTTTCATTTTTTTTTCTAAAAATCAAAAAGTGATAAAAATGATAAACAGTGCCCAACCAGGAGTAATTTGCAATTTAAAATTATTTTAATTACCCAAAACACCTAGGAGTTATTTTTATGCTAAACTATAGAAAAATATCTAAAATAGGAAGTGAAATGACAATTTTTGGATTTTGTACAATTTTCTGTGATTTTTCAATGATTTTTGATATTTTTCAATTTTTTGGGTTTTGAAAAGAGTTGATGCTCGAAAGTTGAATAGAAATTAAAAGATAATGAAAATAAATTAATCTATTTTTTTGGAATTTTTTAGCAATATTCAAATTTTTATGAATTTTTCAGATCCAGGAAGAGAAAAAGACACTGTTTTTTATTTTTTAAGAATAATAAATGGGTATTAAATGGAATGAAATTTATATACAATGAAGAAGACTACAGCAAGAGTATATGCAAATTTTTGAGTAATTTTCAGAGCAATGAAAACATTTATCTCCATTAAAAGATCATGCAAATTTCTAGTCTGGAAATAGTACTGAAATGTAAATTACTAATGTTTTTGCATTGATAAATAGCAAGAATAAACCGAAAGGTTAAAAATGTAAATTACCCATTTAAAATGTGCGGGGACTTGCTGGAGCAGAACTTCTCTGTAAGTTTCAAGACTTTCGATGGTGTGACTGTAAATTCTCCTATTTTTTTATTAAAAATCCTAGGGTTCCCTTTTCATGTTCTGTTCTTCAATCTAACAACAAAAGTGGGTCTTGCATCGACGCCCTCCCTCTTCTCTCTCTTCTCGCGTCGCAAGTGGCGGCCTTCACAGACAATGGTCACGGCGGAAGGGGGCGACCGACAAGGGGGCACCATGCATATGGTCGGTGCTAGGCGACGTCTTCGTGCTGGCGGAGGCAAAGGGGAGCAGGGGATGCTGCTCCAGGTGATTGGATGGTGGCACGTTAGCGGTGCCTCGCAGTCGGCGGTACCTCGCAGTCGGCGATAGTCTTGCTGCTGGTGGTTCACGGTGGCGATGGAGGTGCTCTCCTCCGTGCGGATCGGGTGCGGCAGAGCGGCCAGGATGCAGTGGGGTGGCTTCGATGGAGCGGCACAGGTGGCTGCGATTGTCGCGGCATGGAGGTTGATGGGCGGTTGTGTCGACGTCTGTGGAGATGGGTGGACCGACAGCGAGCATCACCGACGACTGGAGTGGCGGTGCCTTCGGCTTTATTTTTTTCTATTTGTTTTGTTTTTTTGTAAATAAGAAACGAAAAAAAAAAAATTTTTCAGACAAAACAAAAATGACATTTATTTTAATTTATTTTTAATTTTTAATTTTTTTCAATTTAATTTCCTGTAATACAAAATTTATAAAAAATAAAGACAATATTTTTGTTTTTTTATATTTTTTTTATTTATAAATAAACTAGGACACGAGCATGATGTCCCGATCCCAAAAAATCAAAATGAAAGACGTGAATGAGTGCAGTTCCAAGGAAAATGGAGGACAGAACCGGATCTTCGACCACAGTGCATGGTCGGAGGTGAGAGATCGTGCGAGGTAGAAAAGAATGCGAATTGATCGAGAGGTGAAATGAAAAATCGAGTCGGTGGAGGATCAAATCGTGATGGAATCTAAGATCTAGATAAAAACAACGAAGAAAAAAATGCGATAAAATAAAACTATGATTAACCTTGGATAAAAATAAGAGAAGAAAAATGTGGATCTCACCTTAGGAGCGGAAAAGACCTTGATCACCTAGACTAATGCCGACTCGCTATCACCGGATGGCTCGGAGGTTTGGCATCCTTCTTCGACAACTAGACTCACGGAGATCGGGCTCCTCTCACCAAAGATTTATCAAGTAGAAATGAGGGAGAGAGAGCCATATTAATAGATAGAGAATGGAGTTTGAACATTTTTTTTGAAATTTTGAATAAAGATAAGAGATAAGAGAGAAAATTTGAAATGAGATAAAGATAAAGAGAGAGATTAGTGTTAAAAATATTTACAAAACTTTATTTTTTTAATATTTTCTTCACTTAATTAAATTGAAGAAAAAATGTTAATTTTTTTATTTTTGTGGTGATTATTTAAGAATAGCAACTATATACATATATTATATACAATGGTACATTATATACATAGTTTAATAAGTAAATTAGTTAGTTTTTTGTTTTAAAAATTTTATTTTTTATTTTTATTTTAAATAATTAGTAAAAATATTTACAAATATTTACAAAATATAATACGTACAAATAAATGGGGAAATTGCAGAAACCACCCCAGAAAACCAACATTTCACCCATAACTCAAAAAATTATGAAATCACAACCATTTTAAAGATAATTTAATTTAGAATACAATGGAAGTGTGAGTTTGATTCAATTTGAGTTCATATGAAGCCGGAATTGGTCTTTCAATTATTGCTTAGTGGCTTTTTCCAAGTGTGGTTGCTTTTATTCAGTACATGATTGATTGTGCAATTATTTTTATTATTTAGGACACATTTTTATTTACAACTTCTGTTTTGAAAATTATTTGATTTTAGTTCAATATATGTACAAATAAAATAGTGTAAGTATACAAATATACATAGAACACATTTTTTTTGGAATTTCCGATTAAGGACCCTATCTCCCCCTACATTATTGCTGGTCGATCTGGTCAAGTCTTGACCTTCTCTCGGGGTTCGGGTCAGCCTGTATCTATTACATATATATATATATAGTCTTCTTCTTTTTTCCTTACTTTATTTATTTATTTATTTATTTTAGATTAAAATGGTAAGAAGTGTACAATATTTACACACAGATGCAATCTAGTAAGAATATGGAGTTAATATTATATATATGTGTTTTATAAGGGATTTTAAGCTAAAATAAATGAATAAAGATGATGAAATGCAGATTCATCAACCTCTGCCAGCACCTAAGACCTCTCCATCGCATCTCATTCCACTCCATTTACCCACAAAAATACCTTGGGCTCCATCATCTATATGTGTTTGTTCTAACATTATAGGAACCTGAGCATTACAACCTCGATTGATGCAATTTGATCAAGAAGAAGGTACATGGAGCCCATTCTTCCCCGATCTCGTTCGTTGTCATCGCTGCTCCATGTCACCTTTTGAAGCATTCATCTGAAGCGGAGGATCCCAAGCTCCATTTTGTTCTAACTCTGAGGCTCCCAGGTGGTCAGAGGACTGCGCTATGCCCGATCGAATCTCGGAGGCAAGAGAGTTCTTCCCTGTTCTCTGAGGTTCCCTCTCTATAATTCGATCATCAGGATGCCCATTTTTAATCTGCATTGTTGGATTAGACACCCTCCAGCACTGTCAGATCAAGGGGTCGATCTGATCCAGGCTGTTGTTACGCGAACCACCATAGCACGTCCTTTTGCCGACGCGTGGCAATTGGGCAGAGCTGCACCATCCAATCACGCCCTTTACTGGGAATTTTTCTTCTAAACCTAGCAAATTTTTGTATTTAATATTTAAGACTAAAGATTTCACGTGCCATTTTAATATATTTGTAATATTTGTAAAAATGACCCTCGTACTTTTTTTATTTGTAGTTGAGTCCAAGCCATCTCACCTCAAGTGCGGGCCCACTTGAGGTGGGCATTTTGCATAGAAGCCCTTGTGGCTTGTTGTGTTTAATTTTAGTACTCATACTTTTGTTGGAAGTTCAAAAACATGGGGACATTTTCAGTTAGGCCCTCAAATAGATTTTATTTGTATATATGCCCCTGCTAGTTCATTGATTGTTTTGTTTATTTCCATTTATTAAATATATCATTTGTGCTCCAAAAAATCTCAACAAATAGGGTTAAGCTCCTATTGTAATATATTTTCACATCAAAAATTTAGATCTTGCATTTAGGACTTTTTTCCTATTTTATAAAAAAAAATCCCTATATACTATATAAAATACCAAAAAAATATAAAATCATTTTGAAATATTCCAAAAAATATATTTTTTATTTAAGTATTGTGAGCCTTAAGACCAAATCCACTGAAAATAGAAAAAGAAAACTCATAAAAATTTAAAAGCAACAAAATCCATTATAAAAATATAAAAAATCCCAAAAATCTCAAAAATATTCTTTCTATATTATAATTTTCTTCATATTATTATTTACCTATTAAAATTGATTTAAAGAATTTTGGACACCATTTGCTATTTTTAATCTTCATTTCAATTAGGCCTATTTATTAGATCCAAAACATGGGATATTTCTTATTTTAAAAATCCATAAAAATATCGAAAATCCTTTAAAAATTACAAAAACAAAAGAAATATTGAATACCCCAAAACATTGTATTTTATGTATTTTGTTCTCTTTTATCAGTATTTATATATATTAGCATATATTGTATATATAGGCTTATATATTCTTATATTTTATATTTAAAAGAAAAAGAAATTAAAGAAGTAAAAAATAAAAATGGAAATATAAATATGAAATTAAAAATATTATAAAAAATAAAAACAAAAAAATTACAAAATAAAAACCCACAAAAACAAATAGACAACAAGAAGCACACATTTTGTCATTTATTTGCACCATTCTCACGTTTGCTCCATGTGTTTGACCTCTAAAGTACTTACACCTATACACATACATTGTAGAGTTGTAATAAATTTTAACTCCACATATTTTTCTTTTCATTGCTTGATTCTTAGTTGTAGGTTAATTATTGAATTTAACAAGATTCTTGAGCAGTCATTACATCGACTGCGGTCTCACCTTGTGATACTGTATGACCCTCTATTTTTTCATTATTTCACCAGCCTCACACCACTTCATGATATATTTCATGACTCTGTCTTGAAGATTAGGGTTTGACCTTCTCTGGAATTCGTGGGATGGTTTACAATCATCATATAAGTAGATATGTTGTAAATACAATGCCGAATTTATCCCTCGGAGATCTGAAACATTCCATCCGAGTGCCTTACGATTTTTCTCTATAATATATAGCAAGCGAGATTCTTGATCCTGGGTCAATCTACTATTGTTGATGGCGAGATACATATTCAACTCATCCATAAGAAAATCATGGTTAAGATATGTTGGAAGAAGCATTAATTCAGGTAATTGCTGAGTTGGCTTCTCGGCTACTTCTGAATATGAACTGGAAGGTGAATATTCTGCGGACAATGTGGTGTTGTTCACCTCTATCACTCATGGATCTGATAATAATGTATCGAACATATCTGCAACGATTTCTTCTTGTTCGGTTTGGCATGAATCTTCTTCAAATGGCTCTATTAGTTCTTCATCTTCAATCTCTAGATATGTAAAGGAGCAAGAGTAGACTATGCTGTTTCAGGATATCATTCAAAGACAATCATGATTCTCTAATCAGCTCCATTGCATCACAGTCTTCTACAGGTGATGCTGACTCTCTTTTCTCACATGTGCTATATTGGATTTTTTGCTCTGTGATCATATCTAAAGCGACTTTTACACTGCATGAGCGAAACATGATCTTCTCAGACCTAAATTACTACCTCTTTAGCTATTCGAAGGAATGAACGATCAAGAAAAATCGGGGTATGGAGTAACAGTGCTGGGGAATTCTTGTCCAGGTCAACAAAGTCCATTGGGAATGTCTTGTCCTGCACTGTTACGATCATGTCCTCCAATAAACCCTTGAGTAGCTTAATGGACCGATCAACAAACTAAAGGATCATACATGTGGAATTAAGGGGACCCAACTGATGAATCCATGATTCATTAACATTCTGTCCGCATTTTGTCTTAAAACCCTTAACAAATACATGTAAATATCCATTAATTTCCACTTTTTAACAAAACCCAAATCATGAATAAAAATGCACTTTTATGCATTAAAATCATGTAAATAAATAAAAGAATAAAAATAAAAAAAATAAAAAGGTAAATTGTAGATATGTATATATGTATAATATGACTTATTAAATAAATATAGCTGAAAGATATATTTATAACCTAATCCCGGAGACAAAGTCAGCATGGATTGATCGACAAATAAATAGGTACGGGAGATAAATATAAAAACAAATAAAAAAAATTAATTCCACACTTCACAAAATCTTCATTAATTATCCAATAAATACCTAAGCTTTAATAATTTTTAATTAATTACTATTAACATTTTTTTACTAAACTCGTTTCCTAATTATTTCTAAAAATGTATAGAAAACTATAAATATAAGTTAAAAATATTATCTTATATATATGCCAAGAAATCCATCTTATAAATTGTCAAAATCTCAACTTCCGAACATTTTAACTTTCTCATACAATTCCAACTTCCTATACTCATCTTACAGTTCATAAAAATAATATTCTCTAATTAATGAAGGTGATTTCAATAAAATCGGAGTACATTTGCGAAAAGTTGGTTTTGGGAATTAATCACAATTGGGTTTCTAGGTTATTTATTTTATTTAGAATACATTATTGTTTGTTTTAATGATTTCATAATTTTAAATAATTTTCATGATCTCATATTTTAACCCTAATTTATTTCGTACTTTTTAAAGCTTATTTATTATTTTAAATAAATAAAAGCACTAAAATTTGATGTGTATAACTTATACTTTAATTTATTAATATATTTAAATTAAGTTATTAAAATCTACAAAAATTCATACATACTTTTTTTATTACCTAGTAATTAATAAAATATTAATGGCATATTATTTATAAATTTATTAAAAATAAAAATGCAAAACCTATTTATCAAGTATTAATTATACCTATTTATTAATATATTATTCATATTTCATAAAATATTTATTATTTATTGAAACTTATTATACAATAATTTAGGTAATTTAATTATCTATATTTTTCATTTGTATACCTAATTAAAATTCCATCCGTTATTATTTATTTCCTATTTATTATGATATTTCATCATCTGGCCAACCAGGTGCTGACATGTGTCTGCACCTGGTGACTTCTTCTCAAGAACTCATGCCGTTTGAGCTGTTTTAACCACCGGATTTCAACAATTTCTACGTGTCGCCTCCTAACACCTAACTTCGATCTACACCCTCCATCTTCTACTCCTAACTACCCTAACACACACCCACCATTGATTCACACCTTGCTCCTCTCCAATCACTCTATAAAAGCCCATCAAGTCATCCATTTCCAACTAACTAGCCCCGAACTAACTCCAGTTCTAGAAACTACTAGCCAACCACCCACCTTCCAAGCCTCGCTCTACCTCACTCCAGCCGTGACAGGGCGCGAGGTTAGCCCTGCATGGAAGAAGGTTGATTGGAGGAGAGGTTCCAAGGCTGAAGCTCTGCCCTGCATTGCGCTGGGGCCACGTCCAGCTTCGAGAAGGTCGCTACGTCGAGCAACCAGCAGAGGGTCACACACCCTGCTACCCCAGGTCATTCATCCATTCTTTACATTTTAAATTCTACATTCACGTGCCTCAATTAGCTCCTTTAAGCACGCAATTAGTATCATCTAATCATCCTTTTAGTCGCATAACCATTCATCCCCTTTAGATTCATTTCGAAATCACTCAAAATCATCTCTATTTCTCTCCATTTTCTCGTTTATCCTATTTTCTGGAAACACATTATCACCTGCAAATTTCTTAACTCTCGGAGCCAATTCAATCTAGAATCGAGCATATGAATATCTAATGCAGGTGTAACCTTAATTTGGAGCAACAAACACACCATTGGAGCTAAATTATTCGAAGAAAGATCAAATCAAGACGCTGTCATCTTCCAGCGGGCTGTCGAAGCACAACCACCATCTTCGATGATGTCGCGCCGCCGCATATATACACCTTGGAGCTTCTCAACCGCAGGAGAGCCTGAGGGGTGTGGGAGACACCCCTCAGGCCTTGAGGAGGCCAAAGCGTCCCGTCGATCGTCGTAGATAATTCGGAGAAGAAGGCGTCACTGCCACACCTTCGCAAGAAGGGAAGAACGCCAAGAACAAAGGTGAGTACAGAATCTTGACATGTGTCCTTCTTCGACGTACCAAATCACGCCTCCACTTATAATCTCAGTAGTTGATTGCAGACCGGTGGAGAATTTGCATCATAAACCCAGATGAAGTTACAGACATTTCAATTCGCTCCAGAGTTTCCAGAAATTGCGTTTAGGTCCCTGCACAAGGATATAAACGCAAAACATTTTATTTTTCTTTCAATTTAGTCCCTTCCAGGGACCTTTTTATAACAGAACAATTATATTTTTTTCTTGCACTTATACTCCTAAACTATAGGGTAGTTTTGGACCTTATTTTTATTGTATTTTTCATCGAATTTTCTAGGGTACTTACACAACTACCCTCGCGATATTTCATGCTATTTTCGTTGATTTTCATTGCATATTTTTGCCGATTTCATTTTTGTAACATCGAGCTAGATTTTAGTGCTTTCTTGTTATTTGTAGCATTTTCAAGAGAGAATAAAAAAATCCCGAAATTCTTTCTTTCCTCAAAAACTACAGCATGATTATTCTGCCTCCTCGAGTTTGACCTATGGGAAATTACCTGGATATAATTAGCTTAACGGATTAGGTAAGAAGCCGTATATCTTCATCTACTCTCTCTCTCTCTCCTATTTTATCATGAATTTTTTTGATATACCGAATCTGTCTTCGTGGTTTTTCTACACCGACAACTTAATTAATCGGATGTCAGATTTTTTTATTTATCAAAATGGCGCCATCGCCCGGGAGGCTTTATATTTACTTCGGTTTTCAACATCATTTCGAGATTTTTCGATTTTCTTGATTTTACGGTTTTTCTGATTTCTTCTTGATTTTTGTTATATGATTTTTTACGGCTTTTATTGAGTCTCTTTGATTTTTTTACATTTTTTATTTGCTTTCATTTTTTTTGGCTTTTTGTGTGTTTCTCTTTCTAAAGAGATTTTGCAAGGCCTACAGGATCAGCTAGCTTCTTCGGAAGCTGAGTTAGTTGAAAGTGCAGAGACTGACCCCTTCTATTATGGGTCAGTTGTAGAGGAGCAAAATTAGTTAGTCTTTTTACTTGTAATATTTTTGTAAAAAAATGAAAAAAGTGCACTTGCCCATTTTTCTGTTTTGTAGAAGGGGCCCTGCAAGGGCGTCCCGACTTGTACCTCCCTCCCTATTTTTTGGGTCTGATTCACCGAGTGTCGTGTATTCGGGGGAGCAGGGCACCCACCGTAGTTTTCTCGCATCGTCAATTTTTTGTGGCGTTTTACAAGGAAAGGTGCTTGTTTAGGTGTTTCTATGATTTTTCTTTTCTCTTCTTGCGCCTTAGTAGTTGGTTCCAGGACTCGCGACCTAGGTGCTTGCTTATCTAGAATAAATAAAAAGAAAAAATATCATTAGATGTGTTGTGAAAATTTCAGAATAAAGAGATAACTGAAAATGAAATCACGATTGCTTAAATATTTGATTTAAAAATAAACATTAAGGATCATTTGATTTGGGAGAGCAACCCCCACACATGGATTGCAGATACACTTTCTAGATTTGTGAGTGAGGGATGGCACTTAAGGTTAGAACCAGACTCCGAGTTTCTCTCGAAATACTACTTAGTCAATACGTTTAATCGATGTTTTTCAGTGGGGACTCTCGGGTAGCCAAAAACGTTCTGAGTTTCCTTAACAGAGTAGGGGGTTTAGAGGACACCGCAATAGCACGATCCTCAAATAACATGGGTAGCTGGAAACAATGCATACTTAATACTGGATCAGAATAAGTGACTTCCCATAAGGACTCGGGATAATGTTTCGGGGAAATTTCGGGCACCAATCAGCTCGCGATAATCTGTGACAAGACCTGTTTGCCAAATAACCCTAAAATCGAGAGGATATGCGACCGGACTTTTATGGTCTTTACCTGGTTGTGTTGGTGAATCTGGGGTTTCTTTGTGCTTGCTTGTGAGCTGTGTGTTACCACGTCTTGTATGCCTTCACTTTCGATATCTTGATTATATATCGTTCTCATGATAACCATTTGACATCGAAGATGAAGACTTGACAGATTTTCGCTCAGCCTCTGTGAGCTGATCCACCGTCCATCGTACTTCTTTACAGACTTGAGATGACCCTCTTCCCGAGTCGATCCCATCTAATCATGATGAAAGTCATACCCAGACTCCCTCGCCTCTGAGCCCATCTTTTGAGGCAGACCCCCACCTTTAACGATCATCTATTCCTATTGCACATTTGTCACTGAGCTCTTATGAGACTTTTTCCTTCCTAGAAGATTCAAATGATATGGCTGGCAGGAAGGGACTAGTTAAAGACCGACTAGCTGAGGACCGACAGACTGGGGAGGAACATACTAATGGAAGAACGTATCCAGCCACATAAATTACCATGGGAATTCTAGACACGCTACAACAAATGAACTTACAGATCAGAGATCAGTTTAGAGTCCAGAACGAGGTGCGAGCCGAGATCGCCGCGCTGAGAGTAGGAGTCGGGAATCCACCAGCGCTTGCTGTGGTTCCTGCGATACCATGAGATGAGTATGACCCTGGGGCCAGGACACTACATCACTAGATTTGGTTACCACCGAATCAAGGGCCATATGAGTTATGACCGTCCTTTATATCTCTGATTCCAAAGTTTTACGAGAATGTTGCTGACAAGTTGTTTACCTTTCTGCAACAGTTCGAGATGATTTGCGGTATGTCTAGTTATCCTGGTGTTACATAGGAGGCCATTCTCCACAAAGCCTTCCCCCTTGCCTTAGCATATAAGACGATCTACTGGCTGAATCATTTCAGAAGGGAGATCTCAACGTTGGACTACCTGAAGTCCACGTTCCTACGAAAATTTTTTCCTCCAGAACGGACGAATATGATGAGGAGCCATTAAACTTCACGTAATTACCGAATGAATCATTCCACAAGGCCTTGGATCGATTCAAGGACCTTACTGAGAGATGCCCTCATCGTGAGATACCTTTGAAGGTGCTAGTTCAGAATTACTTCGGAGGACTCTAGACGGATGTCCAGGGCCTTGTGAGCATCGCGTGTGACGATAGTGTCTGGTCTATCTTTGAGGGGATGGTAGTGAACTCGAGAGTTGTCGAATCTATTCAGGCATTCCAGAAGGCCCCGCAATCACATCACCGAGAGCATCAAAAGGTGGAAAATATCTCAGATTATGAATCAAATACCAACATGGGATTCATTAGCGAGAAATTGATGTTGGTAGATGTGATTCAAAAGCAAGTTCAGGATCTACAGTCGCTGCAAGAGTTGGAGAAACTCTCATCACTTCCTCAGTAGTTGATCGATCTGACAAAGAAGGTGACGTATTTGTAGCTTCAGTACCAGCAGTCCCATGCTTCTTTGACTTCTCAACATGTTCGGAGATCTTTACCCGCTCCTCCCACCCGTCAGATTCACTTTGTCTAGAGTGAGCCAGGTCAGCCTACGGAGACTCCACAGATTAATTGGCATGAGGACTAGTCTTATGCCAACTCATGCTAGATCACCAGGCTCGGAGACACTGATGTTGTCTCAAGCCACTCTTGAGATCAACAGCATATGGTACACTCTGATTGAGCCGGTATCACATTTTAACCCTTAGAGCGTACACCAGCAACAACAACTGCAACACTATAACCATCCGCAACATGCACATCCGCAATTTCAGCACCGACATAATTACATGCCTATCACAGACCACATTCTTTTCATCAACCTTCTTTGTACTTACAACAACATCATTAACAGCAGCAACAACAACAGTCTTCACACACTCCTCAGAGATCTCCTCAGTCGTACACTCCACAACAGCATACTCTGAGGCAGGAGAGAATAGAAAACCAGGTTTACCGCACTGAACCTGAGATATCTTTGCAAGCCATGGCACTAAATCAAATCATGGGCATGCTGAGCATGCTCTAGACCGCACACAAGACCGAGATGGAGCGTGTTAAGCATCGTATGGATGAGTTAACCACACCCAAGACCACTCTCCAAGCCTAGCCTTAGATGAACCCGAATAACAAGAGGAGGCACCCATATCAGGTAGAAAACACGATAGGTACGATCTCTTTTCCTGAATTCTTACCTAACTTCATTTGTTTTAGGAGCGGTAGATCACCGCAAGCACCGGATCAGGAAGACGAGAGGGCACAGGATGAGGAGCAAGAGCTGATCCATAACACATACTAATGATGGGGAGGAGGACCGCAACGATGATGAGGATCAACAGCTTGATGATCAGGGAGAAGGGAGCGATGTCGAGAGGGTTGACATGGAATTAGGCGAATCAGATGAGGATACTACGCCAGACCATGCAGGCATTCCCAAAGATGATGTTTCTTTTCATGTTTTAGAGAGTTTTGTAGATAATTCTGAAACTCGCGATGTACAAGTTGTTCCTAGTTTTAATAAAAAAGATTTTATTGTTCTTAAGCTTGTTCCTTTTCCTGATGCTTTATATGGAAAAGAAACGAAAAATACCAAAAACAATGTTGTGACTCCAGAGATCGATTGACTACTAAAAGATCACATCTTTCTGAAGATCCCACTCCATGATGCCTTGGATCACTTCCCTACGCTTAAGCAACAATTGAAAAATAGATGTTCCATGTCACGAGCAGAGAAGCATATCTTGACCAAGGTGACATCCTGTGCTATTCAGAATAGATTACCGAAGAAGAAGAAGGATTCAGGAGGACATTATGTCAGATGCGAGTTTTCAAAAAGCCGTATTTGATCGCACTCTATTAGCCAATGGTTTTTCTATCAATCTCATACCTTCTTGTTTATTCGACAAGCTCAAGTTATGTCCTCTTTACAAATCCCGCTCAATCCTTCAGTTTGCTGATAGATTTGTAAAGAGATTTAGGGGTATTTTGAAGAACGTTATCGTGACTGTGCAAGGTCTACAATTCTCAGTGCACTTTACTGTCCAGGACATGGATTGCCCTACATAGTTACACCTTAATCTGATCATTCATGGTAGGCCTTTCTTGAGACCACGATGGCTCTCTTCGATTATGATACAGGGAAGGTATCTTTTCGTGCTGAGGGCGAAAAGGTACATATAGAGGTGGCGAGAGAATCACATGCATCCAGTGTCGCGTCTGTAGCTAGTTCCGATGCCTTGAGTTCTTCAGTCACCTATGATTACATGGATGAGATTCATTTTGACGACTTCGAGAGGTATCAAGTAGAGACCCAAGATATCCTAGAAGAGGATGGGTTAGAGACCATAGTTGGCAGTTCTTCTAATGGTACCCTTTATTTCAGCATAGATGGTGATGATCACATGGAGAAGATAGTCGATGAGCTTATTGTAGATATTTTAGATTTAGAGAACTTACAGAATGACTTCACCTCAGATTATTCAGAGATCGAGTTCTCTTTAGCCGAGTTATTCTCCTCTAGTCATTCTGAGGATAAGCATGGTAGCGAGTTAGATCATGTTTTAGACATCTTCTGTAGTCCGACTCTATATCAGATTGAAATGGTGGATAACTATAAGGCAGATACATCTACCACCAGCACAGATCCCCTTACAAGTACATATGAGGTTAGAGCAGAACCAGATCTTACCCTACCCGAACTGAAGACCTTACCACCAAACATAAAGTATGCTTTCCTTGTGGGTCCACACTAAAGTTTCTGATAATTATCAGCGCATATTTGACCAAAGAGAAAGAATCTCATCTGATGGAGATTCTTGAAAGAAACCACAAGGCTATTGGGTGGACTATATCCAATCTCTGTGGGATAAATTCTGCTTTGTATTCTCACCATATCTATCTTGATAATGACAATAGACCTTCCATAGAGTTTCATAGTAGGTTGAATCACATCTTACACTATGTTGTAAAGAAAGAGATCACGAAATGGTGTGACGTAGGGTGTATTTATTCCATCTCCAACTCTGAATGGGTTGGCCCATTACATGTTGCCCTGAAAAATTGACGAATTCATATGGTTAATAATGAGACTGGAGTGGAGATTCCAAAGAGAGTAACCACGTCATGGCGGGTATGCGTTTATTATAGGAAATTGATTGTCGCAACGAAGAATGACCACTTCCCGTTGCCATTTACCGACCAAGTCATAGAGAGGTTGGCAGGGAAGGAGTATTTCTACTTCGTAGATGGTTACTCTTGATTCCATAGAGAAGACTACCTTCACATGTCCTTTCAGCATGTATGCTTTTAGACGGATGCCCTTTGGATTATGTAATGCCCCGCTACTTTCCAAAGGTGTATGCTTGCCATCTTTGTTGACATGGTCGACGATTTTCTCGAGGTCTTTATGGATGATTTTTCAGTCTATGGTGAGGCCTTTGATTATTGTTTAGCGCACCTAGACCAGGTTCTTTAGAAATGTTGTGAGGTAGATCTCGTTTTGTCTTGGGAAAAGAGCCATTTTTTGGTTACAAACATGATCGTGTTAGGGCATGTCATCTCCAAGCAAGGCATGGAGGTTGACCCTGCCAAGGTGGATGTCATCAAGTGTCTCGATCCACCATACAACATCAAGCAGTTACGGTCTTTTCTTGGGCATGCTGGCTTTTGCCGATGGTTCATTCAAGATTTCTCTAAGATTGCTCGACCGTTAACTGAAATATTAGACAAAGACATCGAGTTCTTGTTAGATGACAAATGTCTTAATGCCTTCCTCACATTAAAAGAAATGATCATCAGTGCTCCTATCCTACAGCCACCTGATTGGTCTCTACTCTTTGAGATCATCACAGATGCTTCAGATTTTGTGGTCAGGGTTGTATTAGGAGAGAGGAAGAATGGACTTCCAGTTGCTATCCACTACACCAGGCTCACTTTAGATGGTGCTCAACGCAACTGTACAGTAATAGAGAAAGAGATGTTGGCAGTGGTATTTGCGTTAGATAAATTCAGATCATATCTTCTTGGCTCGAATATCACAATTTATACTAATCATTCAGCTATCACATTTTTGACGAGAAGAAGGATGGTAAGGCACGCCTTCTCAGATGGATTCTCTTACTTCAGGAGTTTGATTTAGACATTAGAGATAAGCCTGGGGTAAAGAATATGGTAGTTGATCACCTCTCCTGACTACTAATAGAGCAACCTTCAGATTAGTACATGCCAGAAATTACAGAGAGGTTTCGAGATGAGAGCCTATTTGCAGTTACAGAACTTCCATGGTATGCAGACATAGTGAACTTTCTAGTTACATAAAAATTCCACAGGGTTGGCCAAAATACCGATTCGATAGGCTAATGTCCGAGGCACGATACTACCATTGGGAAGATCCGATTCTTTTTCGAGAAGGACCGGATTGTGTTTACAGGAAATGCATTCCTCAGGAGGAATATAATAGTGTCCTCACTCTGTGCTGCTCCTTAGAGGTTGGAGGACATAATTTAGGGAAGAGGACAGCGCAGAAGGTACTTCAGAGCGGATTTTGGTGGCCAACTCTTACTAGAGATGCTTGCACATTTGTGAAGAGTTGCTCGGATTGTCAGAGAGATTGGGATAGTCGGTGCTAGAGATGTGATGCCTATGCGGTCTGTTATCATATAAGAGATCATTGATGCATGGGTCATAGATGTTATGGGTACCCACATGAACCATCGACAGCAAGACAGTGTGCAGGTTCCTGAGGGAACACATTATTTTGCGGTTCGGTATTCCATGTATTCTCATTTCAGACAGGGGAAGACACTTCATTAATAAGGAGGTGAAAAAGCTAGTTAAGAATTATGGCATTGATCACAGAGTAGCTTCTCTTTATCACCCACAGACGAACGGCATGGCTGAAGTCTCAAATAGGGAGGTGAAATCTATTCTTCAGAAATTAGTGCGACTGGATAGGAAAAACTGGTCACAGCTTTTAGACAAAGTCCTTTGGGCATATTGTACTGCATATATCCCTTAGGTACTTCACCATTCAGACTAGTTTACCGGAAGCCATGCCATTTTCCATAGAAATCATGCTCAAATCTGAATGGGATATCAGAGAAATTATCTAAAAGATACAGAAAGCAGGAGCCAAGAGGAAGCTACATCTGAATGAGCTATTGGAGATTCGAAATCAGGCATATGAGAACACCCTAATTTATAAGGACAAAGTGAAGAGATGGCATGATAGACATGTTCGGCACAAGACCTTTGTCCCTTGGCAGAAAGTATGGTTGTTCAATGCATGATTGTGAATTTTTCCTGGCAAGTTGAAGAGCAATAGGGAAGGACTATACATAGTCAGAATGGTGGACAACAATGGTTGTATTGCTATATCAGATGTGTCACCTGGTGCAGAGCCGTTTGTATTGAATGGGCAGATGCTGAAGCACGTCATGAAGACTATTGATCATCTAGCCCAAGTTGAGATGATCTACTTTTACAGGATGCATGACTACTCTTCCACTTCATTCCATCATGTACAGAGACCTGTGAAGCTTTTCATTTTTTCCTGAAGTACACAACTGTATATTCCTCGTAGACCACAATCGTTCCCATTTTTTATTCATCTTATATGCTTAGGATACCATATCCTAAGTATAGGGGGGACCGATTGCCTGCTGATTCTCGCATTTCGATTTTGATCTTCTTACTTTTATTTTATATATCCTTTCTTTTACTCTAATCACGGGTACGTAACTTTAGCCACACTCTTTTCTATACTTAGGATGCGTTATCCTAAGTATATGAGGGATCAAGTGATTTTATTGATTTCATTTTTCATTCTCTTTTTGTTCCTTCGTTTATATATTCCTTTTGCTCAGACACCTCATTTTGTGTTTCCACTATACTTATGATGACCAGATCGTAAGTATAGGTGGGGTGATTGACTTCACATCACTTATTATTTTCACCCATTTTTACTTAGCACGTTATTATTTTCACCCATTTTTACTTAGCACGTTATTATTTTCACCCATTTTTACTTAGCATGAGTTATGACTGCCTTTTTTCTCTTTTAACACTATGAGGACATGGCACAAGCTAAGTACATGGGGTGTGTATTTATTGTATATATAATTTTGTCCATAACTCGTACTTTTATGTATTTTCTATATCTATAAAATCCATAAAAAGTGTGTGAGGGTTAATTTAAATTCCACTTATTTATTTATTTATAAAATCATTGTAAATAAGTAAAATTTGCCTAAAATCCTTATTTAAAAATCTTTAATTAAAATATATATTTAAATATGATTTAAAATTTGTATAATACTTATATAAAATATTATTTATTAAAATATATGTAAAATTCATTTAAACTTTGTAAAATTCTTTGTATATAAAATTTGTAAAATACATTAGTTATTTAATTCAAAACAATATGGATAATTTATCTTGTAAAATTCTTGTACATAAACTTATTTATAAAAATTACAAAATACAGAAAAATTCAAAATATAAAATCCATAAAAATTGCAAAATACATAAAATCCATAAAAATGAGTAAAATTCAGAAAATATACTTCACAAAAATATGGTTGCATTTGCATTCGCATTTTTCAGAATAAGTTTGATTTCTAGAAATAAAGATTGAGAAAAGTCTAAAGTATGGAGCTTAATTATAACATTTAACTTTCATTGTAAGGAGCATATTTATGAACTGGAATCTAGACTCTTCGGGTCTTTGACTTAATTCTTTAGGTTCCATGAGACCATGTTTGGGAAGTCAACTCGAAAGTGCCTAAGTAGAACACTTTGTGTTATCTGTTCAACTCTTCATCAGTGAACCAATTATAGACACATTCACTTTGAACTTAGCTCGACTTGCATGGGGATGCAAAGGACAATCCATTTTAGTTGTGCATTTTCATCCTTGTCTAGTGTTGTTGATGTCTAAAGACGGGAGAGATTGGGGTTGCAATAATCGCTTCGGATGAGGGAAGGATCTGATGACACAATTTTTCCAAACCTCAAAAAATGGACGGAATGAAAAGATACTATATCCGTCGAGGCACAAGAAGATTGATGCAGTGCACGCAACGTACAAGCCAATTCAAAGAAGAAGCCACCAAATACAAATATGACCACAATGGTCCGAGCTTCCACCAAAAAGCCTCCACATCTTAGTGGATGCTTAGCTACACCGGCTGGGCTTCACAAGGAGATGTATCTACACTCGTCGCATTCCAGTTCTTTTCTCATTCTTCTACATTCCCTCTATATTAGATTGTGGACACAACATGAACTGACCTTAGACGGGAATACCTTCCTCCCCAAGGAAAAAGTAGCTAGATGAGGAACCAATGGGAGTGTATAACTGGGATTGGCGGTTTCTTCTCTTCTTTCAAAGTGGGAAGAGCTAAAACTATTCCCACACCGTACAGATTGATTTCAAGGTTGACAGAGTTAGCGATATGAATAAGTGGATCTGAACTGGCTGTTGAGGTGAACTTAAATAAGGATTTTTGGAACTTGAGGACTGTTGAGGGTAAAATCCTAAACCTAGTCAAGGCTCCGACAAAATGCTTGTTTCAGGCCCGATAGAGCTTTGTCCTTTGTCTGTTCTCTTGAATTGGTTTAGGAAAACAAATTCATTTTAACTTTATTTCTTTTTCCTTTTTTTTTCAAATAAGTGTTTGCTAAGGGACTAGCAAAGTTTAAGTACAGGGGGTTGATGAATCCATGATTCATTAACAATCTGTCTGCATTTTATCTTAAAACCCTTAACAAATACATGTAAATATCCATTAATTTCCACTTTTTAACATAACCCTACTCATGAATGAAAATGCACTTTTATGCATTAAAATCATGTAAATAAATAAAGGAATAAAAATAAAGAAAATAAAAATAAAGGAAAATTGTAGATATGTATATATGTACAATATGACTTATTAAATAAATATAGCTGAAAAATATAGATATATAACCTAATCCCCGAGACCAAGTCAGCATGGATTAGTAGACGAATAAATAAGTAGGGGGAGATAAGGAAGAAAACAAATAAAAATGATTAATTCCACACTTTACAAACTCTTCATTAATTATCCAATAAATACCAAAACTTTAATAATTATCAGTTAAATAATATTAACATATTTTTTACTAAACTCTTTTTCTAATTATTTCTGAAAATTTATAGAAAAATGTAAAAATAAGTTAAAAATATTATCTTGTATATATGCCTAGAAATCTAACTTATAAATTGTATAAATCTCAACTTCCGAACATCAAAACTTTCTCACACGAACTCCAATTCCACTCTACTCACTTTAAAGTTCATAAAAAATATTCTCTAATTAATGAAGGTGAATTCACTAAAATTAGAGTCTGTTTGCAAAAAGTCAGTTTTGGAACCTATCCACAACTGGGTTTTTGGGCTATTAAATTTATTTAAAACACATTATTTATTGTTTTAACGATTTTATAATTCTAATTATTTTTTGATATTTTATTTTAACCCTAAATTATTTTATAATTTTTTGAGCTTATTTATTATTTTAAATAAATTAAAAACCCTAATTTATAGGTAAATTTAAATTGAATAACTTATACTTGTATTTATTAATATATATAAATTAATTTATTAAAATCTACAAAAATTTGTACATACTTTATTCAATAACCTAATAATTAATAAAATATAAAAATGGTATATTATTTATTAATTAATTAGATGAAAAATCCAAAACATATTTATTAAGTATTATTTATACCTAATTATTAATATAATATTTATATTTTGTAAAATATTTATTATATATTAAAACTACTTATATCGTAATTTAGATAATTTAATTATCTATTTTATTCGTTCGTATACCTATTTAAAATTCCATTAGTTAATATTTATTTCCGATTTATTATTATATTTCATCATCTAGCCAACCAAGTGCCGACAAATGTCAGCACCTGGTGTCTTCTTCTCAAGAACTCAGGTTGTATGAGCTATTTAAACCACTAGACTTCAACAATTTCTACTCGTCCCCTCCTCACTCCTAACTTCAATCTACACCCTCCACCTTCTACTCCTAACGACCGTAACACACGCCCACCATTGATTCACACCTAACTCCTCTCCAATTGATCTATAAAAGCCCATGAAGTCAGCCATTTCCAACTAACTAGCTCCTAACTAACTCAGTTCTAGAAACTACAGGCCAACCACCCACCTTCCAAGCCTAGCTCCGCCTCACTCGGGTCGTGACAGGACTAGAGGTCAGCCCTGTATGGAAGAAGGTTGATTGGAGGAGAGGTTCTAAGGCCAAAGCTCCGCCTTGCAACGCAACGCCGCCACATCCATCTCCAAGAAGGCTGCCTCATTGAGCAATCAGCAGAGGGTCTTACACCCTGCTACCCTAGGTCATTCATCCATTCTTTACATTTTTAATTCTCAATTTTCATGCCTCAATTAGCTCCCTTAAGCATGCAATTAGTATCATTTAATCAACCTTTTAATCACACAACCATTCATCCCCTTTAGATTTGTTTTGAAATCACTCAAAATCATCTCCATTTCTCTCCATTTTCTCAATTATCCTATTTTCTAGAAACACATTATCACATACAAATTTCATAAAATCTATGGGACGATTCAAGCTAGAATCGAGCATATGAATATCTAATGTAGGTGTAACCATACATCTGGTGCAACAAACATGCCATTGGAGCTAAAATCTTTGAAGAATGATCAAATCAAGATGCTATCATCTTCCAGTAAAATGTTGAAGTGCAACCACCATCTTCGACGACGACACACCGCCGGGTGTAGGAGACACCCCTCTGGTCCTGTTGGAGGCCAAAGCGTCCCATTTATCATCGGAGATAATTCGGAGGAGAAGGCGTCACCGCCGCACCTGCGCAAGAAGGGAAGAATGTCAAGAACAGAGGCGAGGTACAGAACCTTGACATGTGTCCTTCAACGGACTAGATCGCGCCTTCGCTTATAATACCAGCCGTTGATTGCGAATCGGTGGAGAATTTGCATCATAAACGCAGACGAGGTTCTAGACATTTCAATCTGATCCAAAGTTTCTAGAATTTGCGTTTAGGTCCCATGTATGAACCTAAACGCAAAAAAATTTATTTTTCTTTCATTTTAGTCCGTACCCAGAACCTTTTGGTAACAGAACAATTATATTTTTTATTGCACTTATACCCCTGAACTATAGGGTAGTTTTGGACCTTGTTTTGATTGTATTTTTATCGAATTTTCTAGGGTAGTTACACAACTACCCTAGCAATGTTTCTTGTTATTTTTCGTTGATTTTCGTCGCACATTTTTCTCTATTTAATTTTTGTAAAATCTTGCTAGTTTTTAGTGCTTTCTTGTACTTTGTCATATTTTCAAGAAGAAAATAAAAATCTTGAATTTCTTTCTTTCCTCGAAAACCGCATCACGGTTATTCTGCCTCCTCGAGTTCTTCCCTGGGGAACTTACCTGGATAAAAACTAGTTTAACTGAGTAAAATTGGAGAGAAGCCCTATATCTTCATCTTCTCTCTCTCTCCTATTTTATCCTGATTTTTTTTTTGATAAACCAAAGATGTCTTCGTGGTTTTTCTACACTGACAACTTAATTAACCATAGGTCAGATTTTCGAGTTTATCACCAACCCGAATTCTTGAAACAATGAGGACGGTTGAGGGCTTATAGAGGAATCACTATCAAGAAGAGATTGCTTGAAAATCTGATAAAATATCTCACATCTGACTAAAGTAGTTCCCTTATCTTTATTTTTGGCTAGGATATCATTGATCGCATTCACAATAGTCATGGTCAGAATATGCTTCTTGCTCTACTACCTATATTTTTGTAGGGCTAAGACTTTGATGTACTCGCTTCTTTCAATCCTTTCTACATAGAAGGCATGTATTCCATGGCTTTTAAAAATTTCATTTTAAGAAAAATAATTTTAAGAATATTAACATTACCAGAATCACACGACACACTTTTTATTTCTATTCTTGTCGAGTTTTTTATTGCATTTGGAAAAGGAATATTCACAGACGGAAAATCATTATTCTTATTTACATAATTATTTATAAATGGGTGTTAAGGAGGTTCAAAGTCATTCAAAACATGCAAAAAAAGTATTTGCAGGGGCTTCGGCTTCTTCAACTGGCTCAGACTCAACTACATCTGTGGATTTCTCCTAGGCTGAATTGACTAAGCCTTGGCTGTTATGATGTTTTTGGTATTTTCCTTTTCTTTGTTTTTTCGTATTTTTGATTATCTAGTGTGGCTTTCCTTCTTGTTCTTTGTCACCCAACCCAGCTGCTGCATAGGATGATGCAGAAGATTACGATTCGCCTGATGATGCTTTATTCTTTGCCTTGAAAGTTGTAGATGGCTGTAAATTTCTACAACTCACGAGAGTCACAACATTAGAAAGCATAAACTAATTGATACCCGACTCTACGGGTTTGGAGGATACATTGTTGACTACATGCTCTTTGCATTTAAAATTATTGGGCTTGGCCTTGACCTACACCGAGATGATCGTTTCGATGGTAGTGAGGTCATCTAACTTCGGGCTCATCTCATCTTGGCTCTTCATCAGTTGAGCCAAATAGTCCATTGCGTGGATGACATGCACGACCTCTGATGATTCAGCTTGTTGACCACACTGAGACTAGTAGTGGTGTTGTGGAGGCTACTACTGATTGTTCTGATAATAGTGTTGAGGAGGATGCAGCTATTGATAACAATGAGGGGGGGGATATTGATTGTATTGAGCATCTGGGTAATGGTGATATAGTTTTTGATGGTGGTATTCTAGCTATTGGTATAATTGTCTCCTTGTGTTGGCCTGAGGTGGATATTGGTTCTGCTGAGGCTGTCCCTAGATAAGCTTCCCACCATGTGATTGGTGGTACGACCAAATGGCACTGGACTGACCCTATTATTGTCCACCTTGATGGGTCAATTGTTGTTCATTGTTACAAACATTATTCACCTCCTAAATTCAAGGCGAAGGTTTGAACATCAACTCTACGAAAGTTTGGGGCTCTGGATGATACACTATCACCTGTTGTTGCGGCTGGGGTGATGGTGGTGCTTAATCAGGTGTCTGCACGTAACATACGTGATGGATAGATGACGGTCGCCTTGGACTCTAAGTAGATGATGGTTCCTTTGGCTTTGCAGAGGTCATGGCTGATGCACTTGCATACTAGCAAGAGTTGATGGTTCTCATCAAGAGCTCTAATTGCTTGGTGATCTGGTCCAATATGTCCAGATTCTTTATTCTCTGTTCGATCACAGATAATTTCTCAAGGTCCTGTGATCGTTTCTTGATAATGTCCACTTTGGACATGTGGCTCCCAATAATGCTAAGGTTGGAGCTCTCATCCCTATCCTCATCATGAGATGTCATCATGTTGGCGGACTTGTGGTGGATCTGCAACTGCTTCTAGTAAGCGTGAGATCAAGACACAACGACCACTCCTTCGTCCGTTTCTTCAAAGATCTGCCAGATGATGTCTTCATCCTTATTAAAATGAGATCCATCAAGCCCCCAAAGAAGTGTTGGACTATTCTGGTCTTCCGATTGTCATGGTGGGGGCATTTCTCTTGTAAGTCTTTAAACCTTTCCCAGGCTTCATGGATGGATTCATGTGGTCCTTGGGAGAAGTTTGAGATGCATACATGCATCTGATTTAGGCGACCGAGAGGGTCAAATTTGTGGAGGAATGCTAATATCAGCTCCTCCCAGGTTGTCCCTACCTTTCCCAAATGATTTATCCAGTATAGAGCCTTGTACTAAAGATTGAAGGGAAAGGAACTCATCTTGACTATGCCCAACAGAATGTTAAGGTAGTGAGTGGTGCTGCACATGCATCCAAACTGCTAAAGACTCAATTTTATTCCCGTGTCATAAGGGAGTAAGAGACAAAAGCTGTGGTTCAGCTCAAAATATACGTAGACTAGTGGAATCTGGATCCACTCTGTCATCTTGCCACAGCCAGAAATGTAAGTCTCTTTTAGGGTAGGCTTTGAACCCTCTCTTCTTTCCTTATCTTACCCTCCACGGGGTCCATCTTCCTGTGATTCTCCTCCTACTCCTTTGTTCTCCTTGTCTCTTCTCAGCTCCAGTAATATATCATGGAAGGCAATCTGAGCTTTTCCTGTGCAGTTGGTTGAGTTTTGATTGCCTGTACGGAGGTGAGCATTTGAGCTTTGACTTCATTCTGCTCAACCTGATGTGCCTTCTCCTTTGGTCGACCCATCTCTGAATCAGACTTAGAGCTAATTGAATTCTGATTGGACTACGAATCTACATGAGGAAATGAGGTCTGATCAATCTGGAATGATGCACCATATGTGTATAGATGCTCGGAATTAAGGTCAATCCTGAGGTTTATTGAATCAAGAAATATGTATGGAGACAGGTTGATCTCCATCCACAAAGCGGGATAATCAAGACAAGAGCGATCCCAGTTTATTTGGAATGAAGAAAACAGAAAGTCTAAAGAGTAACTCACAAAATCTGAATCAATCTCTCGAGAATCACCCCAAATTATTGGTGATGTTGAGATCATGGAACTAATGTGGTCATTCGTAGTGTCCAGATTAAGCCATTCAAGACTCGACATCTTGAGAGACAAGAATGGTAGAGATGAATAATAATGAGCACAAAAATACACATGAAATAAAGTGAGGAAATGAGAAAAGGCTCAATGTGAGAAAATAAAATGGAATAAAAAATGAAAAAGGCTCAAAGTGAGAAAATAAAAAAGGAATAAAGTGAAAAGAAAAAGGCACAAGTACACATGACTGTGATCTTTGATCTTAATTTAAATCCAATCAAATACCAAAGCAAATGGATTCACCAACACAACATAAGTGAAGCCTTCAGAGTTTGGCTATTACCTTTGTAATTTTTATTGGCTTTTTTTCAGGTAATCTTTTAGTGAGTCCTTATCGGCTAACCCTATAGAATAACAAGTACCACCAGACAAGTGTCTTGTACTTCCCACTTCATTTGTAACATGTAGCCTGTACTTTTTTTTATAGAATTCTTGCTATTGTGTCTAGATCCACTACTCAGACAAAGAATAGAGGAGAAAGATGACAGGAGAAACCATTACTTCCCCCTTACGAGTTACTCAACCGTGGTACTTTGAGATAGGGACCCATCATCGTAGTTCCCCTATGCTCAGTACTTCAGACCAAGCCTACAAGCACACTTAGCCTATTCGCTCACACACCGATAGAAGCGCCAATATTTCATGAATCTAGTCAACAATAAGGCAATACCAGGCTAGGATTATGTGCTATTTCCTAGGGTCGTGCCTCACTCTGTCTGGAATGTATTTGAAAATAATGTGGGCTTTATGAGCTTAATACGATGAAGTTCATTAAAGATTTTAACTAGGATCAAAGTTTATTTAGCAGTCCCCTTGTTTTATGTTTTTGTATTTACAATTTTTGAGTATTTTGAGTATTTGCCAAATGATTTTTTTTAATTTTCTTTTAACATAAGTAAGAAAAAATAGTGGTAGAAGGCAGGAGAGAAATGCAAATCAAGACAATGATGGAATGCTCACCATTGTGTTTTAATGATGAATGCACAACTAGAATTACTTATAGCTCTTCCTAGCTCTCCCCACGTAGGATGCAAGACTGAAATTTAAAATTACACTACACGAAATGCAAGTCACTTAAAATCACACTAAGTAGGGATTGCTATTAGCGTGGATAACTAGACTAGTTTGAATAAGTCCAAGCATATCAAACTATAGCCATATGCAAATAATTAGGCTTAGGACCTAGTCACCGAGTCAAGTCAATCAACGAAGACGTAAAATAAAAATTACGGAAAGCACAAATCGTAGGAAACAAATAGAAAAAAAGAGATACATAGAGAGAATAAAATAGAGAATGTGAGAAAAACTCATGAAAAAATGAGCGGGCCCCAAAGTGAACAAACCCTTGGTAAAATAGGCCTGACAGTCTTAGTGTTCAAGAGAATATGTCCCTGTAGTATTACAAATTAAATGTGGTCTCTATCTAACCATATAAAAATAAAGTACTAAGCTAATGCTATTCTAATCTACTCCTGGTCTTCCTTGATGTTCTCTCATATGGGCTGCTAGAGAGAAATCGATATCTGTCATGCTCGAGGGCCTCTATTTCCTAGAAAACCATCCTTGCTCAGTGGCCCTCGCAACATCTATAGAAGAGATGTAATAGAAAAACTAAGTAATTATAGAAATAAGACTAAATAAAGGTAGAAAATGATATGACTAATATGCACAAGTTGTCCTCCATGTTGCTCCCCGACAATGGCGCCATTTGTTGAGAAGCAGGGGATGGGGTACCTAACGTCCGATCATGGAGGGCATGTGGTGTCCGACAAGTCCGATCTGGCTATAGTTGTATCAGCCGCTCTCACGACACTCGATACCTGAACCAAGGTAATCAACAACAATTGACCAATGTATAATATATGCAACAAATACAATGGGTAGAAATTTACTATATCTTACAAAATGTGTGTATAGTGCACAAGTGTAGGGGGTCGAACCACTGAGAGCAAATGGTGGATAACTTTAATTATTAATACTTACTATTAATTAATAATAATATTAATTTTTGTATTCTTTTAGCTTTTTGCTTTTTGGGTGGGTTTTAAATTATATTCAATTTTAATAAATATTTAACTGTTTTATTTTTATATTTTTAAATTTTCAAAATTTATATTTTCTTTTAAATTTTGCAAAATTTTAATTTCTTTCTAATTTTTAAAATATAATATATAGTAATAAATAATAATGATGATAGTATATATATTATATAAGTAATATATAGAGTATATAGTATATCTAGGGTATTATATTTTTAAATATACATGCATACACACACACACACACTCAATATACAAGAAATGAAATGTTTTTATGTTTGTTTCATATTTTTCTCCACTTTTGGATTTTTTCATAGAAATTTGGCTAATTTTTTATGTATTTTTAAGGTATTGAATATATCAAAACAGTGTATAGATTAATTATCTGAGATAATTTTAGGTAAATATAAATATATCCAAAACTAACCTAAAACTATTTTTTATATATAATATATATTATAAACAAAACTCAGTGACATAAACATATTTTTTTAAATTTCATGGAATTTTGCTGATTTTTATGAGTTTTAGTGTTTTGTATTTTAATAATTTTATTTAGATTTTATCAGGATTTTTTTAATATGTGATGGATTAAGTAAAAATATAACTACTCTATTTTTTTTGGAATTTTAGAAATACTTTTATTTTCTTATGGGTTTTAATATTCAAATAGTGAAAATATGTGCCCTTTTGGATCTTCAATAAATAGGAAATTTCATTAGTTTCCAAAATAAAAATTTGTGCGTGACTAAGCATGGTGTCAAGCAATTATTATATTTTCCCATTAATTTTAAAGAAAGGAACTAAATAACATATATAAAAGGCAAGAAATAAAAACACAGGTGATAGAGGGTTCTATTTGCAAATATTCAAAACATTTATGCATAAAATAAAAAGTCCAACATGTACAAGGGAATACCTACAATATTTACAGGCCTCACGTATTGCAACACATGAGGTGGAATGGCATGTGTGTAATATTAAGAAAGTTCAGGGCCCTATTCGTAAGATAAACTATTTAATATACAAAGCAGCTCACATTTTTAATATGAAACTTAATATACCAAAATCAGAGGGGTACCGATACTATTTACCCCTTAAAGCATGGAGATGAGCGGTGGGGAGCGTGCCACGTGGTCATCACTTAAATGATTGAGTGGCTCTGGTACCATACCACTTCGCTTGTAATCAATGGCCTTGATTAGATCTAGGTCGAACTCTCGATCGGATGGCAGCTGGGTTGTTATGAAGAACAACCAAGAACAAGCTCTAGGGGGAGCTTCAATCCAACCATTCTCCTTGCTTCGAAGTCCAATCGTGCACCTGACTAGCTTTGTGCATTCTTGGGAAGGTTCTGTGTTTATAGGAGGGCTCCAAATACATCTAGGTCTTAACGATGGTAACTTGGAGGGTTCCTTCTTCTCGAAGACCTAAAGCTATTCCTCCTTTGATTCCGTCTTGAGGCACTCCTTCAAGCCCTATTCTCTAGGCAATAAGATTCTAGGGATCGAGGGGAACTCCCTCAACCGAATTTGAAGCTGCTACACAAAAGGAGATGAAGGGGCGATCGGGTTTCAAGTGAGTGGCAGAGAACAAGCTCAATCAGACCTAATCCTTGCTAGATCAGAGGAGTTGGTTGTCAGTTTAATGGAGGAAATGGAGGGTAACAAAATGGAGGTGATTAGGTGTGTTAGAATATGGCGATTTTACGATGACCAGGAGCTGGAGCATAAATTCCAATGATCGCCTAAGTGGGAATTTACGCTAAGAAAAAACGAGAACTAAACTAAACTAAGACTACAATTAAGATATTGGAAAGAAAATCTATCTAAAAATGCAAAGAAAATCAACTCATACCTGGGGAAACCAAGGAGCAGAGGACCGCTCCAGAGCTTAAAGCTTGGTATGGGTGGACCTTCCTCAGCCATTTCTTCTCCACGTCGATGCCTCCACAAGCTACTAGATGCCACCAAGGTGCTCTAGAGATCTAAGGTTTGGGGTTGCGAAGGGCTAAAGGGGATCAAAATAAAAAATGGAGTCAGAGGGTCTTATTTATATGTATGGCACCAATGACTTTTGGAAGGAGGGTGGCATCTACAAGAGAGTGGGTTGGTGAAGCTTATGGGGGATGATGTGGATTAGGGTTGAGGGAGGTGTAGGTTGATGGTGGTCTCAAGGAAGATGGATATATGAGAGAAGAGAGAAAAAAGGGAGAAGGAGGGAATCTTGAGATGCTCTACCAGAAGTCAGAGTGAGATGCTCTACCAGAAGTCAGAGGAATGATGGACAGTTGACCGGTGGTTGGGTCAACTATTGTTGGGCTCTGGTTGTTCCACATGGACCAATCAAGAAAAAAGCATGGATTAATTCCCTTATTAATCCAATTAAAAGTAATAAATGATTCTATTGATTAAAAGTCAAAACACAAAAATGTTTTAATTTTAAAATAGTAATGTGTATTTTATTTATTTTTACAACCTTCTTTATTAGGTGTTATTTTTTACAAGTATATACATAGTTATATCTACCTATATTTTAAGTATTTTGTTTTTAAATTTTTTATTTTCATATATACATATTTTTTATATTTATAATATACATAAATACTATTTACAATTTTTTACTTTATTTATCTGTTTCTTATACATAAATAAATATGTGTAAATAGTGTAGGTATAGTATATCTATATAGTTTATTATATTGTTTTTTAAATCTATTTTTAATGGTTTTATTTAAATCTATATTTTTAATATATTTCAAAAAAATTGAAATTATTTTAAACTATTAAAAAGAGTAAAAATATAAAGATTAAATTTTATGAATAAAATATATAGGTATACAGTATAATGGGACACTAAAAATCAGCATTTATAACTTATCTCTAGTTTAAGTGAAACCACCTACATTAGATAGATAATTTAATTATAAATATAATGGAGGTTATTTTGATGAATTTTTAACATGTATGGAGAAGATATTGATCTGTGAATTTCATTTTACAGATTTTTCATTTGTATGCCCTACTTGCATTGTGTATTATTTTCATGTACAATTATTTTTATAATTTTCTATATATATATATAAGCTTCATGTAGTGAATAGTAAAAATTAGGTTTTCTCTATACGGTTCTGAACTTTATCTCCCCCTACATTATTCCTCATTCACCAAGTCAATGTTGACCCAGTTTCGGAGTTTAGGGTCATTCAGTAACTTTGATACTTAATTTATTTTCATTTTATTTTTTACTCTTTTATTTTAGATTTAAAGACATATTTGTATACAATATTTATAGAAAAATATTGAATGTTAATATGTACAATTTATCTGTAATTACATGTGTTTTGATAGGGATTCAAATACAAAATGGAAAAATAAAGGCAGATGAATGCATATTCATCACCTATTTGAATTGATCGACCACTACTGATCAACCAACCTACTTGACCTAATTGATCATCCTTGATCAACTAGGCACTTTTTAATGATCAACCACTTTTTGAATTCAAACCACTAACGACTCTTTTATGGTCGATCAATACAATTAACATTGTAGATCAACTTGAGGATGATTGACTACACTTATTGCAGTATCAATCATATTTATCAGTACTTATTACTTTCTAGATAGATTTATTTTTTAATTGACGTCCTCTACTACAATAAATAGAGTCCCTAACCTTCGTTGGAGATCCACTTCTCAACACATTCCCTCAAGCCTCTCACAAATCTCTAATCGAGGTAGTTTCTCTTGCTCTCTACTTGAAGACCACATATTGGAGGGCATTCATGTACGCACTCAGTTTGCAGTTCTTTATTTATTACAAGTGTACATATCTTTGCCTCATTTTTCTATGCATATTTATATTTGAGGCTTTATAAATTATTCTCCTATTCCTTTACATTACCACTACATTGTAACACTTGGTGTTTGATCCAACGTTTACAAAGAACTTGGTGTGTGATGCAAGTTGTAGGAAAGTCTTTAGTGTGTGATACAAAGTACTTGTAAGCAATTGAGATATCTGTGGGGAAATAACTCAATATAGTGGAATAATTAATTGACTCGGTCAACAGGAAATCCTAAGTCAAGAAACTTGGGTTGTGGTTTTTATCTCAACGGATTTCCATGCTAAAATACTTGTCTTTTGTAGTTGCATTTGTTTTCTAGATTAATTGTTTTAATAAACAAAAAATAGTGATTATTACATGTGATAATTGTTTTTTGGCCTAACAACTTATTTAGCGATATGGAGGAACTCACATTTAACATATCCTGGTTTGTGTGGAGGAATATGCACATATAGGTACAATCGTCAGAACAGTCGAAGGACAATCCACAATAATAATCTACAATGTTTGGTAGTACTAATATTTCTAATAAAAAATTAGCATGCAAATTTATATTGAATCAATGTGATATGAAATTTTGAATGCTATATGTTACACATATCAAAAGACCAAGGGAACTATCACCACGAAAAGGAGAAGAAGATGGTAATGGACACCTTGAAGGCAATGCACAGTTCAACGTATTGACAACGGATGTTTTCAATCATGTTGTCGCATGCACAACAACCTCCAAAATTTTGGGATTAACTCACCATCATCTTCGAAGACACATTTAAAAGATGAAGAAAAATCTCACATTGCACTCATAACTAGTCACGATTCAGATTCAAGTAAAAAAGAAGAAGAAGACAAATGTGTTGATAATGAGATATATTTATCCTATGATAAAATATTTAAAGCTTTTTAAAGAATTACATGGCATTATAGAAAGATTAATTATTAAAAAACTTTTAAATAAATCTAGTATAGAAGAAAAAGACTCTCACCATGTAGTTGTAATATGCTTATGAAGAATATAATGCAATAGGATACTAAGCACATGGGCCTAAAATCCTAAACATATATGAGGATAGATTATGAGTCGATAATGCTCCACCTACCTATGGATAAGTTTCATAAAAATATTATATCTAGAGAAGATTGTAGAATAGAGAAATGTTGAGAAAATATTTAGATATTTCTCCGACTCCATTGAAAAATATTTCGATATTTCGTAAGTTCCACTAGTGGATGAAAACCAAATGATTCATTCAAAAAATCTCTAAAAACTTGAACCTATAAATATCTCCTAAAGGACTCTCATTTGAAATAACAACAAATAACACCACCACTACTACCACAAGAGCTCCTCAAGTGTCCTCCTCCCCTGTCATGTGTTGTAAGTTTTGTTGGACATGCGAGCCCACAGCGAGCCATTATGCAATAAATGTTATTGCGAATATCACTCCCTGATCTGAAATTAAGAATAATAATTTGCTTAATATGTCCCTTAGTACAATTAGGGTTATGTACCATGGCCATCTTGATGATCATACAGCTATTGATTCAATTATTGAATCATAGAGGTTGGTGCTTGGATGAATATATAAAGAGTTAGATTGAGGACTCATCAAGCACCATCAAATGATTGTTAAGAGATGATCTCCAGCTAGAGTAGGAGATGGCAATCCTTTCTCATTTTGGCTGATATCTAACTAACCTCTTGATGCAGGTCCTCTGCATAGGAATAGAGATTCAGAGATGTTAGATAAGTTAGGTCAAAGAGTTGACTTAACGAGATCGAGATAACAAAAGTCCTATGTCACATGTTGTCATGATATAGGCACACATTCTCTTACCAGAGACAGATGTGTTACTATATGTCTGAGTATGTACGTTTGGTTGACCAATAGGTTAATGACCTAATCAAGGTCTATACACTGGTACGTTGGTGTGCATATAAGGGCATATGAGTAATACGATCTCTCAAAGGGATCATACAGGTTCATTACTGAACCGGAAGACATAAGCTCACTCATGAGATATTGGGAAGAATCAAATTCCGTGCACGCTCGTCTTGCTTTGGAAGCTTGACTGAATTTGTAGGTTTGATATATGCTTTTGGAAAGTATATGATCAACACCTGGGTATGATATATGCTTTTGGAAAGTATATGATCGATACCAACTCCCAATGATCGAATGAGAAACTTAATGATAAATCCCTGAAGTAGACAGTGTAAAAATTGATCTTATACTTCGGGATTATTCTGGGTCTTCCAGTGTACAGGATGTACATGTATTGGGAATACCTGAGGGTGATGTGATCATAAACGATTGTATATCCATGACATTCCATTCCTATGGAGTGATGAAACGGGTCTGGATTTTAGTGACTCCTCTCAGCAGAGAATCAATCTTATCTTGGTCCAAATGTTGCACATTGATCTGAATGTGATTCAGATACAATGAGAAGATTAGATTTGCGATCTTGATTTAATCAAACATCTATGGGAGGCCCGAGATCTGGATTTGAGATGTGATCTCAATATCCAAGTCACTATATGTGGAACAATACAATCGTCATGTCCTTATCTCCAAGTATTCGCGGAGAAAGCACATTATCCTTGAAAGAGTTCATGATAATTTCATTGATGATATACGCATCCGAGCATTGAGAAAATGGATAATGAAATGTGATTTAATTATCATGATTAATATAAATTCGTTTCATATTATAAAGAGAGTTATCTTATATAATTAAATGTGATTTGATTGTCAAAGATGTAAATAATGTGAATGTGATTCATATTATTTGTGCACAATAGAAAAGAGACCCAAGATGATTATATGTGATTTAATTATCATGGATATGAATAATGTGGATAGAAATATCCATATTAATCATATATATTATAAATGTGATTTATAAAATATAAGGGAGAGCTATTTGTAATTTACATTTGTTAATTAAATATTGATGTGAATTGGATTCACATTGGACATTAAATTGAAAATGTAATTTATATTTTATTTTGGGTTGTGAATGTGATTCACAATTTTCCAATGGCAAGATTGCAATATTCACAAAATAATTATGAATTATTTTTGTTGAATAATTTACAACTAGTGTTATTGTAAATCTTGGAGATTTCCATGGAATAATGTAATCTCATGAGATATCATGAGATTACATGAGATTGCCACAAAATCCCATATTATGGAAGGAGGCAATCTTCATTCCAATAATCTCCATGATTGCTTGATTTAATTTGGGATTGATTTATATTGATTTATCAATATAGATTTATTCTAAATTAAATTAATTATTGTTGGTTTTTACCAGCACAAATCTTAGCCATTAAAAGAAACACAATCAATGAGAGCCATTGGATTTGTGTTGTACATGGATTGAGATCCATGGATCCCAAAATATTTTAAAAGGAGAGGCACCCCTTTGCTCTTTATTACACAAGAGAACATAAGTCTCTCTCTCTCTCTTTTCTCTCTACACATCATCCCTCTCTCTTCTTCTCTCATAGCCATCCACCATGGATGCCCTAGAGAAGTTCTCTATCGTCGCAACGTCATCGTTATGTTACCCGATCGTTTTCTCGTGGATCTCCATCTCATTTGGTGTGCCTCACTCGTGAAGAAGACGTCGGATCTTGTGTGTTGAGATCAGGAGATCTGTCGCTTGGATCATCAACATGGATTGCGAGAAGCATGCGATTCATCCCCGCGCTCGCAAGTGTCTCCTCCGTCGGATGGGACTTGAGACAGGAGGTCTCTTCATTTAGAGACTCGATCGCAACCACGCTTCAAGAGGTAATTCTATTACTCATTTGTGGTTTAGACAAAACGATTCGAGAAGTGTTCTTGGATCATGTGGTTTCGTCGCATGAAAAATTTTTAATTTCTGCTGCATCGAGCAACTAGTGCGACTAGTCGCTCCTTGTCGTATTCGATATGATGCTCATGCTTCCGTGATGCGCTTGAGGATTATCTCATATCCTTCATGTGGTATCAGAGCCTTAGGTCGAAGGTTTTAGATACGATACGTAAACATAGGACGACTTGGGTTCGTTAAGGTTGCAAAAGTTTTTTGTCGCATTTCATTTTCGCACATCTGTTTAGTGATAATTTTCGGCCCTGTTTAAACTTGTATTTTGTTCCCCATTAAATAAGGAAACCATAGGATCTGAGTTTACATATTTTGGATTCCGTTTGCTCGAGATATGGTTGTTTTAATGAACATGTATTCACTGTTGCGGGAACTGCGAATCTTAACGTGATTAATGAGTTTATTACTATTTTGATCCGCCTAGAAATGCGTGAAATATCACTTAGGTTCTGTCATAAATCAAATTAGAAATCTTTCAAAACTGATTTTGTCTAATTTGGATTTGTTTTGATTGAGATATGTTAATTTTAGTAAGTAGGGGTCACTGCTGAAATTACATTCCTAATTAAGAATCAAGTGATTGCCAATTAGTAAAATTAATTATTAATTTCATGAAATAATTATGGAGAATATTTGAAAAATATTTAATGATGATTATTTCCTTAATTGACTTCTCCTCAACCAATAATTGATTAGATTTGATCTAGATCATAATTGGAAACACAATCAACAAACAACTTGCTTGAATATGGTTGGGAATTTGGTTAGCAGATTTTCTTACAATCAATTATTTTGATTATTACTATATGGTATAATTTCATTTGAAAAATCGATGATCATCTCAAGTACAAAGTGATTGGCTCAGCATTATTTTTCCCGAGGCGGATAGATGTCTAATCGGGAAGCCTTGAGGTAGCGGGTCGCACCGGTTGCGGTCCGTTCCACTCCCGCCGGTACTGGCTATGAAAACGGTTAGGGAACGAATGATGCCTGAGAGATCATGATGTATTTTATAATTATTAAACTTCGAATTAATACGTACTTTGAGATAATACCATATATTCAAGTAAAATCAAGTTTGTTGATTTAATTGAATTGATAATTAATTTAATGTTATTAAGTTATATTATATCCAATTAAAAACACTCTATTATAATAGATGTGTTATTTCCGTTGGAAGAATTAATTATGTGAATATGATTCATGATAATTAATTAGAATTTGAATATGATATGGAGGATCACATAAGTGACATCCATGGTGTCATGTCAAGGCGAAGGGTTCCGTCGCCAGGGATTGTATGTAGGAGACGCCTGTCCGAAGTGACAACTCCCATATGCAAGCGCATCTAGATCGATTTCTTTGCTTCTCGAAAGAGTAAGGTCGTATGCGTAGTGACCCCAATATCAGGTCCTCATATTATTAGGACGATATTGGATTGCGCATTTCAAGTTGTATTCCTATTGACGGTTGGTTCAATTAATGACGGGTCAATATCACCTTAGGGGTGGTGGGCCAGGGTGTTAAAGACCGAATTGGGAGATGCAAGTTGGACTTGCAAGGCGGAATGTGTTCCTGTTTTTTTATATACGAGTTACAGGTTCTCATATTATTGGGAAGTAACAAAGATAAGGAAGGAGATCCCAGATCTTTCTTGAGATATAATGGTAAGTATATCTCTTACATTGAAAGTGATTAAGGGAATGAACTTTAAATGTTGACAAGGCAAGACAACTTTGATATAAAAATTCCTAAATCAAAGTAAAATATGTATATATATTTATATATACTTATGCAATTTTCTTATTTCAGATAAATCTTCACTAAACCCACTCAAAACTATACTCAATAATTACCAGTAAAATATCATGGATTGGATCCATATAAAGATATTGTATTTGTAGTTGGACACATAATGTATGTGGTTGCAATGTGCAGATTTCCTCATAATAATGAGGAATGACAAGTAAATAGATAATAGGGTTTGTATGTCTCTATAATCTTGATCTCTCATTTAGTGTACTTTGGAAGTGACATGTCAATGATGATCGTAATTGTCAAATAATCCTTATAAAACTCTAAGAAGATTGTTTAACATACATATGTGCTCTCGACATTTAATCATGAATAAGTGGTTCTCTGCATCATGCAGAATAGTAGCTCTATAAGAGATGATGTATTCAAATTGTTGATTACCTACCTGAACCAATGTTTTAAGAGTTTAGATAGATGTAGATACGATGAGTGTCAACATTCTACTATCTATATCTATTCATTCATGAAGCTTCAGAATATTCATATTGTATGAATTGAATGAAGCATGTATAAATGTTGAAATACTCTTATATTGAACTTTTTGATTTCGACATAAGAGATCCTTTGTCTTGAGCAATGGTTGCTTATATATAAAGGGAGCGTAGTGGAAGCATGGGATGGACCCAAGTAAGAAGGTCAAGAAGTTGATTGTACTTCTATGACTTCCATATGACATCCAAAAAGTTGGATGAATGCTAATACTACAATAAGCTAATGTATTGATATTGTGACTATCTTGTCAATCTAGGATCCTTAGAGAAGGATCCAGATGGTGCATCAGTATAATCTACATCTACATATAATCATTAAAATTGTCTTTCTTATTTGATAAGATCAAAGTCTAATAATTGTATCTTATTATTCTAATAACACTTGCAATTTGTTGCATATGTAATAGAAGACTATAAAATTTGATTTTGAGGTTTAATAATCATCCGCATGGACATTGATGCAATTGTTGCAATAATCTCTATTAGATAGATGGACTTGTTATTTTCAGTGGGAGATCCCTTAGTCTTAGAGAATGTCTCTATGACCTAGACATTAGAATACACTCATTGTTTATTTCTAAATGTTGGAAATAAACACGAATTCTGTAATAAATCTATCATAAAGAGTTATGATAGAGATATTTCAGATAGTAATCTAAAATCTAGTGGACTCTACTAAATTATAAAATTAATGAATGGTTAATTAACATTTCTAATACTGACATTAAACCTTAAAAGATCAATAGGAGAATGAAGATCATTTGACAATGATTTGGCATCAAGCCTTGGACATTTATCTGTTGATGTGATCAATAGACTAGTAAGAGATGAAACTTTAGATTGTCTACAAGTTCAAGTCTTACATACTTGTGAATATTGTATTCAAAAGTAGAAATGTTCAATATACCCTTCCTTGGAATGGTGTAGAATGTCAAGGTATTCAAGATCTCATACATATTGATGTATGTGAAGGATATGGTTAGATCCTCAAGCACATCACGGAAGTGTGAGCGTCGTATCAAATACGACGAGGAGTGACTAGTCGCACTAGTTGCTTGATGCAGCGGAATTTAAATTTTTTTTTTATACGACGAAACCACATGATCCAAGAACACTTCTCGAATCGTTTCGTCTAAACCACAAACAAGTAATAGGATTACCTCTTGAAGCGTGGTTGCGATCGAGTCCCTAAACGAAGAGACCTCCTGTCTCAAGTCCGATCCGACGGAGGAGACGCTTGCGAGCGCGGGGATGAACCGCGTGCTTCTCGCAATCCATGTTGATGATCCAAGCGACAGATCTCCTGATCTCGACACACGAGATCCGACGTCTTCTTCACGAGCGGGGCGCACCGAAGGAGACGGAGATCCACGAGCAGAAGAACGGGCAGCATAACGACGATGCCGCGGCGATAGAGAACCTCTCCATGGCATCCATGGTGGACGGCCATGAGAGGGAGAGAGAGAGAGGGCTGACCTCTAGAAAGAGAGAGAGAGAGTTTTGCTACAATAGCATGTGTAAAGAGAGAGCCAAGAATGCCTCTCTATTTATAGGGTTTTGGGATCCATGGATCTCAATCCATGTGTCATATAAAATCAATGGATGAGATTGATTTGTGACAATCCAATGGTCAAGATTGTTGTTGGTAAAAGCCAACAACTTGTGATTTAATTTTGATTAAATATACTTGATAAATCAAATAAATATAATACCAAATTAAACCACACAAATAGAGAGAGAGAGAAAACAAGGGAGATACACCTTCCTCTTTGGAAGGGGGGTACGACCACCAATTCCCTCAAGGAGTTGGTGCCGCCCCCTCCTTTCCAAAAGGGGAGGGCAATCTCCTTGATTTTCTCTCCATCCAATTTCCAACAACAATTTGTTGGTATTTTAATTCACCAAAATAATTCTCAATTAATTTTGGGAATATTGCAATCTTGACATTGAATTATTGTGAATCAAATTCACAACCCAAAACAAAATGTAATTTACATTTTCAATTAATTAAACAATGTGTATCCAATACACATTAATAATTAATCTACTAATATAAATTATATATAACTCTCTCTAATACATTATAAATCACATTTATAATATATTATGAATAATTGGATATTACTATCCACATTATTCTTATCCTTGATAATTAAATCATATTTAATCATCTTGGATCTCTTTATCTCATGTGTTCAAATAATATGAATCATATTCACATTATTCACATCTTTGATAATCAAATCACATTTAATTATCTAAGATAACTCTCCTTATAATATGAATCAAATTCATATTATTCATGATATTTAATTTTTCTCAATGCTCGGATACATAAATCAACAATAGAATTATCCATGAACCCTTTCAAGGATAATGCGCTTTCTCCGCGAATACTTGGAGATAAGGACAGGGCGATTGTATTGTTCCACGTATAGTGACATGGATATTAAGATCACATCTCAAATCCAGATCTCGGGCCTCTCATAGATGCTTGATTAAATGAAGACCGTAAATCTAATCTTCTCATTGAATCTGAATCACATTCAGATCAATCTCCAACATTTGGACTAAGATCAGATTACTTCTCTACTGAGAGGAGTCACTAAAATCCAGACCCGTTTCATCACTCCCTAGGAAAGGAAGCGTCATGGTTATACAATCGTTTATGATCACATCACCCTCAGGTATTCCCAATACCTGTACATCCTGCATACTGGAAGACTCAGATTAAACCCGAAGTATTGGATCAACTTTATACTGTCTACTTCATGGTTTTGTCAGTAAGTTTCTCATTCGATCATTGGGAGTCGGTATTGATCATATACTTTCCAAAAGCATATATCATACCTAGGTCTTGATCATATACTTTCCAAAAGTATATATGAAACCAACAAATTCAGTCAAGCTTCCAAAGCGAGATGACCGTGCGCACGGAATTTGATTCTTCCCAATATCTCATGAGTGAGCTCATGTCTTCCGGTTCAGTAGTGAACCTGTATGATCCCTTTGAGAGATCGTATTACTCATATGCCCTTATATGCACACCAGCGCGCCGGTGTATAGACCTTGATTAGGCCATCAACCTATTGGTCTGCCAAATGTACATACTCAGACATATATTAACACATCTGTCTCTGGTCAGAGGATGTGTACCTATATCATGACAACTTATGATATAGGACTTAGGTTATCTCGATCTCGTTAAGTCAACTCTTTGACCTAACTAATCTGACACCTCCGAATCTCTATTCCTATGCAGATGACCTGCATCAAGAAGTCGGTCAGATATCAGCCTAACTGAGAAAAGGATTGCCATCTCCTACTCAGGCTGGAGATCATCTCTTAATAATCATTTGACGGTGCTTGATGAGTCCTCAATCTAACTCATTAGATATTCATCTAAGCACCAGCCTCTACGATTCAATAATTGAATCAACAGCTGTATGATTATTAAGATGGCCATGGTACATAACCCTAATTGCACTAAGGGACCTATTATGCAAATTATGTATTCTTCATTTCAGATCAAGGAGTGAATTGCAACAACATTTATTGCATAATGGCTCGCCGTGGGCTCGCATTTCCAACAGTATGTGAGTCATTTATATCAGAATAAACATTATGGATGTGTGATATCTATTGATGATTATTTATGATATGAGATTTCTTCTCTTCACTTAAAAACCTTTGAAATGTTCAAAGATTTCATAAATTTGGTTTAGAACCAAAGTTTGAAGGAAGATTAAATGAATTTGATCTAATCTAGGTAGTCTGTAACTATTAGATGAATTCATAGAATACCTTATAGAGATATGAATATCATTTCTATCTTACCCCTCCTAATAAACCTAAACTTAATAAGAGTTGTAGGGAAATACAATTGGATCATGTGTGACATGACTTGATCAATGATGAATCTTAGCATAATTACCTCTTACTTTCCAAGGTATATATTGATGAAAGGGAATTTGCCGAGATCGTGTCTCTCCACAAGGCGGATCGACAGTCGCTGAATTGATTCAATTCATTTATGGTTTTTGTGGGTTTTTGGTTTTTACATTTTTTTTATATTTATTTTCTTTATAATTTTTATTTTGTTTTTATATTTTATATTTTTTTATTTTCCTTCTATATTTTTAATTATATAATATAGATATGTATACATATACATATAAAGAGATATATATATAAGTAGAGAGAGAGAGGAGTAATACAGTATATGGATATACATATATATATATATATATAGATATAAATGCTTAAAATATATATATAGATATAATTTTTTAGCTTTTTAATATTTTTCTATTTTTTTATTTTTCTGGGATATTTCTAATTTTTATGTATTTTTAATTTCAAAAATGTCCACAATATAGGACTAATTTAATAGCCGAATATAATTTGGGTTTTAAAAATATAAAATACACTCCAAAAATACCCAAATTAATTTTAATATACTAATAATAATATATAGAGAATTATAAAAGAGAAAAATGTATTTTTGGTATTTTTTAAGGATTTTTCTATTTTTTGTTGGATTTTGGAGCTTTCTGATTTTTTTATTTTTCTTTTTCATATTTTTAGGGTTTTTCAATTTCTTGTCTCAATATATGTATAAATATACCATATATGATTTTTTTGTAATTTTTCAAAAACATTTTATATTTTTTTTGTATTTTTTAATTTAAACATTACAAAAAGGGATTCTTTTTCATTTTTAATAATTAGGATAAATCCAAAAAATGTGGAATAAAATATGGGCGTGGAAGAACACTACATGAAGCACTTATCCTCATTTTTATGAATTTTTAGAAGCACCCTAGGTATTTTTAATAAATAGATAAAAGACACAAAAATCAAACAGCCTCGGAGGGATATTTTTGCAAATAAAATAAGTGACAGGGGCATCAGTGCAAAAATTCCAACGGAAATAAACATTTATTTAAACTTTTAGAACTATTTTACAATATACAAAAACCGCCAGGGTATCCATGCAAATTTCACGCGCCTCACGTGGGACTGCACGTGAGGCACAGAAGGACCTACTTGTAATTATAAGAAACACAGGGGTCCTTTAGCAAAATCCCAATTTATTTACAACGTGCTATATAATTTACAATATTAAAAATTAAATACAAAAAATGCGGGGGTTGTATATGCAATTTACCCCCAAAGGCGCCTCATCCGACGGCTGGTCTTCATTCACTCATCCACGTAGCGCCTCCACGTGGGCCGATGACGGTTCGCGATCCACGGCTAGGATTAGATCATCCCACATGATCTGACAGTCTGAGTGCTGGGGGATTGGACGGCTGATCTTCGACCTGGGGGCTTCGTCTTCATCCAATGGCTGAGAGCTGGCATGGAAGAACAAGGAAGAAAGCTCGCCGGGGCGAGCTTCTTCCGCCTGGATCTCGCTCCTTCGCCATTCATCGCTGCACCTGAGGGCCCCAGAAGCTTCCTGGAGGGCTGCTCTATCTGCTGGAGGGTTTAGATTGGCAGGAGGCACCCTCGAGCGTTGCCACGAGATCGGAGAAGGATCAGAGCTCCAGGTACCTCCGCCCGCTTGTGAATCGACTCCTGGTGCTCCTTAACGAACCTGACCTACACAGGAACGAAGCACGGCTCGAAGGCATCACTCTCGACCTAAAATTGAAGCTGTTAGCGCAAGAAATGGGCGAGGTGGCGAAGCCTCCGGCAAGCGGCGGAGCTGAGGATTCGATTCGCAGATCTGGAACAGATCTGGTTAGACAAAGGTGGCTGGGAGGTGGAGAAAACGGTGAGGAACGAGATGACGGTGGAAGGGTGGTCGGAAAACACGAGGATTACAGTGGTGAAGTCACCGGAGCAGAGCTCCGGTGAACTTCGATTTAGCTAACCTACGCTATTCTAATGATCTAAATGCTAATTGAAATTCATAAATGGAATGCGGGCATAAAATCTACCTAAGAAACAAAAGTGCACATCTCTTATACCTGAAGAAACTCCAGGGAGCAGGGCGGCTGCCGGAGCGCCGCCATGGGTGCAACCAACGCCATCTCCAGCCGATTCGAGGTGCCGACGGCATCCTCCTGTCACGAGGAGCACATATGGGATCGAATACAAGGAAGAAAATGGGTTGAGGCTACCAAATTTTGAGGAGGAGGCGATGGTTCATTATTTATAAACAATGCAACACCCTTATTTTACCGGCTAAATCGACGAATCTAAGCTATGTACAAGGGATCCAGGATCACGGCGGGAATCTAGGATGATCAGAGAATATCTTTCGTGAAGAGATGGCTGTTGATGGAGCAACCAATCGAGCGGAAAAATGGCGAAAATCGGGCAAAAAGACACGTCTGATGGGAGTCAGAGGCGCAGGGGGAGTTGACCGGGGGTCAACTTTCCCTGGCCCCTGATTGGTCCACGTCAGGCTGATCTTGACCCATTTATTACACGTATTAAATGAATTAATTAGAATTTACTTAAAAAATAAAAAATGTTTATAAATTAATGTAGTATTTATTTCTGTTTTTTATTTATTTTTTTGATATATTTTTTTACGGTTTTATTAAAATAATGTATTTATTAGTATATTTATATATATTTATTTTTTATTTTGTTTATTTTATTTTATTATTTTATTTTCTTATTTTATAAATTTATAACTTATTTTTATGAGTATAAATATATTTTTATTTAATTTTTATGAGTTTATTTACATTTTTAAATAAATGTGTTTATGTATATGTAGGTATACTTATAGGTATTTTACCTATATATTATATACATTTTATTTATTTAATGAATTTTATTTGTTTTTATTTTGGATTTGTATTTTTAATAAGTTATATATAATATATACATTATTATAAAAATATAGATGAATAATGAACAAAAGAATAAAATCCCTTTTTATTTATATACATATAGGTAGCATAGGTATTTTGTCTATGTGGCACATAGACTTATTTTATTTTACAACTTCTTTTTGGTTTTCTTGAACTTTTAATATGTACCTGTATTATCTACATTATTTACAAAATTCTAAAAATATGAATTTATAAAAATAATGAATATTGAATAAAATGAATATTTTAATCAGTCCTATATACAAGGTGGGCCAAAAACCTAACTTCCACAGATGAACTCCAAAGATTATGGAACCAATTGTATAAAATAGTTCTTGGAAAGCTATATACAATTAAAGGTGAGTTTGGGAGATTTGAAATTTTTATTTGCAAGATATGGGTCTGTGAAGTTGAGATTTTTGCTTTTTAATTTGTGTATAACATGTACACTGAGTATTATTTTTACACAAACTCAATTTTGTATTTTTATTTACATTATTATCTCCAACTTTCATGTACAAAGTTTCTTTATTTGATGAATAATAAGTATGTACAAAATAGGTGTCAAAATTGCATAAACAAATGAATAAATAAATGAGGTATTTATTGTATAATTGGCCCTTATCTCCCCCTACTTTATTCCTTGTCGACCAATTCCATGCTGGCCTTGGTCTCGAGGTTAGGGTCATAAAATATTTGCAATATTTTATTCCTTTTTCTTTTCTTCTCTTTATTCTATAATTTTGGCATTAAAAACCTTATTTTATGCACAATAAATACAATGAATCATGAATGCTATTATATAAAAATTAATGCAATTTACATGCATTTGCTGGGGTTTTTAAGGCCAAAATGATAGAATAAAGGTGATGAAATGGAGATTCATCAGCCCCCTATACTTGCCTTTGCTAGTCCCTAGCAAATACTTATGCAATACGTACAAAAAGAATAAAGAATAAGAAGAAAATAAAAAGCAAAAATTAAGAATTCGAAGATAAAATTGAATTGAACATGATTATTAAACTCATCTGTACAAAATCAAAGTTTGGAGCTCAGGTTAGACCTTGGTGTGAGACTGTGTGTGGAACCTGGTCGGGAACCAAATTTAAAACACAACAGTCTTCAAGAGTCACAAAACTTGGTTCAAATCACCTCAATAGCCAGGTCAGAACTAGCCTACGTCATACGCAAACCCTTATGACTATGAAGCTGACTTGTACGTGTAAATGATAGTGGCTCTCCCCAACTGAAATGACAAAGAGACTAGCTTATCCAGAATGACAACCCAATGATTCCCTAATCCAACAGCTCTTTCCTCGAGGAGCGGGGTATTCCCTTCTAAGTTCAAGTGGCATCCAACTCAAGAGGAGGAGGTAGAGAAAAGAATGGACGGTAGCCAGTGTAGCTACCTATCCTGGGATGCAAGACCAGTGTAGTCAAGTCATCCAGCTGCAGGCTCACATGGTATAACTTTGATGCTCAAGCTTGCTTATTTTCTATACAACATATATACATACTTTGCAGGCATTTTATTTTTGTACAGGCCTGACCATTTTTTTCAACATACTATTCACAGCAGCATTTACATAAGGAGTTTTTCCTCTTGAGCCAGAAGACTATCCCTCTTTTGAAGCATTATTGCAACCCACACTCTCCTGTCGTTAGACCTCATGGCTACTGGACAAGGTTGGGGTGCACTTCCCTCCCTAGAGGAGGATGAATGTTTCCACCCGTGTGCGTCTCAGACTGGCAAATCCAACCCCCTCACCACTCCAACTGAGTTGAGCCAAGTGAAAGGTGCAAGTGTCCAAGTTAGGTCACGGTCGACAAGAGTCATACACGTGTTTCGAAAAGTTCTAGTTAGTCCACTGAGGTGACTTGAACCCAGCCCTGATTTCTCAAAGAATTAAGTCCGAATAGACCCGAAGTGCCCTAAACCTAGTTCCCATAAGGTTCCAGTGCAATTAGGTGCGGTAAGGTCCAACCAAGCTCCAATCTTTGACTTTATTAGACTAGTTAAATCATCAAGCTCAATGAAAGATAATGAATGCTATGCAAATGATATTTAAATATGCAAAGAATAATGCAATTTTTCAATTTTTTTTGAAAACAAGGAAGAATTTTTACAAAAAGAAAGAATTTTGGGTATCCAAAGTATAAATATATACAGCTATTTACAAGGGCGTGCTGCTTTATTTTAACGATTTTTAAAGAATTTAGAATTTAGTTTTTATTTAGAGGTATATATGTACACTTATTAAAGAATTGTGTTTATTTTTATTTTTATTTATAATAATAATATATATTATTTTAGTTATTTATTATATGTGGCTATTCCTCAAACTTATTTGACACAAATTTTTCAAACAATTTTTGAAAACTATAGTCCAAAATAATTTTTATAAACATTTTTACAAACAAGTACACACATTTGGAAATTATTTTGCAAAGGTTTTTCAAAACAGTATATATAGATTTTCAAAATATTTTTGCAACCATTTTTCAAACCATTTGCAAATCATTTTTCAAACATTTTATTTCACACAAAGAAAAGAAATTTTTACAAACCACACATTTTTACACAGGTTGAAAACATGTAACAAAACATTTTCAAAATAGTTTTCAAAAATTGTTCGCATGGATTTTCAAACTATTTTTCAAACATTTTGCAAAAAATATTTTCACCTGATTTATTAATCAGTATATACAAAAAGAATTTGAGGAATAATCACATTTTTTTATCAAGGGGTTTTTAATGAATTTTAAAGAATTATTAGCCATATTATTAAGAGAATACGAAAGTACGAGTTATGGCTAAAGTATATACATAGTATATACGACCCCCCTATACTTAGCTTGAGCTATGTCCTCATAGATCGAAAAGAAAAGAGAAGACATAACTCGTACTGAGTATAGACAAGTCTAAAGAATATACGAATAAGAGATGAAGGAAATAGAAGTTGACCGTCCCCCCCATACTTAGGATCAAGTAATCCTAAGTATAGAAGACTGTACACAAAGCAGGGAGGGTCAAGGGTGGGAATAAATAGATCAAAGAATTAACGCATCAAGGGTGCACTCCCCCTATACTTAGTACAAAGTACGTCCTAAGTACAGAAAACTGATACAAAGGGGCGACACCTTTTATTTAGATACAGAAATATGAAACGGAAAAGAAGAAAAGAAGAAAAACATATATATATATATATATATATATATATATATATATAGATGAAAAGATCATGGAGAATATACGCATCACTCCCCCTATACTTAGGGTGAGATCTCCCAAAGTCTAGGCAACAACAGGAGTGACGAAACTGAACGACAAAAGAACAACTCGGTGTACCCCCTATACTTAGGAAAAGGTACGTCCTAAGTGTAGACACAAAGATATGGCAATAGATCTGGGGCACACATAACATGCGGGAGAAAGAAGAGACAGACCAAACACATATATACAACTGGTGAAGAACCTGGTAAAGTACAGGATGGTATCTAGTAAGCGACTACCGTGCTCTCATCGTCGTCTCCCTGCGAGAACGAGGACGCGATCAGAAAGTGAAAAGACACCCAAATCTGCAATCAAGTGGGTGTCAGCTAACGGGGACAATCATATCGGAAAGTATAGCAGGGACCGGTAGCGTGATGAAGTCAATTGGATCATATGGTCAACATGAGGGAATATAGCCGATACCGTAAGACCGGGAGGAAGAAAGAGCAGTACCGACTCCTCCGGTCAATTAGAGTCTCAGATAGATCGGAAATAAAGCTTACGAGACTGTGTGATGCACGGTGGTGATATAATCTGAAAGTCACAAGAATACACCGAACAACACAATATGTGGCTCACCCTTGCGAGGGTCCTCAAGATGAGCGGAATCATAGAATAATCAGAAGACTCGCTGTAAGATAGGAGCACTAGTAACCATTTCTTTCATGTAATTGAATGCAAGGAGGACTTTCTCATCAACAACAAACTCACTCTCCTTACACAGAAGCTCAGTTAAAGGTCTAGCAATCTTGCAGAAGTCCTTTATGAATCTCCTACATAATCCTACATGTCCAAAAATGACCTCAACTACTTCAAATTCTACGGTGGCTCTAACTTGGAAATCCTAGGAATCTTAGCCAGGTAACCTCCATGCCATGTTTTGAGATGACATGGCCCAATACAATCCCATTAGTCACCATAAATTGACTTTTCTCCCACGAGAGCACTAGATTTACCTCACAACAACGTTGAATACCTCGGTCTAAATGAGCAAGACATGTGTCAAAACTATCCCTGTAGACCGAGAAATCGTCCATGAAAACCTCAAGGAAACTACCCACCCATGTCGTCGAAAACGAACAACATAAACCTTTGGAATGTAGCGGGGGCGTTAGACAATCCAAACGGCATTCGTCTAAAGGTGTAGGTGCCAAACGGATAAGTGAATGTAGTTTTCTCCTGATCCTCAAGAGTGATAGCAACTTGATTGTATCCTGAGTACCCATCCAAGAAGCAAAAGAACTCTTTCCCTACCAACCTCTCAATAATATGATAAATAAAGGGCAGCTGAAAGTGATCCTTCTTCGTAGTTGAGTTCAAGCATCGATAATCTACACAGACAAGCCATGAAGTAGGTACCCGGGTCAGAATCCCCTCACCACGATCATTCTTTACGATCGTAATCCCGGATTTGTTTGGGACCACATGTAAAGGGATGACCCACTTGGAATCTGAAATGGGATATATAAAGACAGCATCACACCATTTTCTGATCTCCTTCATGACAACCTCCCTTAGATTTGGATTTAAACAACGTTGACATTCATGGAAGGGTTTACAGTCATCCTCTAAGTAGATATGATGCGAGCACAAAATTAGATTAATCCCACAGAGATCCAAGATATTCCGTCCTATTGCCTCGTAGTTTCTCTCAAGAATCTCTAGTATGTGAGATTCTTGTTCAGCAGTCAACTACAAGTTGAGGATGACTGGAAACATTTGGGGGGACCCACAGGAAGGCATATTTCAATGTTGATGGTAAAACCTTAAGCTCAGGTGAGGTCTGAATCGGCTTTGCAATATCCTTTGCTATTGTACTGGTAGACGGTATATGGTCTGAACTCTTTGGATTGTCCACATTGGCTACTAATGGCTTAAGAAGTAGAACATCTGATAGATCGGCAATGAATGATCTCTGCTCAGAAAAGAGGGCCTCATCAGGGTGTTCAACATTCTTATCAATTAACAGCTCAGATATCTCAACAATAATCTCAGGAAGATGTCCCTCATCTTTGCATAAATTAGGAAATTCAACGAATGGCTCAGATATATGTACCTCATAACTCTCAGAAGGAGCCATATCATCAGTAATCTCAAAAAAGTGTGTCAAAGGAATGCCAGAAGGTGCCTCTAAAAACTCAGATTGATCCACAAAAATCAGCTCAAACTGTCCATCAATAACTAGCTCAATTGGACCACCAAGGGAACTCATGTCGAATGTGCTTTCCATAGAGTCCTTTTGGGAAAAGAACTCTTGGGCATCTATAAAATCAGTGAAAAGATCTGTCTCTTTGAAATCAGCAAGAAAATCACAATCATATGGCTCTTATATAACTTTCTCTATATCATCTGCTGCTAGTGACGGTGATGGTCTACGATCAGAGATTGTATCAATTTTCACCTTATCACTGCGAGAGTGGAAGATGATCTCTCCAGTACAATAATCAACTGTTGCTTCGGCCGTTCGGAGGAACGGTCAACCTAGTGTGATCAGGTTATGGAGTAATGGTGCAGGTGTATCCATATCCATGACAACAAAATCAACAGGGAATTTCATTCCCTGCACTATTACAATAACGTCCTCTAAAATGCCTCTAGGCCTCTTTATTAATCTATCAGCAAACTGAAGGATCATCCTGGTTATTTTAATTGGCCCTAACTGAAATTCAGTTAGTAAAGATGAAGGCATGAGATTAATGGAGGAACCGCTATCGAAAAGAGTATGATCAAATTCTTAATCAAAGATATGGCAATGGATGTGAGGTGCTCCCTTGTCGTTCTTTTTAGGCGGGAGGTTTCTGATGGCATGAACTGTGGTCATGGTCAAGATGTGTTTTTCTATTTCCTTTCATCTGTTCTGCCTTGGTCGACGCTTTTGTGTACATGCCTCTTTCATCCCTTTTTTATTGTAGGCATGTATTCCATGGCTTTAAGGAGTAGCATTTTAAAAATATGTTCTTTAAGATCTCAACCACTACAGGATCAAATATGGTTGTTTTAAATTTTTGAATGTTCTTAGATTTGAGAGCAGAAGGAAATGGCATAGAATCAGAATAAACATTCAAACGTTCATTTTTATTATTCAAAATAGAATACTCATGTATAAAAGGACAACCAGAATCATTGTATAAACTAGGTGAAGGAAAAACAAAATCTAAAACAGAATGGGATGTCGCTGCTGGTGAAGACGAAGAATCTGTGACTGGTATATTCTCCCTTGCTGATTACGATCTACATCTACCTGGTGATGGTGGTGGTGAAGGCGGTGAAACTCCAGACTTGTTGCTGCTACACGGGTCCTCCCGACTGCTGGTGAAGGAGATGATGTGGAAGATGATGATCTCCCAGTGTTTCAATCTCCCTACCCCAACTGGTGCGTAGGTGGCTGCAATCTCCTACAGCTCCTGATATGAATGGTGTCATATGAACATGTAAATAAAGGGACATAGCTATCTTGGGTGTGGGTGGGCTATTGGATACCTGCTCCTTGCGTGTGAAGTTGTTAGGGATGGCTTCGACCTGTGCTGGAATCAATGTCTTGGTGGTGGTCAGGTTCTCAATCCACTGAGTCAGTTCATTCATATTCTTTATGAGCAATGCAAGTTGATCCAATGCTGGGTTGACTAAAGGGGCCTTTGTTGCTCACTGACTAGTTGTCGTTGAGACTGATAGTACGGAGGTTTTTGGTAACCATATGGACTCTAATAATGACGAGGAGGATATTGTCCATGATATGCAGTTTGCTGCTGGTTAGGATGAGGAAAATGCATAGACTGTTGTTGTGGCTGGCCTTGTCTCCAGTTTTGGAACTGTGGTGGAGACTAATAGTGAGGCCGGAACTGCTGGTCCTGGTACTGTTGTTGTCTGCCTCCATGAAACTAGTGGGCAGGTCTTTGACCCTGCTGTGAACCCAACTGGCCTTGCCCTGACGGACGGGGATGGTTTCGCTCACGGTCGAACCAGATGCCGTTCACCTCCTGAATGATAGGTGGAGGTGGAGAGTGCTGCTTAGCAATGTAGGCTACTTCCTGTTCGTAAGGAACTATCTGATGTGAATGATGTTGAACCTGATCAGGTGTCTACACGTAGTAGACATGTTGAATTGTTGATGGTCCTCCACTACTCTGTTGGGTGGAAGAAATCTGCTTCCTAGTAGAGGTATCGGTTGCCGCACTGACACTGTGAACTGCACTGATCTTACTCACAAGAAGCTCTAGGTGCTTTGTTATTTTATCCATCTTATCCAGGTTCTTCGTCCTATGCTCAATCACTCGAAGCTTCTCAAGCTCCTTGGATTGTTTCTCAATATTGTCCACTTCGGATTGGTGGTTTCCAATGATGGTTATGTCTGTGTTGTCCACCTTATCCACTTCATGTGATACGTCATATTGACAGCCTTGTAGGGTACTGCAAGGGAGGTGAAGGGGTGCTTCTGAAAAGCACGTGAAGAAGAAAGAGATGCTGAGCTCTCCGCCATCTCCTCAAAAATTTGATAAAGGACATCCTTGTCCTTTTTGAATTGGCTCCCCCTGTTGGTCATGCGAGCCCACAGCGAGCCATTATGCAATAAATGTTATTGCAATTCACTCCTTGATCTGAAATAAAGAGTACATAGTTTGCATAATAGGTCCCTTAGTACAATTAGGGTTATGTACCATGGCCATCTTAATGATCATACATCTGTTGATTCAATTATTTAATCATAGAGGCTGGTGCTTAGATAAATATCTAATGAGTTAGATTGAGGACTCATCAAGCACCGTCAAATGATTATTAAGAGATGATCTCCAGCCTGAGTAGGAGATGGCAATCCTTTCTCAGTTAGGCTGATATCTGACCGACTTCTTGATGCAGGTCCTCTGCATAGGAATAGAGATTCGGAGGTGTCAGATTAGTTAGGTCAAAGAGTTGACTTAACGAGATCGAGATAACCAAAGTCCTATATCATATGATGTCATGATATAGGCACACATCCTCTGACCGGAGACAGATGTGTTACTATATGTCTGAGTATGTACATTTGGCAGACCAATAGGTTGATGACCTAATCAAGGTCTATACACCGGCGCGCTGGTGTGCATATAAGGGCATATGAGTAATACAATCTCTCAAAGGGATCATACAGGTTTACTACTGAACCGGAAGACATGAGCTCACTCATGAGATATTGGGAAGAATCAAACTCCGTGCGCACGGTTGTCTCGCTTTGGAAGCTTGACTGAATTTGTTGGTTTGATATATACTTTTGGAATGTATATAATCAAGACCTAGGTATGATATATGCTTTTGGAAAGTATATGATCAATACCGACTCCCAATGATTGAATGAGAAACTTACTGATAAAACCATGAAGTAGACAGTATAAAGTTGATCCAATACTCCGGGTTTAATCTGAGTATTCCAGTATGCAGGATGTACAGGTATTAGGAATACCTGAGGGTGATGTGATCATAAACGATTGTATAACCATGACGCTTCCATTCCTAGGGAGTGATGAAACGGGTCTGGATTTTAGTGACTCCTCTCAGTAGAGAAGTAATCTTATCTTAGTCCAATTATTGGACATTGATCTGAATATGATTCAGATGCAATGAGAAGATTAGATTTGCGGTCTTGATTTAATCAAGCATCTATGGGAGGCCCGCGATTTGGATTTGAGATATGATCTCAATATCCATGTCACTATACGTGGAACAATACAATCGCCCTGTCCTTATCTCCAAGTATTCGCAGAGAAAGCGCATTATCCTTGAAAGAGTTCATGGATAATTCTATTGTTGATATATGTATCCGAGCATTGAGAAAAAGGATAATTAAATGTGATTTAATTATCATAAATATTATGAATTTGATTCATATTATAAGGAGAGTTGTCTTAGATAATTAATAGTGATTTGATTATCAAAGATGTAAATAATGTGAATGTAATTCATATTATTTGAGCAAAAGAGAATAAGTTATCCAATATAATTAAATATGATTTAGTTATTATGGATACGAATAATGTGGATAGTAATATCCAATTATTCATAATATAATATAAATGTGATTTATAATGTATTAGAGAGAGCTAATTATAATTTATATGTGTTGATTAATTATTATGTGTATTGGATACACAATGTCTAATTAATTGACAATATAAATTATATGTTGTTTTGGGTTGTGAACATGATTCACAATTTTCCAATGTCAAGATTGCAATATTCTCAAATATAATTGTGAATTATTTTTGAAGAATAAAATCCCAACAAATAGTTGTTGGAAATAAGTAGAGAGAAAAATAAGGAGATATGCAATCTCATGGAATCCATGAGATTGCACTCCCCAATAGGAATAGAAGGGGCGGCACCCAATTCCCTTGGGGAATTGGTTGTCGTCCCCTCTTCTTTATGGGGAAAGTATCTCCTTTGTATTTTTCTCTCCTTATTTGATTGATTTAATTTGGTATTAATATTTATTTGATTTATCAAATATATTTAATCAAAATTAAATCACAAGTTGTTGGCTTTTACCAACAACAATCTAGACCATTGGATTGACATAAATCAATCTCATCCGTTGATTTTACATGTCACATGGATTGAGATCCATGGATCCCAAAACCCTATAAATAGAGAGGCATACCATGCTCTCTATTTTACACACAATGCTTGAGAAGCATCTCTCTCTCTCTCTCTCTTTCTCTCTAGAGGTTAGCCCTCTCTATCACTCTCATGGCCGTCCACCATGGATACCATGGAGAGGTTCTCCGTCACCGCAGCATCGTCGTTATGCTGCCCGATCGTCTGCTCGTGGATCTCCGTCTCCTTCGGTGCGCCTCGCTCGTGAAGAAGACGATGGATCTCGTGTGTCGAGATCAGGAGATCCGCCACTTGGATCATCAACATGGATTGCGAGAAGCACGCGGTTCATCCCCGCGTTCCCAAGCGTCTCCTCCGTCGGATCGGACTTGAGACAGGAGGTCTCTTCGTTTAGAGACTCGATCGCAACCACGCTTCAAGAGGTAATCCTATTACTTTTTTATGGTTTAGACGAAACGATTCGAGAAGTGTTCTTGGATCATGTGGTTTCGTCGTATTAAATTTTTAAATTCCGCTGCATCGAGCAACTAGTCCGACTAGTCGCTCCTTGTCGTATTCGATACGACGCACACGCTTCCGTGATGCGCTTGAGGATCAAACCATATCCTTTCAATGGTATCAGAGCCTTAGGTCGATGGTTTCAAATATGATTCGCTAACCGAGGACGACTTGGGTTCGTTAAGGTCGCGAATGTTTTCATCGCATTTGATTTCGCATATCTGTTTAGTAAATAAATTCGGCACTGTTTAAATTGTTTAAACACGAATTTAATACTTGGATTTTGTTTCCCATTAAATAATGAAACCATAAGATCTGAGTTTACGTAAATCGGATTTCGTATGCTCTAGATATGGTAGTTTTAATGAACATGTATTCACTGTTACGGGAACTGCGAATCTTAACGTAATTAAGGAGTTAATTACTGTTTAGAGATGCCTCGAAATGCGTGCAAAACACATAGGTTCTATTGTAAATCAAGTTATCAAACTATGGAAACTTACTTTGCTTAATTTGGATTTAAATTGATTGAGATATGCTAATTTTAGTAAGTAGGGGTCACTGTTGAAATTACTTTCCTAATCAAGAACCATGTGATTGTCAATTAGTGAAATTAATTGTTAACTTCATAAAATAATTATGGAATATATTTGAAAAATATTGGAAGATGATTATTTCCTTAATAGACTTGGCCTCAACCAATTAATTGATTAGATGTGATCTAGATCATAATAGGAAACACAATCATCAAACTCCTTGCTTGAATAGTATTGGGAATTTGTCTAGCAAATTTCCTTATAATCAAAATTATTTTGATTGCTATATGGTATAATTTCAGTTGAAGAACCGATGATCATCTCAAGTACAAATTAATCAATTTGGCATTATCCTTTCCCGAGGCGGATATGGTGTCTAGTCGGGGATCGCTGGGGTAGCGGGTTGCAACGTATGCAGTCCGTCCCACTCCCGCTGGTACTGGCCATGACAGCGGGTAGGGCCGGGATAATGTCCGAGGGATTAAGATGTATTTTTCTAATTATTAAAATACGAATTAATACGTACTTTGAGAATAATACCATATATATTCAAGTAAGACAATCAAGTTTGATTGATTGAATTGGATTGATAATTAATTTAATATCATTAAGTTAATTATGTCCAATTAAAATACTCTAATATGATTGGAGTTAATAATTCCCTTGGAAGAATTGATTATATGAATGTGATTCATAGTAATTAATTAAATTTGAATAAGAGATGGAGGATCACATAAGTGACATCCATGGTCTCCCGTCAAGGCAAAGGGTTTCATCACCAGATATTATATGTGGGAGACGGCTGTCCGATGTGACAGCTCCTGCATATGATCCATTTGGATCGGGCTCGTCGCTTCTCGAAAAAGTAAGGACGTATGCGTAGTGACCCCAATATCGGGTCCTCATATTATTGGGGCGATATTGGATTGCGCATAGCGAGTTGTATTCCTGTTGACGGTTGGTTCAATTAATGACGTGTCAACATCACCTTAGGGGTGGTGGGCCCGGGTATTAAAGACCGAATTGGGAGATGCAAGTTGGACTTGCAAGGCGGAATGTGTTCCCGCTTCTTTTTATCCGAGTTGTAGGTTCTCATATTATTGGGATGCAACAAAGATAAGGAAGGAGATCCCAGATCTTGCTTGAGATATAATGGTAAGTATATCTCTTACATTGAAAGTGATTAAGGGAATGAACTTTCATTGTTGACATGGCAAGACAACTTTGATATAAAATTCCTAATTCAAAGTAAAACATGTATATATATAAATATATACCCTTATGCAAATTACTTATTTCAGATAATCCTTCATTAAACCCACTCAATGTTATACTCATTAATAACCAGTAGAATATCATGGATTGGACCCTTGATCCAGATATTGTACTTGCGATTGGACACATAATGTATGTGGTTGCAATATGCAAGTTTCCTCATAATAATGAGAAGTGATAATTAAATAAGACAACAGGACTAAAACCCTAGGGTTTGTATGTCTCTATAAGTCTTGATCTTATCGAATGTACTTTTGAAGTGACATGTCGATGATGATCGTAATTATCAAATTAATTCTTATAAAATCAATAAAGATATTCTGGCATACATATGTGCTCTTGACATTTAATCATGAATGACAAGGTTCTCTACATCGTGTAGAATGGTAGCTCTATTAGAGATAATGTACTCAAATTGTTTGAGTACCTACCTGAACCTATGCTTTAAGAGTTTAGATGGATGTAGGTGATGAGTGTCATCATTCTACTATCTTTACTCTAGTCATTCATGAAACTTCATAATATTCATATTGTATGAACTTAAATGAAGCTTGTATAAATGTTGAAATACTCTTATATTGAAATTTTGATTTTAACATAAGAGATCCTTGGTCTTGAGCAAGTTGCTTATAGACAAAGGGAGCGCAGTGGAAGCATGGGTTGGACCCAAGTAAGAGGTATAGTCAAAGAGTTGACTGTACTTCTGTGACTTCCATATGACATCCAAAGAGTTGGATGAATGCCAATATTTCAATAAATTGATGTGTTGATAGTATGACTATCAAATCTATCTAGAATCCTTAGAGAAGGAATCAGATAGCGCATCAAATTAATCTACATATAATCATTGATATTGACTTGCTTATTTGATAAGATAAAGTCTAATAATTGTATTTTCTAATGACACTTGCAATTGGTTGCATCTGTATTAGAATAATTTGATCTTAAGGTTTTAATGATCATCATGTTGGAAGTGATGCAATTGTTGCAACAATTTCCATTGGATCAATAGACTTCATATTTTCAGTGGGAGCTCTTGGTCCTAGAGAATGTCTCTGTAACATGGATATTAGAATACACTCAGTTTATTTCTAAATGTTGGGAATAAACATGTAATCTGGAATAGACCTATCATAAAGAGTTATGATGGAGATATTTCAGATAGTAATCTAGTGGACTCCACTAAATTAGAAAATTAATGAATGGTTCATTAAGATTTCTAATACTGAAAATTAAACCTTTAAAGATCAATAGGAGGATAATGATCATTTGACAATGATCTGGCATCAAGTTTTGGACATATGTCTATTGATGAGATCAATGGACTAGTAAGACATGAAACTTTAGATTGTCTGAAGATTCAAATCTTACATACTTATGAATATTGTATTCAAAGAAAAATGTCCCATACACCTTTCTTTGGGAAAGATGTAAGATGTCAAGGTATTCAGGATCTCATACATATTGATGTATGAGAATCATCTATATCATAGTAAACATTATGGATATGTGATATCTATTGATGATTATGTATGATATAAAATTTCTTCTCTTCACCTTAGAAAACTTTGAAATGTTCAAAGATTTCACAATTTGGTTTAGAACCAAAGTTTGAAGGAAGATGAAATGAATTTGATCTAACCAAGGTAGCTTGTACCTATTAGAAGAATTCAAGGAATACCTTATAGAGATATGAATATCTTTTCTTTCTCACCCCTCCTAATGAACCTTAACTCAATAGAGTTGTAAGGAGATGCAATTAATCATGTGTGACATGATTCGATCAATGATTAATCTTAGCATAATTATCTCTTAGTTTCCAGGTATATGTATATGTGGTAGAGACTACATTATATATATTTAATAAGGTTCCAAGATAGTAAGCTGGAATCTAGCACCAAAGAGTGCCACTTCATTAGGAAAATAAAGGATGGTATTGGATACCTACTTTATGACCTTGAGATTCTTAAAAGATCTCATCTTTGAGAATATGATTCTTATAGATGACTCTCTTGAGAATCAAGATGAAAATGAAGTAAAGGAACTCATTTAATCTTGAAAAGATAATGAGGCTCCAGAAATCGGAAACTAAAATAGACAATTAAAGATGAAACATTAATACCTCTTCAAATAAGTTTGAGGATGGATTCCATGTGTCAGTTAAATCTGAAAATGATCGGACTTCATGTGATGAAGCTCCTGAGGATCATGACATGGAAAGATGGATGTTAGCAATAAAAGTCTAATGTAGACTTCATATACAAGTGTTGTATATGGACCCTCGAGGATCCACCTATATGGGTCAGACCCATTAAGGTGTAAATGGATCTTCAAGAGAAAGAGGGAACCTGATGAGAAGGTATAGACCTTCAAAGCACGGTTCGTAGCCATGAGCTACACACCGAAGAGAGGCATCGCTTGCGATAAGACTTGCTCTCCAGTGACCTTGCTTTAACCCATCAGAATATTGCTAACTATAGCTACACAACTTGTCTATGACATCTTCATGGTGTGAGTCAAGATTGCATTCCTCTATAAACACCTCTCTGAGGATATTCATATGAAGTAGCCCCAGGACTTCATTGTTGAGGAAAGAAAGATGCTCTAGGTGAAGAACTCCATCTTTGGACTCCCAATAAGTTTCTTGTAGTTGGAACATAAGATTTGATGAAATTATAAATGTTGTGATTTCAGATAAAATCTTGATGAACCTTGTGAAGCTTAGTGGGAGTGCCATTGTGTTCATCGTGCTAAATGTAGATATTTTTCTAATCATTTAGAATGATATAAGAATAATAATAAGTGTTTTATAATTTGGTTGTTCCATACCTTGAGATACGATTTCAAGGATACCTCTTAGATCTTAATTCTGAAGTCGTTCAGAAGCAAAGAGAAGAGGGTATTGGGACTGTCGCATTAGTAGTACACCTTGGACTTATTCCATTTTCTGGAAAATTCCAAGAAAAGCTTCCTTCCCTTAAGATGTGGTAGTGACCTGTCTAGAGGGATAGCACCTCAAAGAGTTGAGGAAGTGGAATGCTAGAACTGCTTGCACTTGTGCATCAGTTATGAGAAGCTGAATGTATGCTAGATGTGTACAAGAACCAGATGTCTACCATGCAGTGGGAGTAGTTAACTGTTACTAATCCTACTATGGAGATAAAACACTTGATTACAGTAATAACAATATCTTCAAAGATGATGAAACTTAGAGATAGTGATCTCAAACTCTTATCTTCAAAAGTTTAATATCTTGTAGATAGTGATCTATAAGGGTATTAACTGCAGATTCCTTAGGAGATAGAGATCTCCAGGAATGAAGGTATTCTAATAAGGATTATGGGAATACTAGTTATGATAATTAATAAGATGTAGTGTCAAGGACACTATAACCAACAAAATTGAGTATCGGTTGCATGAGATGCAACATTCGCATTGGATGCGAGCACTGTTACTAGGAGATATGCAAGTGCCACAAAAGGACTTGGTGTAGTCTCTTGGGAACGGAGTGACTGATCAGCTTACCTAGCTATTTTCTAAATAGCCTATGATTGTCACATGAGTGTGGGTTTAAATGATTAGCCCATTAATGGCTTTTTGGGCTAGTGGGAGATTATTGGACATGCGAGCCCACGGCGAGCCATTATGCAATAATGTTATTGCAATTCACTCCTTGATCTGAAATAAAGAGTACATAGTTTGCATAATAGGTCCTTAGTGCAATTAAGGTTATGTACCATGGCCATCTTAATGATCATACAGCTGTTGATTCAATTATTGAATCATAGAGGCTGGTGCTTAGATAAATATCTAATGAGTTAGATTGAGGACTCATCAAGCACCGTCAAATGATTATTAAGAGATGATCTCCAGCCTGAGTAAGATATGGCAATCCTTTCTCAGTTAGGCTGATATCTGACCGACTTCTTGATGCAGGTCCTCTGCATAGGAATAAAGATTCGGAGGTCAGATTAGTTAGGTCAAAGAGTTGACTTAACGAGATCGAGATAACCAAAGTCCTATATCATATGCTGTCATGATATAGGCACACATCCTCTGACCGGAGACAGAAGTGTTACTATATGTCTGAGTATGTACATTTGGCAGACCAATAGGTTGATGACCTAATCAAGGTCTATACACCGGCGCGCTGGTGTGCATATAAGGGCATATGTGTAATACGATCTCTCAAGGGATCATACAGGTTCACTACTGAACCGGAAGACATGAGCTCACTCATGAGATATTGGGAAGAATCAAATTCTGTGCGCACGGTCGTCTCGCTTTGGAAGCTTTACTGAATTTGTTGGTTTGATATATACTTTTGGAAAGTATATGATCAAGACCTAGGTATGATATATGCTTTTGGAAAGTATATGATCAATACCGACTCCCAATGATCGAATGCGAAACTTACTGATAAAACCATGAAGTAGACAATATAAAGTTGATCCAATACTTCGGGTTTAATCTGAGTATTTCCATTATGCAGGATGTACAGGTATTAGGAATACCTGAGGGTGATGTGATCATAAACGATTGTATAACCATGACGCTTCCATTCCTAGGGAGTGATGAAACGGGTCTGGATTTAGTGACTCCTCTCAGTAGAGAAGTAATCTTATCTTAGTCCAATTATTGGACATTGATCTGAATATGATTCAGATGCAATGAGAAGATTAGATTTGCGGTCTTGATTTAATCAAGCATCTATGGGAGGCCCGCGATCTGGATTTGAGATATGATCTCAATATCCATGTCACTATACGTGGAACAATACAATCTCCTTGTCCTTATCTCCAAGTATTCGCGGTGAAAGCGCATTATCCTTGAAAGAGTTCATGGATAATTCTATTGTTGATATATGTATCCGAGCATTGAGAAAAAGGATAATTAAATGTGATTTAATTATCATGAATATTATGAATTTGATTCATATTATAAGGAGAGTTGTCTTAGATAATTAAATGTGATTTGATTATCAAAGATGTAAATAATGTGAATGTGATTCATATTATTTGAGCACAAGAGAATAAGTTATCCAATATAATTAAATATGATTTAATTATTATGGATAAGAATAATGTGGATAGTAATATCCAATTATTCATAATATATTATAAATGTGATTTATAATGTATTAGAGAGAGCTAATTATAATTTATATGTGTTGATTAATTATTATGTGTATTGGATACATAATGTGTAATTAATTGACAATGTAAATTATATGTTGTTTTGGGCTGTGAACATGATTCACAATTTTCCAATGTCAAGATTGCAATATTCTCAAATATAATTGTGAATTATATTTGAAGAATAAAATCCCAACAAATAGTTGTTGGAAATAAGTAGAGAGGAAAATAAGGAGATATGCAATCTCATGGAATCCATGAGATTGCACTCCCCAATAGGAATAGAAGGGGCGGCACCCAATTCCCTTAGGGAATTGGTGGTCGTCCCCTCTTCTTTATGGGGAAAGTATCTCCTTTGTATTTTTCTCTCCTTATTTGATTGATTTAATTTGGTATTAATATTTATTTCATTTATCAAATATATTTAATCAAAATTAAATCACAAGTTGTTGGCTTTTACCAACAACAATCTTGACCATTGGATTAACATAAATCAATCTCATCCATTGATTTTACATGTCACATGGATTGAGATCCATGGATCCCAAAACCCTATAAATAGAGAGGCATACCATGCTCTCTATTTTACACACAATGCTTGAGAAGAATCTCTCTCTCTATCTCTCTCTCTCTTTCTCTCTAGAGGTCAGCCCTCTCTATCACTCTCATGGCCGTCCACCATATATACCATGGAGAGGTTCTCCGTCGCCACAGCATCGTCATTATGCTGCCCGATCGTCTGCTCGTGGATCTCCGTCTCCTTCGGTGTGCCTCGCTCGTGAAGAAGACGACGGATCTCGTGTGTCGAGATCAGGAGATCCGCCGCTTGGATCATCAACATGGATTGCGAGAAGCACACGGTTCATCCCCGCGCTCCCAAGCATCTCCTCCGTCGGATCGGACTTGAGACAGGAGGTCTCTTCGTTTAGAGACTCGATCTCAACCACGCTTCAAGAGGTAATCCTATTACTTGTTTGTGGTTTAGACGAAACGATTCGAGAAGTGTTCTTGGATCATGTGGTTTCGTTGTATAAAATTTTTAAATTCTGCTGCATCGAGCAACTAGTCCGACTAGTTGCTCCTTGTCGTATTCGATACGACGCACACGCTTCCGTGATGCGCTTGAGGATCAAACCATATCCTTCACCCCCACAAGCTGCATCTACCAGCTTCTGATTCTCTATGCTTAAACCCCCAAAGATATTTTGCACAAGGCTGGTCTTTGGAATATCATGATGGGGGCACTTCTCCGTCAGATCTTTGAATCTTTCCCATGCCTCATGAATATGCTCTCAGGGTATCTGGGAGAAATTAGCAATCAAGGATCGCAATTGGTTGAGTCATCCGAGCGAGTAATATTTTGTTCAGAAATGTGAACCTCAACTCTTCCCAAGTAGTGAGAACCTTCCCCAAGTGATCTAACCAATATAAAGCTTTGTCCATCAGACTGAATGAGAAGGTGGTCATCTGCTCTACCTCTAATGGGACATTTGGATAGTGTATTGTTCCACAAATGCGATCGAACTGTCAGAGGTATATATAAGGTATTTCATTAATACTTCCATGGAATATTGGGAGAAGAGGCAAAATAGTTGGCTTAAGATCGAAACGCCCATGAATCACACGAATTTGTGTCCGAGAATTTGTCTGCCCTGCCCCTAGATTATAAGCATCCTTTAATGTTGGCTTAGCCCCATGTTCTATGTTAGGGTTTTCTCCCCATTCCAACCTCTAGGGTTGTTTCTATCCCTCTCTCTCCTATCTTCTCTTTCCTGTCTCAACTTAAGAATCATGTCTCTCAATGCAATCTGAAAATTAGCCTATTGTGTTATATGGGCTTGAATTGACTAGATGGAGGCTAACATGGTGTTGTTGTTCTCACTCTACTCCGACATGGTTCCCTTTCCCTTTGGTGGCATCAAGTGTCTGATGTCTGACTTTGAAAATGTGCATGACACTTGATTAGTTCTTAGAAAATGATGGAGTCTTAGATACTAATTTGAGACTAAAGCCAATATCGAATAGTGGATTGATGGATGTTGTGAAGGGTGAAGTGGAGAAAGAAGAATATTCAGGAAGTGAGTCTCCCCGAATAGTAGGTGGATTGTTCGGGGTGTAGAATGAGTTCACAAAGTCCGAATGAAAATTACAGCAGTCCGACATCTTCAAAATCAACGGGCAAGATGCGAGAGCATGAAGGTCAATACAAGAGTGAAAGTGAATGAAGGTGTAAATTGCGCAGAAGGATCTCTATCACTAGAAATCAAACATAATACAAAACCCCGGTTCACCAAATCAATGCAATGTGAAGACTCTGAAGGTTCGGTCAATTATCTTGTCAATTTTTAGAGTTTGGCGAGAATTAAATCTATCATAGTGTTTTAAGCAAGTTATTAGGAACCCAATTCTCCCAGGAGACTGTCCTAATCTCACAATTAGTTTTTCCCAGCCAGTATGGGTGCGGACCGTTTACCGACTTCCTGATCTGCCCACTCTGCTAAGGAAATCCCGGACCGATTACCGACTACCCGGTAAAGTCCTCACTGGAGAACAACTAATAACAAAATAGTAGTCTGAAGAGAGTTCGGGCGTGGTTCTAACCTAGTGTGCGGGTCGCTATCTCGCTGTAGATAAATCAAACAAGGCGGGGGTTACTTTCTCCCAAAATAATGTTTTTTTCTTTACGTTTATTTTAGGGTCGAGTTTTCATTAGTAGTCCCTAATTTTTGGCAGTTATCACTTGCTTTGAATATTTTCAACAAATCGCCTACCGAGTGTCCAATTTCCTTTTTAACTTATGTGAGTGAAAACAAGGAAAGAGATCGGAAATGCCAAAGCACGATTAAACAAAGTGATGCATGCAGGGGTTAGAGTTGCGTACCTAGTCGTCAGCACTCTACATGCAAAATGATCCATGCAGAATTTAAGTACGGAAAAAAACTAACCTATATGCAAATGCAAGTGAACCGTCCTAATAATAACTTCTATTAACGGGCAAGAAAATGTTAATTTGACTAACTCCAATTACACTCTATTCTATAGGTACATACATTCTTATTTAGGGTGTATGGACCTAATTAATTACCTGGCTCAAGCAAATTAATTAAAGCAATCAATAAATAGCTCACGAAATCCGCATGAAATAAAGAAAAAGGCGATGAAAGCAAAATCAGTGAGGTCCCCCAAATGCACCGGCACTTGGCGAAACAGATGCCGCAACAAATACATGCCTATTTACAGGAGTTCAAATGCTAGAAATAAATAAAAGAGAGTCTAATATTTTTTTCTTGGTCTCCTTCAATTCTTTTTCTCCTCCTCTCACGCTATCATGCCGCTTGGTGAAGAATCAAGTCGTCTCCACGTCGCATGGGTGCTTCGGCTCTCCTAGGATCGCCTCCTTCGCTCCGTGGGCCCTCGAAAGAAAAAGAAAAGAGAGAATGTGTCAGAAACACAATTATCAAATATGAGCAAGAAAAATGAAAGAAATGCAATGAATAAGAACAATGGAATAAATGTGAAAAAATAGAAACAAATATGTACAACCAAGAATAGCAGGTCAAAAGTGAAACATAACTACCCTCACTGTGCCTCCCTGACAACGACGCTATTTTGTTGCACACGATGGTCTTCGAGGATTGGTTATTAATGATATAAAGTTGTCGTTGCGATCCCCAAAATTCCCCGGCGCAAACAAACAAATTTTTTCTTTCTCAAGCCAATAATTAATTACAAGAATAATTGAGCGAGAAAAATTTTTGCTACTTATTTACCTATATAGCTAACAAGATCAAACTCAGGGAGGCTACACTTCCCGAGGATTATTCAAATAATCAAAAGAATCAATTAAAAGAAATAGGGAATCTAAAATGCAAACTATTTATGTTTTATTTTTGGAATATTTTTGTCTTCTTATTTTTTTATTTTCTGATTTTCAAATTTTTGGTAATTTTAATTTTCAAATTTTTTATTTTCAAAAATATGATTTTCAAAACAAATTCAAGCACTAAAGAAAGGCAAAATATTTTTTTGATTTTTTTCAAATATAACAATAATGCTCAAGATATCCAAAGAAAATTTTTTGTGTTTTTATGAATTTTTTACTATTTTTTAAATTTTTTAGACAATTTTAGATTTTTTTAGAATTTTTAAAGTGAATGAAAACAGAGAAAAATGCAAATAATGAGCAAGCAGAATTGTTTTTCAATTTAAAAATACCAAATGAAATCAGAAATTGGTGCAACTATTTTTCCTAAAAACTAGAATGCATTATCTACAAATGAACAGAAATCAAAATTTTTTTATTTTTCTAGAAATTTTTATGATTTTTTTAAGATTTTAGTATTTTGCAGTTTTTTGGGTTTTTATAAATAATTAATGCACAAAATTTGGATAGAAAATAAAAGACATAAAAAGTAAACTTCTCTAATTTTTTTTGAAATTTTTGAAGCAATATTCAAATTTTTAAAATTTTTCAAATTTCAAATAGAGAAAAATGACATGATTTTTTATTTTTTATAATGACAATCATAGGCTATTCAGAAAAATAGCTAGGTAAGCTGATCAGTCACTCTGTTCCCAAGTGACTACGCAAAGTCCTTTTACGACACTTGCATATCCCAGTAACCTTATTCTTGGAGATCTCTATCTCTTAAGGTATCCGTAGTTAAGACCTTTTAGATCTCCATCTTATAAGTCTTAATCTCTTGAAGATAAGACTTAGACATCACTATCTCTGAAGTTTGGTCATCTATGAAGATATTGCTATTACTACAATCAAGACTTTTATCACCATAGTAGGATTAGTAACAGTTTACCACTCCCAAAGCCATGGCAGACATCTGGCCTTTTGTACACATCTAGCATACACTGGGCTTCTTGTAACATATGCACAAAGGCAAGCAATTTTAGCACTCACTTCCTCAACTCATTGAGGTGATATCCCTTCATATAGGTCAGTACCATATCTTAAGGAAGGAAGCCTTCCTTGGATTTTCCAAAGTGGAATATATCCGGGGTGTACCACTTAATGCGACGGTCCCAATATCCTCTTCTCTTTGCTTTTGAACACTTCAGAACTAAGAGCTAATAGGTACTCTTAAGATCATATCTCAAGGTATGGAATAGCCCAGTCTATAAAACACTTATTATTATCCATATATCATTCCGAATGATTAGGATATTATCTACATTTAGCATGACGAACACAATGGCACTCCCATTAAACTTCACATGGTTCATCAAGATTCTATCTGAAATCATAACCTTTTATAATTTCATCAAATCTTATGTTCCAACTACAAGAATCTTATTTGTGTCCATAGATGGAGTTAATTAACTTGCACACATTGCTTTCCTCAACCATAAAGCCATGAGATACTTCATGTGAATATCCTCATAGAGGTATTTATAGAGGAATGCAATCTCAACTTCCGTCTCGAAGATGTCAAAGTCAAGTTGTGTAGCTATAGTTAGCAACATTTTGATGGGTTAAAGCAAGGTCACTGAAGAGCAAGCCACACCGCAAGTGATGCCTTCTCTTCGGTTTGTATCTTGTGGATATGAGCCGTGCTTTGAAGATCTCTACCTTCTCATCAGGTTCCCTCTTTCTTTTGAAGATTCATTTACACCTTAATAGGTCTTATCCATATAGGTGGATCCTCGAGGTCCATATACAACACAAGTATATGAAGTCTACTTTAGACTTAATTGCCTATATCCATCTTTCCATGCCATGATCTTCAGCAGCTTCATCATATGATGTAAGATCACTTGTTAGATTTTTCTAACACATGGAATCCATCCTGAAACTCATTTGAAGATATATTAATGTTTCATCTTAATTATCCTTTTTAGTGCCGGATTTCAGGAGCCTCATTATCTTCTCAAGATTCAATGAGTTCCTTTACTTCATTTTCGTCTTAATTCATAAGAAAGTCATCCTCTAAGAATCATATACTTAGAGAAGAAATCTTTTAAGAATCTCAAGGTCATAAAGTAGGTATCCAATACCATCCTTTATTATCCAAATGAAGTAACACTGTTTAGTGCTAGATTTCGTCTTACTTGCATGGAACCTTATTAATGATATATATTGTAGCCTCTACTACATATATAATGGAAACTAAGAGGTAATTATGCTAATATTCATCATTGAACAAATCATGTTAGACATGATAAATTATGTCTCCCTACAACTTTATTGAGTTTAGGTGTATCAGGAGGAGTGAGATAGGAATGATATTCCTTTCTCCATAAGGTATTCCTTGAATTCCTTTAATAGGTACATACTATCTAGGTTAGATCAAATTCATTTCATCTTCCTTCAAACTTTGGTTCTAAACCACAATTATGAAATCTTTGAACATTTCAAAGTTTTCTAAGGAAGAGACCTCATATCACAAATAAGCATCGAATGATATCAGATATCATCAACGATTATCATGATATAGATGATCCACATACATCAATACGTATGAGATCTTGAATATCTCATCATCTTACACCATTCCCAGAGAAAGGTGCATTGGACATTTTTAATTTTAATAAATATTCACAAGTATGAAAGATTTGAAATTTTAGACATTCTAAAGTTTCATCTCGTATTAGTCTATTGATTTCATCAATAGATTTATATCCAAGGTTTGATGCCAGATCATTGTCAAATGATCTTCATCCTCATATTCATCTTATAAGGTTTAATTTTCAGTATTAGAAAATGTTAATGAACCATTCATTAATTTTCTAATCTACTAGAGTCCCCCATATGTTAGACTACTATATGAAATATATCCATCATAACTCTTTATGATAGGTCTATCCCAGATTTCATGTTTATTTCCAACATTTAGAAATAAACAATGAGTGTATTCTAATATCCAAGTCATTGAGACATTCTCTAAAACTAAGGGCTCTCCCACTGAAAATATGATGTCTATCTTGGATCCTTAGAGAAGGACCCCAATAGTGCACTCCTTTAATATGTAAACAACCATTGCTTAAGACAAAGGTTCTCTTATGTTGAATTCAAAAGATTTCAATATAAGATAAAATCAACATTTATACATGCTTCATTCAATTCAAACAATATGAATATTATGAATCTTCATGAATGATTATAGTATAGATAGTAAAATGATTTCACTCATCATATCTATATCCATCTAAACTCTTAAAATATTGGTTTAGGTATGTACTCAAACATTTTGAATATATTATCTCTCATAGAGCCACCATTCTGCATAATGTAGTGAACCATGTCATCCATTATTAAATGTTGAGTGCACATACGAGTGCCAAAACATCTCCTTAGATTTTTATAAGGATAATTTGACAATTGCGATCATCATCGATATGTCACTTCTAAAGTACATTCGATGAGAGATCAAGACTATAGAGACATATGGACCCTAGGGTTGTAGTCTTATTGTCTATTTAATTGTCATTATTGTCATTCCTCATTATTATGAGGAGAACTTGCACATTGCAACCACATACATTATGTGTCCAACTGCAAGTGCAATATCTTGATCATGGATCCAATCCATGACAATTTACTGGTTATTATTGAGTTTAATATTGAGTGGGTTGAATGAAGGATTATCTGAAATAAGAAATTTGCACACACACACATATATATATATATATATGTGTGTGTGTGTGTGTGTATTTTACTTTGATTTAGGAATTTTTATATCAAAGTTGTCTTGCCTTGTCAACCCTGAAAGTTCATTCCCTTAAACACTTTCAATGTAAGAGATATACTTACCATTATATATCAAGCAAGATATGGGATCTCCTTCCTTATCTTTGTTACATCTCTATAATATGAGAACTTGTAACTTGGATAAAAAGAAGTGGGAACACATTCCACCTTACAAGTCCAACTTCCATTTCCCAATTCGCTCTTTAACACAGGGGCCCACCATCCCTATGGTGATGTTAACCACTCATTAATTGAACCAACCGTCAACAGGAATACAACTCGTTATGCTCAATCCAATATGGCCCCAACAATATGAGGAGTCCATGTTGGGGTCACTACGCATGCGTCCTTACTCTTTCGAGAAGCAAGGAGCCCGATCCAAAATGGCTTGTATGCAGGAGCTGTCACTTCAGACAGGCGTCTCCGACATACAATGTCTGGCAATGGAACCCTTTGCCTTGACGGGAGACCATGGATGTCGCTTAAGTGATCCTCCGCATCATATTCAAATTTTAATTATTTATCATGAATCATATCCATGTAATTAATTCTTCCAAGGAAAATAACAACTCTATTTAAAATATAGTTTTTTAATAGGATATAATCAATTTAATCACATTAAATCAATTATCAATCCAATTCAATCAACAAACTTGATTGGTACTTGAAAGGATGGTATTATCTCAAAGTACGTATTATTTGAATTTTAATAATTAGAAAAATACATCATGATCTTTATGCATTATCACATCCCTACCAGTCGTCATGGCTATTACCGACGGGATTGGGACAGACTGCACGCGATGCAACCTGCTACCCCAACGCTCCCTGACTAGACACCATATTCACCTCGGGAAAGGAAAATGCCAAATTGATCATTGTGTACTTGAGATGATCATCGATTTTTCAACTTAAATTATAACATATAGTAATAATCAAAACTATTTTGATTATATGGAAATTTGCTAAACAAATTCCCAATCCAATTCTAGTATCAATGTTTGTTGGAGGGGTGATGTAACCATATGTGATCTAGATCATATCTAATCAAATATTGGTTAAGACAATGTCATTTAAGGGAAAAATTATCATCAATATTTCTTAAATATTATCCATAATTATTCTAGGAAATTAACCATTAATTTCACTATTTTCTTAAATGACAATCACAAGGTTGTTGATAAAGATTGCAATTTCCAGCAGTGACCCTCACTAACTAAATTTGGCATATCGCTTTCATTTTAAATCCAAATCATGCAAAATCAATATTTAAAGTTTGATAATTTTATTTAAAACTGAGACCAAGTGATTAGAGTGTATTCCCAGACCTTTCAAAACATTGATTAAATCTTTAATTATGTCATGATTCGCTACCCCCGAAATAGTGGATATATGGACATTAAATTGAGCATATCTTGAGTTATCGGATTCCAAATCACGCAAACTCAAATCCCACTATTTTCTTAATTAATGAGAAACATTATCGTGACAATTTCATGTTTAAACATTTTAAATAGGGCCGAAATTACAAAACAGGGCTACGAAATATGAAATGCGATAAAATTTTCACAATCCTTATGAATCCAAGTCTTCCTAGGTTTATGGATCGTATCCAAAACCTCCAACCCGAGGCTCTGATACCACTTGAACTATATGGTAAGATCCTCAAGCGCATCACAGAAGTGTGAGGATCGCATCGAATGCAATCAGGAGCGACTAGTCACACTAGTTGCTCCAGGCAACGGAATTTAAAAAATTTTAAAATGACGAAACCACATGATCCAAGAACACCTCTTGGATCATTTCATCTAAACCACAAATAAGTGCTAGGGTTACCTCTTGAAGCGTGATTGCGATTGAGTCTCTAAACCAAGAGACCTCCTATCTCAAGTCCTATCCAACGATGGAGTCACATACGAGCGCGTTGATGAGACACGTGCTCCTCGAAATCCATGTTGATGATCCAAGTGGTGTATCTCCTGATCTCGTCACATGAAATCCAACATCTTCTTCATGAGTGAGGTGCACCGAAAGAGATCGAGATCCATGAGTAGATGATCCGGCAGCATAATGATGATGTTGCGACAATGACGACTCTCTCTTGAGATACATGGTGAACGGCCTCAATAAGAGAGAGGGAGAGAACCTTGGCGTGTAGAGAATGAGAGAGAGAAAGATTATTGATTGATCATGTCACTTGAAGAGCAAGGGGTGCCTCTTCTTATGTAGTGTTTTGGGATCCATGGATCTCAATCTATGGACATCACACAATCAATTGTTGAGATTGATTTGTGTTTCTTTCAATGGACATGATTTTGTCGTGAAAACACAACAATAATTGATTTAATTTAAATTAATATATATCCATAAATCAATATATTTAAATTAAAATTAAAACAATTAATTATCCTTGAAGATAATGTGGAGTTAAACCCCATCTCCTTAAAAGGGGGGACGGCTACTCTTCTCATGAGATCTCATTATCTCGTGATATCTCTAAGATTTACAACAAGAATTATTTTAATTTATTTCACAAAAATAATTCATAATAATATTGTGAATATTGCAATCTTGCCATTGGAAAAATGTGAATAACATTCGCATCCCAAAACGAAATGTAAATTATATTTTCAATTAATCATCCAATGTGAATCCAATTAACATTAACAATTAATTAACAAATATAAATCACAATATGCTCTCTCGAATATTATATATCACATTTATAATATATCTGATTAATACGGATAGTACTATCCACATTATTTATACGTATGATAATTAAATCACATTAAATCATCTTGGATCTCTATTTTCATGTGCCCAAATAATATGGATCACATTCACATTATTCACATCTTTTATAATTAAATCACATTTAATTATCTCAGATAACTCTCCTTATAATATGAATCAAATTCATATTATTCATGATAATTGAATCGCATTTAATTATGCATTTTCTCAATGCTTGGATATAAATATCAACAATGAAATTATTCTTAAACCCTTTCGATGATAATGTACTTTCTCTGCAGATACTTGGAGATAAGAACATGTCGATTGTATTATTCCATGTATAGTGACTTGGATATTAAGATCACATCTCAAATCCAGATCTTGCTAGCCTCCCATAGATGCTTGATTAAATCAAGACCGCAAATTTAATCTTCTCATTACATCTGAATCACATTCAGATCAATGTCCAACATTTGTACTAAAATCATATTACTTCTCTATGAGAGGAGTTACTAAAATCAAGACCTGTTTCATCACTCCCTCAGAATAGAAGTGTCATGGTTATATAATCGTTTATGATCACATCACCCTCAGGTATTCCCAATACATGTGCATCCTGCATACTGGAAGACCAAGAATAAACCCAAAGTTTTAGATCTCATTTAGAATGTATACTTCAGGATTTCGTCGTTAAGTTTCTCATTTGAATATTGGGCGTTGGTATCGATCATATAATTTTCAAAAGCATATATCATACCCGGGAGTTGATCATATACTTCCCGAAAGTATATATCAAACCTACAAATTCAGTGAAGCTTCCAAAGCGAGACGACCGAGCATGGAATTTGATTCTTCCCAATATCTCATGAGTGAGCTCATGTCTTCCGGTTCAGAAATGAACCTGTATGATCCCTTTGAGAGATTGAATTACTCATATGCCCTAGCATGCACACCAGCGCACCGGTGTATAGACCTTGGTTAGGTCATCAACCTATTGGTATGCCAAATGTACATACTTAGACATATAGTAACACATATGTCTCCGATCAGAGGATGTGTGCCTATCGTGACAGCATACAACATAGGACTTTGGTTATCTCGATCTCGTTAAGTCAACTCTTTGACCTAACTTATCCAACACCTCCGTATCTCTATTCCAATGCAGAGGACCTACATCAAGAGGTCGGTTAGATATCAACCAAATAAGAAAGGACTGCCATTTCCTACTCATGCTAGAGATCATCTCTTAACAATCATATGATGGTGCTACATGAGTCCTCAATCTAACTCATTAGATATTCATCCAAGCACCAACCTCAATGATCTAATAATTGAATATACTTGTATGATCATTAAGATGGCCATGGTACATAACCCTAATTGTACTAAGAGACCTATTATGCAAATTAATTATTTTTCATTTCAGATCAGGGAATGATATTTGCAATAACTTTTATTGCATAATGGCTCGTCGTGGGCTCACATGTCCAACAATCTCCCACTAGACCAAAGAACCATTAAACAGCTAATCATGTAAACCAGCACTCATGTGACAATAATAGGCTATTCAGAAAAATAGCAAGGTAACCTAATCAGTCTCTCTGTTCCCAAGAGACTACGCCAAGTCATTTTACGGTACTTGTATATCCTAGTAACAGTGCTCGCATCCAATGCAAATGTTGCTTCTTATGCAACCACTACTCAATTTTGTTAGTTATAGTGTCCTTGACACTACAGCTCAATAATTATTATAACCAGTATGAATTTTCATTATCCTTATCAGAATACCCTTATGTTTGGAGATCTCTATCTCCTAAGGTATCCGGAGTTAAGACCTTTTAGATCTCTATCTATAAAGTCTTAAGCTCTTGAAGATAAGACTTAGAGATCACTATCTCTAAAGTCTTGTCACCTATGAAGATATTGTTATTACTACAATCAAGTGTTTTATCACCATAGTATGATTAGTAACAGTTTACCACTCCCACTGCATGGCAAACATCTTGCATGTTGTACACATCTAGTACACACTCGACTTCTTATAGTTGATGCACAAAGGTAAGCAATTTTATGATGACCTCGAAATCACTTGCGATCTGAGTAAGGATATAAATCAGGGTTGTCGCGACTCGAATCGTGAGGCTAGGTCAACAAGAAAAATTGAAACCACCAAATAGAGATAAATCAACCAAAGAAAGCAAACAACAATCTCGCTATTTTATTTAACCTAGTATAGCGACCAGGGTCGAACTCAAGGAGCACAGGTTGGCTAAAAAGCCTACGAAGTATTCGAGACTCAAAACAAAAAGAAATAAATATTTTGGTGGATTTTTTAGATTTTTAATTTTTTGTGATTTTTAATGATAAAGAAAATATAAAAGAAAGCTAAAAAGGACACAACCAAGGAATTATTAAACACATAAAAATAAGTCAGAAAAATAAAATAAAAATATTTTTGGATTTTATGATTTTTCAAGTGTTTTCTTAATTTTATCAGATTTTTATAATTTTTAATGAATTTTCTAAAAATAAAATAAGATAAAAATGCAAGCTACTGTGCAGCCAGAATTGAAAGGCTATTTAAAAATATGAAAATATCCTCTAAAAATCTAGAAACAATTTTATGAAAAATTACAAATAAAGTCCTAGCTAAGAAAAATAAATTATATTTTTTTTGATTTTTTATGAGTTTTTTTTAGTTTTTTTAGATTTTTAGGGATTTTATACATTCAAATGCAACAAAAACTGCACAGATATGAAAACACCACAAAAGAAGCATAAAATATTTTTTTTAGAATTTTTTGGTCTTTTTTATATTTTTAGTTGTTTTTTAAAATTAGACATTAACAAAAATCAAGGTTTTTAAATTTTTAAAAATGGAAAATGAAACCAAAAATATCCCAAATAATCATTAAAATTTTTATACAGTGGCAGGGGCTACGTGTCCAAATTTCATGAGATTTGGAGTCGATGTACTATTTTATTCAACCAATAGGAGATGCACAAGACATAGAGACCTAAGTGCAAATAGCAAAAACTTTCCAGCCAAATAATAACATGTGTCAATATTGCGGGGCTGAGATTGGAAAAGTCCCAAATACGAACGAGGAAGGCACGTGAGTCAGACATACAGGGGTACACCTGTCATTCCTATTTATGAAAATGTAATCATAAACAGTAGAAAAGTTCAGGAGAAAATATGTAATTAACCCACACGTCACTTGTAGCTGCGCGTGCTCCACATACAGATGGACTAATTTGCAATTAAAACAAACACAAGGTCCTACATGCAAATTATCCAAAATAAAAACAACGTCCAAAAATATTTACAGAACTAAAATGAAATGTAAAAACTAAGGAGGGCTTAAGAGTAATTTACCCCTTTATTAACGATCTAATGGCCAAGCATTATCTACTTAAGATCGAAGGGCTAGGAACGGTGGATAACGGTTCGGCGATGGACGCACCAGATTCGAGCCTCAGATGGATCTGGTGGCTACAAGCTCTCCGTAGATGGATGGTTGAGATTGACCTATTAGAGGAGCTCGATCGGACGGCAGAGGAGGATTCTGGATGAACAACTCGTTGGCAAAGTTCGACCGGCCAATATGTGCGCCTGAGGGCTCCTCTGTTGCTGCTCTGATGGCAAAAATGAAGCTCGAGGGTGTCCGCAACTGATGGTGGTCTCCGATGAGGCTGGGAGCAACTGGAGCGCTCTGGCGACGAGGTGGACCTGAAGCTCCTGTGCCCGAGTGGTTCGACCTCCAGATGAGTTTCTTCTTCATTCAATCCTACACAGAAAGTAAGCTGGGTCGAGGGTAAAGCGCCTCGACCCGGTTATGGGCGGAATAGGTGGCTGGGTGAGGCATGGCGATGCTCTCCGGCAAGGCAACGGTGGAGGAGAGTCGATGGCCCTGTTCCAGGGTGAACCAGGGGGAGTGAAGGGGTGAAGAACATGGAGAGGAGTCCAGCGAAGGTGAATGGCTAGTCAGTCGGGCGAATGGGTGAGTGGAGGAAGCTAGGTGGTCTGATGATGGTCCGGTGGTCGGAATCTAAAAATCGAAATCTAACGCTAAGGAGAAGCTAACTAGGTTACCTGGTGGATGAATCTGTCTAGGCTGGAGGTGTTGGACCTTCGAGGGTCTTCATCTCGATGGAGCAATGTCTCCAGAGGCTTGAGCTCGCCGGTGGCGGAGCACGACGAAAACTCGCTCGATCTGAGGGTCCCAGCTGCTTGCTACCTCACTGCAACTCACTATTGCATCAGTCGTCACTTAGGTTTAGAGGAGGAGCTCATCAGAGGCGAGGGGGATGGCCAAAGATGCGTGAAATTTGTGGCTCTGGCGACCTTTATACTATGCAGGGTCCGACAAAGATTGGAATGGAGCACGCGGATCGACGAGCAGACCCCTAAGAAGGATGTCAGGCGTGAATCATGGGTTGTTCCTCGACAATCGGAGCCCTAGATCAATGCGAATGGTGGGCGAATCAATGCGGAGAAATTCAGCGAAATCAGGTCGGCACGCGGATCCAGGCGAAGACCGGTCCAGGGTGGAGAGTTTACCGGGGGTCAATAATCCCCTGTGGACCAATCAGAATTCTGTAAACTAAAATTATTTATAAATTAAATTAAAAATAGAAAATGATTTTATTTAAAAATATTTACAAAATGAAAAATGTTTATTTATTTTCAAAGTATTTTTAGTGATTTTTCTTTATTTTTTTGAAAAATAAATTAATGTATATACATAATATAATATTATATACATGTATATAATACCTAGGTATTTTATACTTTTATTTCTATTTTCTTATTTTTGTACAAAAACCCCAATTTTATATTTTATTTATGTACAACATAAAATTTGGTATATAAAATAATTTTTATTTTATTTTTTTCATTATTTACAAGGATGAATTATATAGGGATATTATTGATATCTACATGGTATATGTACAGTGCAGAGGGAGAACTTATTTCTTTTTGTTTTGATTTTATTTTTCTAACTTTTATTTTGTTTTTATAAATATATACATATTATGAGAAATACATTTTTATTTTTATTTTTAATAAAATAAATAAATACATGAAGGAGGAACATATACAAGGTGAATGGCCCTATCTCTCTCTACTTGGTTTCTTTTGCGGTTAGGCCAAAGCTTGGCCCTCTCTTGGGTTCGGGTCACTCGATATTTATTTTAAATTTCTCCTTCATTTTCTTTCTTCTTTATTCATTTATTTTTGCACAAAAACATGCTAATTATTGAATATAAACAAAAGCATGCCAATTCGGTAATTTATTGTATTTACAAGTATCTACATGGTGTTTTGCAAAGATTTTTAGCTAAAATAAAAGAATAGAGTGATGAATGCGGATTCATCATCCCTATACTTTACTTTTGCTAGTCCCTTAGCAAACACTTATTTGAAAAATAAGGGAAAAGAAGAAAAAAAGAAGGGAAAAAGAATGAATCAATGCTAATTATTAAACTTTTGTTCATTAAATTGAATTATGGAGCTCTGTCAGATCTTTGGATTAATAATTTGTCGGAACCTTATTTGGATTTAGATTTGAAACTTAACAGCCTCTAAGTTCCACTAATCTATAGTCAAGACTCCTCAACAGTCCAGATCAGAACAAGTCTACATACACAAACTCTGATGACCATGAGTCTTTCCTTTACGGTGTAAGTAATATAGTTCCCCACCTCAGAAGTAGCAAAGTGACAACCTTCCCCAACAAGGTAACTCTAATACCCTAGTCTGGCAACTCTTTCCTCAAGGAGCGGGGTATTCCCTTCTAAGTTCAAGTTCAACCGGCTCAAGAAGAGGAGGAAGAAGAGAATGGACCATGGCCAGTGTAGCCATGTATCCTTGGGAGCTCAACCAGTGTAGCTAAGTCTCCCCGCTGCAAGCTTCATGAGATGGGCGTGGATAACATATTCTTTGCTTTATTGAACTATATACACTCCAGTGGGATTATCATTTTCTCTCAGACCCACCATTTTTTTGGAGTTATTCTTTTCTTTTTGCATTTTTTATGTGCATATTTACAACAAATCTACAAAGTGCAGCATATATACATAAGGAGTTTTTCCTCTTGAGCCAGTAGACTCTCCCTCTTTTGAAGCTTTATTGCATCCCATAACTCCTGTTGTTAGACCTCACTGCTACCAGACCAAGTTGAGACACACTTCCTTCACTATAAGAAGAAGAGAGGTTCCACCTAGAAGTACTACCCTTATATGCTAGCCCGAGTCAAAGAAGACTGCCTCCTCACCACCTCATCCGTGGAGAGCTCGGTGTAAAGTGCTGGTCCACAAGTAAAGCCATTGTCGGTAAGAGTCAAGCATGTGTTGTTAAGTGTTCTACATAGGCTCATCGAGATGACATATGATCATAGCCTAGCGGACTCAAATAATTAAGTCACCATGGACCTGAAAAGTCTCAACCCTAAGCCCTATAAGGTTCCTCTTGGAATTAGGTGGATTAAGATCTTAACCAAGATCCATTTTCAATTTAATTCCAGGATAGTTTAAATGTCAACTCTTATTCAGGAAAACTGTAAAAATATTTACAAAGATGCAATTTACAAAATTTTTGAAAAGATGCAAAATTTATGAATTCTTTTTAAAACATGGATGTATGCATGAATGCAAAGTTTTGCAAAGTATTTACACCAATTTACACAAGGTTTTTGCAAACTCTTTGTTTTTCAAAACATTTTACAAAAATTTTATATTATATACATAATTCTGATATGAAAATATTTACAAACTATTTACACAAAAGATTTTTATAGACATTTTTACAAAAATAATCTTGTACATAGCTATGTATGTGCAATAAAGAATTTTATTTACAAGAAAAAAATTTGATTTTTATGGATTTTAGAGGTTTTTATCCATTTTTATTTATTAACACACTCACACAAAGTACGAGTTATGGCTAATGTATATATGAAATATATACGACACCCCCCTTTACTTGGCTCGAACGATGTCCTTAAAGTGAATCAAGAGCGATGAAGATGACATAACTCGTGCTTAGTATAGGGAAGTGAAAAGAAAGGCTACATACAAAGATGAATGAAAGAATATAAATGAAAAGGAATCTCGGGGTTTCCCCTTATACTTAGGATCAAGTAATCCTAAGTATAGCAGGCTGTACACAAAGGGAAATCCGAGTGGAGAATGTACATGGTCTACCTCCGCTATACTTAGGGTGAAATATCCCTAAGTATATGCAGCAAAACATAGGTAGAAAGAGACGAAGAAAACAAATATATACAAGATAGAGAGGCATCACTCCCCCTATACTTAAGGTGAAGAATCCTTAAGTATAAGCAACGACAGAAGTAATGAGACAGAACGAAAGGAATAACTCAGTGTTTAAGGATGAGGTATATCCTAAGTATAGCAACAATAATCCTAAACGAGACCTGGGGTGGAAACAAACACAGAAGAAACAAGGAATAAATCAAGACGAAACACGTATATACAAAGAGTACAATGTTGAGGTGCCTCTCAACAAGCACTAGATTTTACACCCCTAGCTAGGTGCAAAGGCTAGGACAATGACAGCATCTGTAAGTCGAATGTCGTACTGTCGTCACAGTCTCGATATGAGAGCAGCGACGAAATCAACAATGTAAATGAAGACACCCAAATAGGCAATCAGACGGGTGTCTGCTACCGGGCAAGGATATGTGAATATGTGATCGGGATCCGGTAGCATAAAAGAAATCATCTGCTCAGGTTCGGACTGGAGTGGAAGTGTAGAGCCGAAGAAATCGAACGTGAAGAAAGAAGGATCAGTCATGGAATCCTTCACATCAATCCGTGTCTCAAAAAAGTGTGGAAAGTCAGGATCAGGATACTCACTAAGAAAACTGAAATCCGATGCATATAATGTAGAAAAATCAGACAGATCATCCTCGCGAGGGTCGTCGAAGTGAGACAACACAGAAGAAGAAAGACCGGAAGACTCGGTTTCGTGATCCGGCAGATCGGATACACTCTCTGAAAGGGAAACCGAGTATGCATCGTGTATGGCATTCTCCCGCAGATAACCCTCGGGAAGTAATGCAAGATCGTCAGTGAAAAAGAAAGGATCAGGATCTGAATGGAGATCTGCGCTGCTATCAAGCACCCACTCCGTGCACCAAAATGCATCATCATCTGAAGTCTGTCTCTGGTCAATCTGGAAACAGGAGAAGGTACTGGTTAACACCGCAGAAGCTGGCGATGCGGCTAAAACTGATCCTCGAGCTATGGCAGTACTGCTTATAATCTGGACCTCAGAAAATGTATCTCTCTCATCAAAATGGAGGACACCATGCTCAAATACAGGATTGTCTATATCAGTCATCCCAAAGTAGTGTCCTGTATCAAGCTGTGGTTGCTAGGCTGAGTCCTAATATCTGTCGAAGTCGAAGAAGTATCTCTACAAGGTAGAAGTTGAGTCGTCTGGGACTGGACACTGAAAAGTTTAGACTGATGGCTTTGACAGCATAGGCTCCTCCATCTCCTGGAATATTAGAATATCTGATATCCAACACTCGTCAATTGGAAAGTGTGGGACGAACTCGAACTCTAGCTCGAAGACCAACGGGAACTCAAGTAGTCTCTGGGTCAGGATCTCTACTGTGGCAGTCATCTCCACTATCATCTGTGGTGTAGCAGCATCCATGTCCTCGATCGGGTGTGTAGATGTTGTATCCTCATGTAGTATGACACACCCACTGGTACTGCAACATCCTCATGTGTTGTCCCTACTATGGCTTTTCGTGAAGATGGTCTCTATGAAAGTGATCTCGAGATGGCATCGAGTAACTCAATGTCACTGCGGTGTGAACCGCCACACGAGGTCACGACCAGTGCTATCTGATCAGTAGTCATCCCCCTACTGGAGATCTCGATAAGGTCGCTCGGCAAAAGTCCGTGATCGGGAAATCTCCTGAAGTGGTCAAGAAACCTCAGCCATGCTTTATGCACTGGCTCCTGGGGGTATACTGTGAAATCCATGATAATAGACCACATCCTATCTGCTCTTCGATGGGGATAATATCTCTGTAGGAACTCGAAGCGTAGCTCTCCCCACGTAGCAAATCTCCTTCCCAATCGTTTGTGCCATTTCATGGCTCTGCCCTAGAGTGTAAATGGGAAGGTCTTCAACATCAACTCTTTTGCAGTGATATCTGAATATGTCTAGCTCTCACAGAACTCCTCGAACTCGGCCAGATGAAGATACGACTCCTCGTGCACCTCCCCTGAGAATGTCGGCAGTCTCTAAATGAACTCCAAGTCCAAAATGAAACGACTAAATGTAGAAGCTGACTGAGCTCCCTGGTTCGTGTTCTCATCGATCATCCTGTCGTTGGAGGTATCTAATACTCGTATCTGCTCTCTATCATCACGTATGTAGTGCACTCTCAATCCAACAGTAGAAGCGTCCGGGTCTTGTATCTGCTCAATCTGATCTCCACGGACGTCTAGCACAGCATGCCCAGAAGAATGATGGAGGGTAGAAGGAGAGAATGGAAGGTCGGTCGGAGTCCCGACCTCCCTCAAAGGAGGACTGGAATGATGGATATGAGAAGAAGAAGCCGCATGAGTCGGCAAGGAAGTAGGGGAATCCATCATCCAGAGAAGAAGTAGAAGAAGACTGAAGGGAGGTGGGAGGGAGAAAGATAGATGACAAGAGGAGAAGATAGAAGGAAAGAAGGCAGATGGGATCTGGCAATCAAACAAGATCGGTCAAATAATACTCCCAATTCACCAACGCACACAGAGCCGATGATCGTGAAAGCTCGATCTTTTATCTTGTCGATTTTATTAGGTTCATAAAACAATCTTTCAGAGCAATTACGTAAGCTGATAGGAATCCAACGCCCCCAGGAGACTGTCCTGATCCCAAACTAGATCTTTCCCAGCCAGTACAAGCCGCGGACCGTTTACCGACTACCCGATCAGCTCACTCTGTTAAGGATATCGCGGCCCGCTTTACCGGAAACTAGAGCGATCCTCACTGGAGAACGACTAGCTTAAAATCAGTAGTCTGAAAGAGGGTCGGATATGGCTCTAGCCTAGGGTACGAGTCACTCTCTCGCTCATCCAAACCAAGCAATGAGGGTATTGTTCTCCCAAGACAAGTTATTAGGTCGGTGTCTTTTAAGGTCAAGTTTAATTACACAGTCCCGATTTTATTGTTTTTATTTTTAGATATTTTTCAAAAATCAAACAATCGCCTAATGATTTTTCCGAATTCCTTTTTATTCCTAAGTCCAGAAAACATAGGGAGGAAGACGGAAAAGCCGATGCGCGATGAAATCAATGATGTATGCATGAGGTAGAAGGTATACCTTGCTCCAGTAGTCTACATGCAATATGATCCACGCATAAATTTAAACTAATCTATATGGATGCAAAGGTAAGAACAATCCTAAATATAAATTTCTATTATTGTGAAGCACATATTTATTTGATTAAGTCCAAGCGTGTTCTATAGGAACAGATATTCTATTAGGGGCTTTGGACCTAATGCTACCTGGCACAACCAAATAAAAACATAAGTCTAGGGGCTCAAGCATAGAAATCCACAAGAAACAAAAGAAAATAAAACGGTAAAAATAAAAACCGCGGTGGGGTCCCCCAAGCACACAGGTGCTCCGCAAAACATACCCCGCAAAATCAAGAGTCTCTGGGATTCCTGTTTGTCCTTGTATTATTACAATAATAATGAACTGGAAATAAAAACTAAACTAAGTCTACTCCAAACTAAGATAGCTCCCAAGCACTTCTTCTCGCCTCCCTCGTGCTCTCCTGCGGCTCCGTACAGAAGAGAGACGCCTCCGATATCCGCAGTTGCATCGGCTTCCCGAAGAAAGCCGCCTCGATCGTCGGGCACTCGCAAGAAAAGAAAATAGAATTGCGTCAGACCAACAGTTATTACGATAATGCAAAATAAAAAAAAATATGACAAATATATGCACAAATAAAAATAAAAATAAAAATAAAAAGAAAATAAAATAAAAAGAAAATAAAAAGAAAATAAAATAAAATCAAAAAGCCGTAAAAACTGCGAAAGAAACAAAAACTGCAATAGCAAAACTAAAAACCGAAAAAGAAAAATGACTACTAAGCTGTGCTCCCTGACAACGGTGCCATTCTGATGACCTCAAAATCCCTTGCAATCCTAGTAAGGATATAAATCAGGGTCGTCGCGACCCGAATCGTGAGGCTAGGTCAACAAGAAAAATTGAAACCACCAAATAGAGATAAATTAACCAAAGAAAGCAAACAACGGTCTCGCTATTTCATTTAACCTAATATAGAGATAAGGGTCGAACTCATGGAGCACGGGTTGGCTAAAAAGCATACGAAGTAGTCAAGACTCAAAATAAAATGAAATAAAATATTTTGGTGTAATTTTTAGATTTTTAAATATTTTTTGTGATTTTTATTTATAAAGAAAATATAAAAGAAAGCTAAAAAGGGCACAATCAAGGAATTATTAAACAAAAAAAAACAATTTAGAAAACTAAAATAAAAATATTTTTAGACTTTATGATTTTTCAAGTGTTTTTGGTAATTTTCTCAGATTTTTATAATTTTAAATGAATTTTCTAAAAATGAAATAAGACAATAAATGCAAGCTAATGTGCAGTCATACTTGAAAGGCTATTTAAAAATATAAAAATAGCCTCTAAAAAACTAGCAATTATTTTGTGAAGAATTACAAATAAATTCCTAACTACATAAAAAAATTATATTTTTTGATTTTTTTTCTGAATTTTTAATGACTTTTATGAGTTTTTAGTGTTTTTAGATTTTTAGGGGTTTTATATATCCAAATGCAACAAAAATTGCATAGAAATGAAAACACCACAAAAGAAGACAAAATAAGTTTTTTAGAATTTTTGGGGTCTTTTTAATATTTTTTGTTGGTTTTTAAAATTAGACAATAGCAAAAAGCAAGGTTTTTTAATTTTTAAAAATAGAAAATGAAACCAAAAATGTCCCAAAAAGTCACTGAAATTTTATGAGATTTGGAGTCGATTTTCTATTTTATTCAACCAGTAAGAGATGCACAGCACACAAGGACCTAAGTGAAAATAGTGAAAACTTTCCAGCCAAATAATAACATTTGTCAATAATGCAGGGCTGAGATTGTAAAAATCCCAAATACGCACGAGGAAGGCACGCGATTTAGACACACATGGGTACAACTGTCATGTTCCTATTTATAAAAATGCAATCATTAACAGCAGAAAAGTTTAGGAGAAAATATGCAATTAAACCACAAGTCACGTGTGGATGCACGTGCTCCACATACAGAAGGACCAAGTTGCAATTAAAATAAACACAAGGTCCTACGTACAAATTATCTAAAAAAAACAACGTCCAAAAATATTTATAGGACTAAAATGAAATGTAAAAACTAAGGAGGGCCTAAGAGTAATTTACCCCTTTATTAATGATCCAACGACCAAGCATCATCCACTTAAGATCGAACGGCTAAGAATGGTGGACAACGGTTTGGCAATGGACGCACCAGATTCGATCCTCAGATGGATCTGACGGCTACGAGCTCTTCGTAGATGGATGGTTGAGATTGACATGGTGGAGGAGCTCCATCGGACGACGGAGGAGGGTCCTGGATGAAAAGCTCGCCGGTGAAGTTCGACCGGCCAATACGTGCACCTAAGGGCTCCTCCAGTGCTGCTCTGATGGGCGAAATGAAGCTCGAGGGTGTCTACAGCTGATGGTGGTCTCCGATGAGGCAGGGAACAACTAGAGCGCTCCGACGACGAGGTGGACCTGATGCTCCTGTGCCCGAGTGGTTCGACCTAAAGATGAGGTCCTTCTTCGTTCAATCCTGCATAGAAAGAAAGCTGGGTTGAGGGTAAAGTGCCTCGACCCGGTTATGGGCAAAATAGGTGGCTGGGTGAGGCGTGGCGATGCTCTCCGGCGAGGCGACGGTGGGGGAGAGTCGATGGCCTTATTCCGGGGTGAACAAGGGGGAGTGAAGGGGTGAAGAACGTGGAGAGGATTCCGACGAAGGTGAATGGCTAGTCAGTCGGGCAAATGGGTGAATGGAGGAAGCTAGGTTGTCCGATGAAGGTCCGGTGGTCGGAATCTAAAAATCGAAATCTAACGCTATGGAGAAGCAAACTAGGTTACCAGGTGGATGAATCTGTCTAGGCTAGAGGAGCTGGACCTCCGGTGGTCTTCGCCTCAATGGAGCAACGTCTCCTGAGGCTCGAGCTCGTCGGTGGTGGAGCACCGCGAAAACTCGCCGGATCTGAGGGTACCGGCTGCTCGCTACCTCACTGCAACTCACTATTGCATCAGATGTCACTTAGGTGCAGAGGAGGAGCTCATCGGAGGTGAGGGGGATGGCCAAAGATGCGTGAAATTTACAGCTCCGGTGACCTTTATACTATGCAGGGTCCGACAAAGATTTGAGTGGAGCGCATGGATCGAGGAGCGGACCCCTGAGAAGGATGTCGGGCGTGAATCACGGGTTGTTCCTCGACAATCAGAGCCTTGGATAAATGCGAATGGTGGGCAGATCAATGCAGAGAAATTCGACAAAATCGGGTCGACATGTAGATCTGGGCGAAGACCGGTCCATGGGGAGAGTTGTCTGGGGGTCAACAATCCCCCGTGGACCAATCAGAATTCAACAAACCAAAATTATTTATAAATTAAATTAAAAATAGAAAATGGTTTTATTAGAAATATTTACAAAATGAAAAATGTTTATTTATTTTCAAAGTATTTTTTAGTGATTTTTATTTATTTTTTTGAAAAATAAATTAATGTATATACAAAATATAATATTATACACAGGTATAGAATACCTAGGTTTTATATACTTTTATTTTCTTATTTTTGTATAAAAACCCCAATTTTATATTTTATTTATTTACAACATAAAATTTGGGATATAAAATAATTTTTATTTTATTTTTATTCATTATTTACAAGGATGAAATAAATAGGATATTATTGATATCTACATGGTATATGTACAGTGCAGAGAGAGAGAACTTATTTCTTTTTGTTTTTATTTTATTTTTCTAATTTTATTTTGTTTTTATAAATATATACAAATTATGAGGAAGACATTTTTTATATTTATTTTTAATAAAATAAAATACATACATGAAGGAGGAACATATACAAGGTGAATGGCCCTATCTCTCTCTCTCTCTCTACTTGGTTTCTTTTGCGGTCAGGCCAATGCTTGGCCCTCACTTGGGTTCAGGTCACTCGATATTTATTCTAAACATCTCCTTCTTTTTCTTTCTTCTTTATTGTTTTATTTTTGCACAAAAACATGCTAATTATTTAATATTAACAAAAGCATGCCTGTTTGGTAATTTATTGTATTTACATGTATCAACATGGTGTTTTGCAAAGATTTTTAGCTAAAATAAAAGAATAAAGAGTGATGAATGAGGATTCATCATTTTAGCATTCACTTCATCAACTCCTTGAGGTGCTATCCCTTCAGATAGGTCAGTACCATATCTTAAGGGAAGGAAGACATCCTTGGATTTTCCAAAGTGGAATATATCCGGGGTGTACCACTTAATGTGATGGTCCCAATATCCTCTTCTCTTTGCTTTTGAACAACTTCAGAACTAAGATCTAAGAGGTACTCTTGAGATCATAACTCAAGGTATGGAATAGACAACCCATAAAACACTTATTATAATCCTTATACCATTGCGAATTATTAGGATATTATCTACATTTAGCATGACGAACACAACGGCACTCCCACTAATCATCACATGGTTCATCAAGATTCTATCTGTAATCATAACCTTTATAATTTCATAAAATCTTATGTTCCAATGACAAGAATCTTATTTCAATCAATAGATGGAGTTATTTAGCTTGCACACATTGCTTTCCTCAACTATGAAGCACTGGGGCTACTTCATGTGAATATCCTCAGAGAGGTATTTATAGAGGAATGCAATTTTGACTTCCATCTCGAGGATGTGAAAATCAAGTTGTGTTGCTATAGTTAGCAATATTCTGATGGGTTTAAGCAAGGTCACTGAAGAGCAAGTCTCACCGCAAGTGATGCCTTCTCTTCCATTTGTATCTTGTGGATACGAGCCGTGCTTTGAAGGTCTATACCTTCTCATTAGGTTCCCTCTTTCTTTTGAAGATCTATTTATAGCTTAACGGGTCTTACCTATATAGGTGGATCTTCGAGGGTCCATATACAACACTTGTATATGAAGTCTACTTTAAACTTTATTGCCAATATCCATCTTTCCATGTCATGATCTTTAGAAGCTTCATCATATGAAGTAAGACCACTTGTCAGATTTTTCTAACACATGGAGTCAATCCTGAAACTCTTTGAAGAGGTATTAGTGTTTCATCTTTAATTATCCTTTTTAGATTCCGATTTCAGGATCCTCATTATCTTCTCAAGATATAGTGAATTCCTTTACTTCATTTTCATCTTGCTTCTCAAGAAAGTCATCCTCTACGAATCATATCCTTAGAGATGAAATCATTCAAGAATCGCAAGGTCATAAAGTAGGTATCCAATACCATCCTTTATTTTCCTAATGAAGTAGCGCTCTCTAGTGCTAGATTCCATCTTACTTGCATGGAACCTTATTAATGATATATATGTAGTCTCTACTACATATATACGTGGAAACTAAGAGGTAATTATGCTAATATTCGTCATTGATCAAATCATTTAACACATGATCAATTATATCTCCATACAACTTTATTGAGTTTAGGTGTATCAGGAGGAGTGAGATAGGAATAATAGTCCTTTCTCCATAAGGTATTCCTTGAATTCATCTAATAGGTACATGCTACCTAGGTTAGATCAAATTCATTGCATATTCCATCCGAATTTGATTCTAAACCAAAATTACGAAATCTTTGAACATTTCAAAGTTTTCTAAGGAAAAAACATCATATCACAAATAAGCATCGAATGATATCATATATCATCAATGTTTATCATGATATAGATGATCCACATACATCAATATGTATGAGATCTTGAATACCTTAGCATATTACACCATTCCTAGAGAAGGGTGAATTGAACATTTTTACTTTGAATAAATATTCACAACTATGTAAGATTTGAAATTTTAGACATTCTAAAGTTTCATCTCTTATTAGTCTATTGATTTCATCAACAGACATATGTCCAAGGTTTGATGTTACATCATTCCCAAATGATCTTCATCCTCCTATTGATCTTATAAGGTTTAATTTTCAGTATTAGAAATGTTAATGAACTATTCATTAATTTTCAAATTTACTAGAATCCCCCAGATGTCAGATTACTATCTGAAATATATCCATCATCTCTTTATGGTCTATCCCAAAATTCATGTTTATTTCCAACATTTAGAAATTAACAATGAGTGTATTCTAATATCCAGGTCATAGAGACATTCTCTAAGACTAAGGGCTCTCCCACTGAAAATATGATGTCTATTTATCCAATAGAGGTAGTTGCAACCATTGCATCAATATCCACAGATGACTATTAAACCTTAAGATCAAATTTTCTAGTCTTCTAAAACATATGCAACCAATTGCAAATGTTATTAGAAGAATGAGATACAATTATTAGACTTTTATCTTATCCAATAAGGAAGTATGTTTAAATGATTATATGTAGATGTAGATTATTCCGATGCACTATCTGGGTACTTCTCTAAGGATCCAAGATAAACTTGATAGTCATACTATCAATACATCAGCTTATTGCATTGTTGATATTTATCCAACTCTTTGGATTTCATATGTGTGGAAACCATAGAAATACAGTCAACTCTTCGACTTTCCTTCTAACATGGGTCCGACCCATGATTCCACTGCACTACTTTGATCTATAAACAACCATTGCTTAAGACAAAGGTTCTCTTATGTTGAATTCAAAAGATTTCAATATAAATGAAATTCAACATTTATACATGCTTCATTCAATTCAAACAATATGAATATTATGAATCTTAATAAATGACTATAGTATATATAGTAGAATGATGACACTAATCATATTTGCATCCATCTAAACTCTTAAAATATTGGTTCAGGTAGGTACTCAAACATTTTGAATAGATTATCTCTCATAGAGCCACCATTCTGCATAATGCAGTGAACCATGTCATTCATGATTAAATGTCGAGTGCACATATGAATGCTAAAACATCTTCTTAGATTTTTATAAGGATAATTTGACAACTGCTATCATCATCGACATGTCACATCCAAAGTACGTTCGATGAGAAATCAAGACTATAGAAACATACAAACCCTAGGGTTGTAGTTCTATTGTCTATTTAATTGTCATTCTGCATTATTATGAGGAGAACTTGGATATTGCAACCACATACATTATGTGTCCAACTGCAAGTACAATATCTTGATCATGGATCCAATCCATGATAATTTACTAGTTTTTATTGAGTTTAATATTGAGTGGGTTGAATGAAAGATTATCTGAAATAAGAAATTTGCATACATATATATATATATATGCATACGTATTTTATTTTAAATTAGGAATTTTTATATCAAAGTTGTCTTACCTTGTCTACACTGAAAGTTCATTCCCTTAATCACTTTCAATGTAAGAGATATACTAACCATTATATCTCAAGTAAGATCTGTGATCTCCTTCCTTATCTTTGTTACATCCCAATAATATGAGAACTCGTAACTCGGATAAAAAGAAGCGGGAACACATTCCACCTTGCAAGTCCAATTTGCATTTCCCAATTCGGTCTTTAACACATGGGCCCACCATGCCTAAGGTGATGTTGACCCGTCAATAATTGAACCACCCGTCAAAAGGAATACAACTTGCTATGCACAATCCAATATGACGCCAATAATATGAGGACTCCATGTTGGGGTCACTACACATGTGTCCTTACTCTTTCGATAAGCAAAGAGCCCTATCCAAATGGCTTGTATGCAGGAGCTGTCACTTCAGACAAGCGTCTCTGACATACAATCTCTAGCGACGGAACCCTTTTCCTTGACGGGAGACCATGGATGTCACTTATGTGATCCTCCACCTCATATTCAAATTTTAATTAACAATCATGAATCATATCCTTGTAATTAATTCTTCCAAGGGAAATAACAACTCTACTCAAAATAAAGTTTTTAGTTGGATATAATCAATTTAATCACATTAAATCAATTATCAATCTAATTCGATAAACAAACTTGATTGTTACTGGAAAAGAAGCTATTATCTCAAAGTACGTATCATTCGAATTTTAACAATTAGAAAAATCAACTGTGACCTTTCCCGCATTATCCCATCCCTACCCGCTGTCATGGCCAGTACCGATGGGAATGGGACAGACCACACACAGTGCAACCTTCTACCCCAACGCTCCCCGACTAGACTCCATATCCACCTCAGGAAAGGATAATGCCAAATTGATCATTGAATACTTGAGATGATCATTGGTTTTCTAACCGAAATTATACCATATAGTAATAATCAAAACCATTTTTATTATAAGGAAATTTGCAAAACAAATTCCCAATCCTATTCAAGTATCAATGTTTGTTGGAGGGTTGATGTAACCAAATGTGATCTAAATCATATGTAATCAAATATTGGTTAAGGCAATGTCATTTAAGATTATCATCAATATTTATCAAATATTATATATAATTATTCCAGGAAATTAAACACTAATTTCACTAGTTTCTTAAATGACAATCACAAGGTTGTTGATAGAGATTGCTATTTCCAGCAGTGACCCTCACTAACTAAATTTGGCATATCTCTTTGATTTTAAATCCAAATCATGCAAAATCAATTTTCAAAGATTGGTAATTTGATTTAAAATAGAAACTAAGTGATTAGAATGCATTCTCAGATGTTTCAAAGTAGTAATTAACTCCTTAATTACGTCATGATTCGCTACCACTGAAACATTGGATATATGGTCATTAAAATTATCATATCTTGAATCATTGGATTCCAAATCACGCAAACTCAAATACCATGATTTTCTTAATTAATGGGAAACATTATCCAATGATATTTTAGTGTTGAAAATTTTTAAACATGGTCAAAAATTATTCACAAAATAGGGCTACAAAAATTGAAATGCGATAAAATTTTCACAATCCTTATCAACCCAAGTCTTCTTAGGTTTATGGATCGTATCCAAAACCACCAACCTTAGTCTCTGATACAACTTGAAGGATATGGGAAGATCCTCAAGAGCATCACAAAGTGTAAGGATCGCATCGATTGCGATCGGGAGCGACTAGTTGCACTAATTGCTCCGGGCAATGAAATTTAAAAATTTTAAAATGATGAAACCACATGATCCAAGAACACCTCTAGGATGGTTTCATCTAAACCACAAATAAGTACTAGCGTTACCTCTTTAAGTATGGTTGCGATCGAGTCTATAAACAAATAGACCTCCTGTCTCAAGTTCGATCCAACGGTGGAGACGCTGGCGAGCGCGTTGATGAGATGTGTGCTCCTCTCAATCCATATTCATTATCTAAGCGGTGTATCTCCTGATCTCGTCACACGAGATCCAACATCTTCTTCATGAGTGAGGTGCACCAACGGAGATGGAGATCCACGAGTAAATGATATTGCAGCATAACGATGATGTTGTGGCGATGACGACTCTCTCTTGAGATCCTTGGTGGACGGCCTCAATAAGAGAGAGGGAGAGAGCCTTTGGCGTGTAGAGAATTAGAGAGAGAAAGCTTATGGATTGATCATGTCACTTGAAGAGCAAGTGGGGCCTCTTCTTATATAGTGTTTTGGGATCCATGGATCTCAATCTATGGACAACACACAATCAATGGTTGAGATTGATTTGTGTTTCTTTCAATGGACATGATTTTGTTGTGAAAACACAATAATAATTGTTTTAATTTTAACTAATATATATCGATAAATCAATATATTTAAATTCAAATTAAATCAATTAATTATCCTTGGAGATAATGTTGAGATAAACCCCATTCCCTTAAAAGGGGGGATGACTACTCTTCTCATGAGATCTCACTATCTCATGTGATCTCCTTATCTCATGATATCTCTAAGATTTACAACAATAATTGTTTTAAATATTTTAACAAAAATAATTCATTATTATCTTGTGAATATTGCAGTCATGCCATTGGAAAAATGTGAATCACATTCACATCCCAAAATAAAATGTAAATTATATTTTCAATTAATAATCCAATATGAATCTAATTCACATTAACAATTAATTAACAAATAAATCACAATATGTTATCTCTAGTATATTATAAATCACATTTATAATATATATCAATGATATGGATAGTACTATCAACATTACTTTGTATCCATGATAATTAAATCACATTCAATCATCTTGGATCTCTATTCTCATGTGCCCAAATAATATGGATCACATTCACATTATTCACATATTTGATAATATATCTCAGATAACTCTCCGTATAATATGAATCAAATTCATATTATTCATGATAATTGAATCACTTTTAATTATCCATTTTTGTCAATGCTTGGATACAGATATCAACAATGAAATTATTCTTGAACCCTTTCAAAGATAATGTGCTTCCGCAAATACTTGGAGATAAGGACAGGGCGATTGCATTGTTCCATGTATAGTGACTTGGATATTAAGATCACATCTCAAATCCAGATCTTGCGGACCTCCCATAACTTCTTGATTAAATCAAGACCGTAAATTTAATATTCTCATGACCTCTGAATCACATTCAGATCAATGTCCAACATTTGGACAAAGATCAGATTACTTCTCTATGAGAGGAGTCACTAAAATCCAGACATGTTTCATCACTCCCTCGGAATGGAACCGTCATGGTTATACAATCGTTTATGATCACATCACCCTCAGGTATTCCCAATACTTTTACATCTTGCATACGGGAGGATCCAGAATAAACTCGAAGTTTTAGATCTCTTTTAGACTGTCTCCTTTAGGGTTTTATCATTAAGCTTCTCATTTGACTATTGGGAGTTGGTATCGATCATATACTTTCGATAGCATATATCATACCCAGGTGTTGATCATATACTTTCCAAAAGTATATATAAAACCTACAAATTCATTCAAGCTTCCAAAGCGAGACGACCGTGCACAGAATTTAATTCTTCCCAATATCTCATGAGTGAGCTAATGTCTTCCGGTTTAGAAATGAACCTATATGATTCCTTTGAGAGATTGTATTATTCATATGCCCTTGCATGCACACCAGCACGTCGGTGTATAGACCTTGGTTAGGTCATCAACCTATTGGTCTGCCAAATGTACATACTCAGACATATAGTAACACATTTGTCTCCGGTTAGAGGATGCGTGCCTATATCATGACAGCATACGACATAGGACTTTGGTGATCTTGATCTCATTAAGTCAACTCTCTGATCTAACTTATATAACACTTCTAAATCTCTATTCCAATGTAGAGGACCTGCATCACGAGGTCCGTTAGATATCAACCAAATGAGAAAGGATTTCCATCTCCTATTCAGGCTGGAGATCATCTCTTAACAATAATTTGATGGTGCTTGATGAGTCCTCAATCTAACTCATTAGATACACATCCAAGCCCGGCCATATGATTCAATTATTAAATCAACGGTTGTATGGTCATTAAGATGGCCATGGTACATAACCCTAATTGTACTAAGGGACCTATTATGCAAATTACTTATTCTTCATTTCATATATGGGAATGATATTTGCAATAACATTTATTACATAATGGCTCGTCATGGGCTCTCATGTCCAACAATATATTATGTGTCCAACTGGAAGTACAATATCTTCATCATGGATCCATTCCATGATATTTTAGAGGTTATTATCGAGTATAGTTTTGAGTGGTTTCTATGAAGATTATCTGAAATAGGAAATTTGCATATATATATATATTACTTTGATTTAGGAATTATTATATCCAAGTTGTCTTGCCTTGTCAACACTGAAAGTTCATTCCCTCAATCACTTTCAATGTAAGATATATACTTACCATTATATCTCAAGCAAGATCTGGGATCTCCTTTCTTATATTTGTTACATCCCAATAGTAAGAGAAACTACAACTCGGATAAAAAAAGCAGGAACTCAATCTACCTTGCAAGTCCAACTTGTATTTCTCAATTCGGTCTTCAACACATGAGCCCACCACCACTAAGGTGATGTTGACCTGTCATTAATTAAACGAAACGTCAATAAGAATTGAACTCGCTATGCGCAATCCAATATCACCCCAATAATATGAGGAACCGATATTGGGGTCACTACCCATAGAACCCTACTCTTTCAAGAAGAAAAGACCCGATCCAGATGCGCTTGTATGAAGAATCTGTCACTTTAGACAGGAGTCTCCTACATAGAATCCCTGGCGACGGAACCCTTCGCCTTGACGGAAGACCATATATGTCACTTATGTGATCCTCCATATCCCATTCAAATTTTAATTAATTATTATGAATCATATTCACATAATTAATTTTTCCAAGGGAAATAGCAACTCTATACATAATAGAGTGTTTTAATTCGATATAATTAATTTTATCATATTAAATCAATAATTAATCCAATCAATTTAACCAACAAACAATTTTAATTATTACTTGAAGGGTGGTATAATCTAAAAATGTATATTATTTAAATTTAATAATTAGAAAAATAAATCACAATCATTTCAAGCATTATCCTTCCATACCCTTTGTCATGATCAATACTAATGGTAGAGGGACAGACCGCTCACAGAGCAACCTGCTACCCCTACGATCCCTGACTTGACACCATATCCGCCCCAGGTTAGGATAATGTGATTGGATCATTTTATATAACGATAATCGATCTTCAACTGAAGTATACCATATAATATTCGTCAAAATATTTTTTATTAATATTATTAGGAGATTTGCTAAACAAATTTCCAATCTTATTCAAGCATCAGTGTTTGTTGGAAGGTTCATCGTAACAAATACAATCAATATCAACTATCTTATATTGTTGGTTACGGTCATTCAAAATAATTATAATTTAAATATTTAACAAATATTTAACAACTAATTATTCCAGGAGATTAACCATTAATTTCCATGAATTAATTGAATGACAATCACATGTTCATGATCAAGTATGTAATTTCCAGCAGTGACCCATACTTACTAAAATTAGCATAACTCGATCAAATAAAACCAAATCACAAAAATTAAGTTTCTTTATTTGCAAATTTGAATTAGAACAGAACCCAAGTGATATTCATGCGTTTTTAGGTGAATTAAAACCATAATAACTCTTTAACTACATCACGATTCACCATCCTGGAAACAGTGGATACATGTTCACTGAAAAGATCATAACTTGAGCAAATGGATTCTATCATGCAAACTCAAGTCCCATGATTTCCTTATTTGATGGAAAATATAATCCAAGTTATAATTTTGAGTTTAAACACATTTGCACGGTTGAAAAAATCAAACAAAACAGGGCTGCAGGAAATGCGATGAAAACCCGCAAAATGAATTGTATGCCCTTATCATCTTAGGTTTAAGGATCATATTCAAAATCGCTGACCTATGGCTCTGATACCACTTGAAGTATATGGTAAAATCTTTAAGCGCATCACAGTAGCATGGTGACTACATCGTATGCGATCGGGAGCGACTAGTCACACTAGTTGCTTGGGGTAGCGGAATTTAAAAATAAGGCGATGAAGCCAAATGATCCGAGAACACTTCTGGGATCATTTCATCTAAATCACCAATAAGTAGTAAGGTTATCTCTTGAAACGTGGTTGCGATTGAGTCTCTAAAAGAAGAGACCTCCTGTCTCAAGTCTGGTCCGATGGAAGAAATGCTTACAAACGCGTTGATGAAACGCATGCTCCTGGTAATACATGTTAATGATCCAAGCAGTGAATCTCCTGATATCGTCTCACGGGATCCAACATCTTCTTCATGAGCATGATGCACTAACGGAGACAGAGATCCATGAGTGGTCGAAGCAGGAATACAACAGCATGGCGACAACGACGACGATCTCTCTCTAGGGAATCAAGGAGGACGACCACAATGAGAGAGAGAGAGACTTGACATGCTGAGAGAGAGGGAGAGAAAGCATATTATGTTGTATATCCAAGAAGAGCTAGGGTTGCCTCTTCTTTAATAGTATTTTGTGAGTCCATGTATTCCAATCTATGTGACACACAAAATCAATGGTTGAGATTGATTTATTTCTATTCAATGGTCATGATGTTGTTGTAAAAAAACACAACAAATAATTAAGTTAAATCAAATTAAATATAGAGATAATTTCAATATAATTTAGTTTGATTAAATAAATAAATATTCAAGGGACAAGGAAGGTGCCAACCCACCTTCCACATATGATTGGGACGACTACTTGACCATGTCAAGGTGGTTGTCCACCAACCACATATGGTAGATGGTTTCCATTCCAATTATGTGAGATTAATTAATCTCACATAGTCCCTTAATTATATTTAACTAAATCATATTTAATTATTCATATTATTCACATTATTCATATCTTTATTCCACATTATTCAGAATATTCATATCTTTAATAATTAAATCATATTTAATTGTCTTAGATCTCTATTCTCATGTGCCCAAATAACTTGAATCACAATCACATTATTCACATCTTTATAATTAAATCACCTTTAATCATCTTAGATAACTCTCCTAATATGAATCAAATTCATATTATTCATGATACTTAAATTACATTTAATTATCAATATCTCAACGCTCAGATACATAATTCAACATTGGAATTATGCTTGAATTATTTCAAGAACAACGCGCTTTCTCCGCGAATACTAGGACATAAGGATAGAGCGATTATACGTTTCACATATAGTAACTTAGATATTGAGCTCACATCTCAAATCCAGATCCAGGGGACCTTCCATAGTAAATCTAATCTTATTATTGCATATGAATCACATTCAGATCAATGTCCAACATTTGGACCAAGACTAGATTACTTCTCAATGAGAGGAGTCACTAAAATCCAAACCTATTTCATTACTCCCTTGATATGGAAGTGTAATGGTTATACAATTGTTTATGATCACGTTACCCTCAGGTATTCCTAATACATGTACATCCTGCATGGTGGAAGACCTAAAATAAACCCGAAGCTTTATATCAATTTAGACGGTCTCCTTCAGGGTTTTATCATGATGTTTCTCATTTGATCATTGGGAGTCGGTGTCGACCATATACTTTCCAAAAGCATATATCATATCTAGGAATTGATCATATACTTTCCAAAAGCATATATTAAACCTTCAAATTCAGTCTAGCTTCCAAAGTGAGATGGCCGTGCACGGAATTTGATTCCCAATATCTCATGAGTGATATCATGTCTTCTAGTTCAGTAAATGAATATGTATAAAAAAATATTACTCATATGCCCTTGTATGCACACTAGCGCTCTGGTGTTTAGACCTTGATTAGGCCATCAACCAATTGGTTTTCCAAATATACATACACAGACATATAGTAATACATCTGTCTCCAATAAGAGGATGTGTGCCTATATCGTGACAACATACTACATAGGTCTTTGGTTATCTCAATCTTGTTAAGTCAACTCTTTGACCTAACTTATCTAACACCTCCGAATCTCTTTTCCTATGCAGAGGACCTGCATCAAGAGGTCGTAGATGACATCCCATTAAAGAAAGGATTATCATCTTCTACTGAGGCTAGATATCCTCTCTTAATAATCATTTGACGATGCTTGATGAGTCCTCAATCTAACTCTTTAGATGTTCATCCATGCACCAGCTTCTATGGTTCAACAATTAAATCAACAGATGTATGGTTATCAAGATGGCCATGGTACTTAACCCTAATTGTACTAAGGGACCTATTATGCAAATTAATTTTTCTTCATTTCAGATTAGGGAATATATTTGCAGTAATTTTTATTGCGTAATGGCTTGTCGTGGGCCCGCTTGTCCAACCATGGATTATGGCACCGGTCAGATCACCTTTCATTATAGTAGCGACGAGGTTCCCATTAAGATGGTCCAAGTGTCAAAACAGTTAGAGTCTGCATCAGACGAGAGCGAGCTTGTAGAGCAGAGAATAGAAGATTGTGACTTTCTTGTAGAAAATAGATTTGTAAGCCTATTTATGGATGATATTGAGACCCATGAATTCCTCTCCATGGAGGAAAGAGTGGACATCACAGCCAAGTTCCCAGATTGAGACCCATGAAATCCTCTCCATGGAGGAAAGATTGGACAGCACAACCAAGTTCCCAGATGTATTTGAGGATGAGATTTTTGTTGAGTTGCCTAAAGAGCACAGTTTTGGCCACATATCTGATGAATTGTCATTCATGCACATATATTCATTCATTTTAGGCTTCAATACCTAGATAAATGCATTCAAATATCTATAACACACCTGAATTGACATATGTACATTGATCTATATATTATATATAAACATTTGTATTTAAACCCTAAGATGAAGGAATAAATAAAAGAAAGGAAAAATAAAAGAAGTGTCCTTGGCATTGACTGACCCTGACTCCTGAGACTAAGTGATACCTTGACTTGGTTGACAAGGAATAAAGTAGGGGATATAGGTTAGAAAACCATATAAAACAAACAATGAAAAACCTAATTTTCTTGCCAATGTATTGATTTTGGGACCCCTTTTATTATTTATTATTCATACATCAAATCAATAAAATCTTAACATGAAACTTGTAGATAAAAATGTTGATAAAAATACAAAATTGATTTCACATAAATACAATATAATTTGTACAATATACACTCGGAATAAGAATACAAAATCCAAACATCCCAGACCCATATATTCTCCTGATGAACTCAAAATGCATTAAAATCACTTTATTTATATATAACTTTTTATAAGTTATTTAATGAAGATGGTTTTATCTATTTGGAGTTAAGATGCAAAAGTTAGGATTTGGACCCCTATTGTACACTATACCCCCCTATTGTACACTATACCTGAATAAAATGCTCATTTTAATTATTCTTTTTACTTTTCATTATTTTATATATATAATTTTGTAAATATTATTTATAATGTCTGTACATAATAAAAATAGAATAAAAAACTAGAAATAAATTAAAATAAATACGTATACTAAAATACATAGATGAATTACATATACATATACTTATATAATAATTGCATATATTTATTTAAGTATACAAATAACTTCAAAAAATAAAATAAAAATATGTACATATGTAATTAAATATAATGCAAATATTAAAATTATGTACGTAAAATAATAAATTATAAATCACAAAATAAAAAAATAGAGTTTATATAGGTATTTATACCTTAAATTTACGTGTAAAAATTAAAACCTAACAAATAAAGTGATATAAATAAATAAAAGTCCTTCTAAAATAGTATATTACATAAGGAACAACTTTTATCTTTTAAGTTTTTATTAATAAAATTGTTTTCTAATTTTATTTGAATTATCTTTTCTTTTATTTTATGTTTTGTGGTATAATGTTTGACGTGGCCTAATAAGGGAGAGGGGATTGTTGACCACAGGTCAACACCCCCTCCCCCTTTGTTGTTTATCAAAACCTATTCCCCACTTCGACTTCTCCAATTTTCCTCGTGATTTCATTTTCCCATTTCATCCCGATTTCTTTTTGAAAATTTGAGATCATATCATCCTTCGGTCCATGGATAATCTGGTTTTGATTTTTGTCAAGCAGATGTGCCAAAAACATATATCCATTTTTCTTTTTTTCCAGTCGACTATAAATAAGCCACCTCCTTCTCTTGAGCTTTGTTGATCGAATTTCACCACCCATAACCCCCTAAACTCTGCTCCAAATTGTCCCTTATGACCGGAGGGCTACAAATCGCATTCAGTGGCGAAGAGAAGGGAGGATGAGGTGGAGATCCAAGGTCGACGGTGTTCACTCTAGGTCGACCACCGCTCCCAGCTCCATCAGGGCGGTGAGCCTTGTTTTTTTGCATATTTCCATTCTGTATTGTAGTAGTAACTTAGTTTAAGTTTCAGTTTCATTTGATTTCGATTATATTATCCAAACAAAAGAAAAGAAAGATCGTCAGAGATCTCCGCTCCAACCTTCTTCTCTGCCTTATAAACCACCACTTTCACCTCATTAAACTTCTCATCACCTTCTCCATCTTCGTGAACATCATGCAGACCTCGATTATTTACGACTTGAATTCCCAGGCCGTCAACTCCGCCACTCATCGGAGAGAGGCACCGATATAGTAATTGTCAGAGCAGACTTGTTGGACACTATAGGTCCTCCAAGACCGGGCGTTAGGAATCCACACATCTTGCATACCAATTCGATCACCACATCTTAGTACAACACTATCCTCAGCAGAGCAGAATAACTTATTTAATTATTTTTAAAAAAGATTCAATCATCGAAGAAATCTATGTAGCCATGAACTCAGTGCTTGACTTTCCTATGGTAGACACCATACAATTGAAAATTCTGATACCACCGCCATGCACAGTAGTTGAGGCCACCACTGAAATGATTCAGACCCTACTTGAGTGATGAATCCATGATCCATTAACATTCTGCCTGCCTTTTGTCTTAAAACCCGTAACAAATACATGTAAATATCCATTAATTTTCACCTTTTAACAAAATCCCATTCATGATTAAAAGTTCACTTTTATGCATTAAAATCATGTAAATAAATAAGAGGATAAAACTAAAGAAAAAAAATAAAGGCAAATTGTAGATATGTATATATGTACAATATGACTTGTAAAAATAAATATAGCAGAAGGATATATTTATAACCTAATCCCAAAGACCATGTCAGTATGGATTGGTAAACAAATAAATAAGTAGGGGGAGATAAGGAAAAAATAAGTAAAAAATAATTAAATTCATATTTCAAACATTCTACATTATTTATCCAATAAATACCAAAACTTCACATATTTATAATTAATTCGTATTAACATAATTTTCACCAAACTCTTCTACAATTTTTTTTCTAAAAATGTATAGAAAAATAAAAAAATTATTTAAAAATAATACCTTGTGCATTTGCCAAGAAATACTACTTGTAAATTGTCAAAATTCCAACTTCCGAACATCATAACTTTCACATACGAACTCCAATTTCATTGTACTCACCTCTAAAGTTCATAAAATAATATTCGCTTTTTAATAGAGGTGTTTTCACTAAAATAGAAGTCCGTTTACAAAAAGTCGGTTTTGGGACCTAACCACAACTGGGTTTTTGTGCTATTTATTTTATCCAAGAAATGTTATTTATTGTTTTCATGATTTTATAATTTATAATTATTTTTTGATCTTGTATTTTAACCTCAGTTTATTTCATAATTTTTGGAGTGTATTTACTATTTTAAATAAATTTAAAATCCTAATTTATAGGTATAAATGAACTGTATACCTTATATACGTATTTATTAATATATTTAAATTAATTTATTAAAATCTACAAAAATTCGTACATTATTTAATATTTTAATAAATAATAAAATATAAAAATAACATACTATTTACTAATTTATCCAATTTAAAATCCAAAACCTTTTTATAAAGTATTATATATACCTATATTTTACTATAGTATTTATATTTCGTAAAATAATTATTATTTATTAAAATTATTTTATACCATAAATTAGATAATTTAATTATTTACAGCTTTCCTTTTTATACTTATTTAAAAAGACATTATCTACTATTTATTCTTTATTTATTAATATATTTAGCAAACTGGCCAACCAGGTCAACACCTGGTGCCTTCTTAAAGAAGACCGGACGGTGATTCTGCTCTAATCGCCCACCTTCTCTAATTTCTACCCGTCACCTCATCGCCTCTACCTCCGATTCTAACCCTCCATCGTCTACCTCCAATAACCACTTGTAACGCTTTTCCTTTATTCCAAACTAACTCCTTCCGATCATCCTATAAACCCCCTTTTCCAAGTCGGACTATCCAACTAACTCTCATGAACCTACAAAATACAGTATCTATCAGCCTCACTTCTCTACCTTACTCCATCGTACTTTGGTTGTGAAAGAGTTAGGTAGAGCCACCGCGTGGAAGAGAGATGCACAGAGGAGTAGTTCCAGGGCTTCAACTCAACCTTGAACCGCCGCAGCTGCGACTTAGAGCTCCAGCCACCGACCGTCGAGCAACGACCAGTAGGATCCCACATCCAACTACCCACAGGTATTCATCCATCCTTTAACTTTTTATTTCTCGAATCGTGTGCCCTAATTAGCTATCCTATGTATGTCATTAGGATCCTTGATTATCCTTCTTAGACGCCACCTATCAATCCCTCTGCAAATCCGATTCGAACTCGCTCTAAACCGATTCCATATCACCCCATTTTCTTAGTTTCTAGAAATAACTTGTATCTTGCAAATCCATAATACTTTTGGTTGATTCAAGTGCGAATCGAGCATTTCAATATCCATTTGTATGTTCTTATATTTGCTGGAGCATCAACTAACCTTTTATAGCTCAAATTCTTTGAAGAATAATCGGATGAAGAGAAGCTTTCTTCAGATGCCGAACATTGCTGGTCTACCGTCTTCCGTTACGTCTAGACGTCGCCTTCCTACACCTTTGGAGCAACTCACCCATAGGCAAGATTAGAGGGAGAAGGAGTCCCCTTCCTGTCCCTGCAGGAGGCCAAGGAATGATGCTGGTTGACGGGAAAAATTCAGAGAAGGAGCCACCTTCGACACGCGCGCGAAGGAATGAAGAACATCACAAGAACTCTATGACGCACAGGTTCGCGACACCTATCCAAATCAGACGGCGGGGATCACGTGCCTACTTATAATCTCCGCCATAGACTCTGAAGCGGTGGAAATTTTGCAACTTTAACCCATACGAAGTTCCAGAATTTCAAACTGGTCCAGAATTTCCAGAAATTACTTTTGGGTCCCCATGTACGAACCCAAATGTAATTCTTTTAGTTTTCTTTGCAATTTCGTCCATGCCAGGGACATAAATGTAACAGAACAAAAACTTTCTTTTTGAACTTATACCCCTGTGTTGTAGGGATAATTTGGAACTTGATTTTGTTGTATTTTTCCTCATTTTTTAGGGTAGTTACACAACTACCATAGTGACATTTCTTGTAATTTTTCATTGATTTTTGTTGCGTTTTTTTCTAGAATCATTTTTTGTAAGTTCGTATCATTTTTAGTTTTTTCTCGAGTTTGTTGTAATTTCAAGAAGAGAGTGAAATTCTCGAATTTCTTTCATTCATTAAAAACCGCAATAGGGTTATTTTGCCTCCTCGAGTTCAACCTAGGGGAACTTACCTAGATTAAAATTAGATTAAAGGATTAAAATCGGAGAGGATCTTCTTTGTTCATTCTCTCTCTCTCTCTTATTTTAATCATGAATTTTGTTTGATCAACACAATCTGCCTTCGTAGTTTTTCTACATCAACAACTCAATTAACTACAGGACGGATTTACGTTTATCAAAATGGCATCGTTGTCGGGGAGGCGTTAACTTTACTCCAATTTACGACATTATTTTTGATAATTTTCTATCTTTTTGATTTTATGATTTTTTTGCTTTCCTTTTCGATTTTTGTTTTACAGCTTTTATCAATTTTCTTCGGTTTTTTATTTCCTTTTCGACTTTACTCCAATTTCCGACATTATATTTTCTTTGATTTCTTTCTTTTTTGTTTGCTTTCATTTTTACGGCATTTTGTGTATTGTTTTTCTAACAAATTTTGCAGGGCTTGCAGGATCAGCTGGCTTCTTCAGATGCTGAGACAGTTGAAAGTGCAGAGATCGATCCCTTCTTTCACGGGTCGGTTGTAGAGAGTTGAATTAGTTAGAATTTGTTTTTTGTTTACATTTAATATTTTGTAATAAAAAATATAAGGGCACTTGCTCATTTTTCTATTTTGTAGAAGGGGCCCAGTAAGGGCATCCCGACTTGTACCCCCCCCCCCCCCTTTTCTTGGGGTCTGTTTCACCAAGTGTCATGCATTCAGGGGAGAAGGGCACCCACCGTGATTTTCCTTCGCATCGACGGTTTTTCCACGGCTTCTTACGAGGCTAGGTGCTTGTTTAGGAGTTTTTTGAATTTTTTTCTCTCTGCTTACGCCTTCGTAGTTAGTTCTAGGACTCGCGACCTAGGTGCATGTTTATCTAGGATAAATAAATTTAAAAAATCTTTAGACATGTTTGAAAAAAAATCCAAAAAAGAGATAATTAAAATTAAAATCGGGACTGCCTAGTTACTTGACCTAAAAATAAACGTTAAGATCATTTGATTTGGGAGAGCAACTCCTACACATGGGTTGTAGGTACGCTTCCAGATATTGTGAGTGTGGGTCGACACTTAAGGTTAGAACCAAAGCACAAGTCTCTCTCAGAATACTACTTAGTCTATACACCAAATCATTGTTCTTCAGTGGGTATTCTCGGGTAGCTGGCAACGGTCCAATTTATTTAGCAGAGTTGGAGGTTTAGAGGATACCACAGTAGCATGATCCTCAAGTAAAAAGGGTAGCCAGAAATGATCTGTACTTACTCTCATACTTGCTGAGAATAAGTGGTTTTCTATAAGGACTCAAGATAGTGTTTCGGAGAAATTCCGGGCACCTATCAGCTCACGATAATTTGTGATTATACTTGTCTGCTAACATAACCCTAAAACTGACAAGATAAAAGATAGAAGTTTTACATTCATCATCGGGTAGTGTTGGTGAATCCTAGGTTGTTTTGTGTTTGCTTGAGAGGTGTACGTTACCGCAACTTATACACCTTTACTTCCGATCTCTTGACTTGACATCGTTCTCTCCCAATTATCCTTTTGACATCAAAGATGACGACTCGATGGCTTTTTTGCTAAGACTCTGTGAGCTCTCAATGATCCACCGTCCGTCGAACTTCTTCACAGACTCGAGATGATGCTCTTCTCGAGTCGGTCCTATCTAATCTCGAGGAGAGTTAGACCTAGACACTCTCACCTCCAAGCTAGTTTTTTGAGGCAAACTCCCGCCTCAAATCATCATCTATTTCTCCTGCACATGTTTCACTGAGCTCTTACAAGATTTTTTCCTTCCTAGAAGATTCAAAGGATATGGCTTGCTGGAAACGACCAGTCGAAGATCGATCAGCGGAGAACCGACAGACTGGAGAACAACACACCGATAGAAGACCAAATCAAACCGTAGACATCACAATGGGGATTCTAGACACACTTCAACAGATGAATTTATAGATCCGAGAACAGTTTAGAGTCCATAACGAGCAACGAGCTGAGATCACTGCACTGAGAGCAGGAGCAGGTAATCCACCGCTGCCTGCCGTGGTTCCGACGACTCTCAGAGACGGGTTTGACCCTGGAGCCAGGACGCTACATCATTGGATTCGGTTACCACCGAATTAAGGGCCATATAAGTTATGCACGTCCTTTATATCACTGCTTCCCAAGTTTTACGAGAATGCCACAGAGGAGCCATTTACCTTTCTCCAATAGTTCGAAATGATTTGCAGTACGTCCAATTATCCAGATGTTACGTAGGAGGCCATTTGCCTCAAAGCTTTCCCGTTCGTCTTAGCAGATAAGGCTCTTTACTGGCTGAGTCATTTGGGGAGGGAGATCTCAACATGGGACAACCTGAAGTCCACGTTGCTACGCAAAGTTTTTCCTCTAGGATGAACGAACACGATGAGGATCCCGATCTCTAATTTTTTACATTTGTCGAACGAACCATTTCATGAGGTGTGGGATCGATTCAAGGATCTTACTGAGAGATGCCCTTATCATGAGATACCTTTGAAGGTGCTTATTCAAAATTATTTTGAAGGACTTTAGTCGGATGTCCAGGGCCTTGTGAGCACCGCATGTGGCAGTAGTTGTCTGAATCGAGATGTCGAGTCTGTCTGGTCCATCTTTGAGGGGATGGCAGAGAACTTGAGAGTTGTCGGCTGTACTCAGGCATTCTAGAAGGCCCTGCGTCCACCATACCACCCAGAGCATCAAAAGGTGGAAAATATTTTGTATTATGAATCAAATACCAACATGAGATACATTAGTGAAAAGTTAATATTGGTAGATGTGATTTAGAATCAAGTTCAAGACCTGCAGCCACTACGAGAGTTGGAGAAACTCTCATCACTTCCTCAGCAGCTGAGCGATCTGACGAAGAAGGTGACAGACCTGCAGCTGCAGTACCAGCAGTCTCACGCTTCTTCGACTTCTCAATCTACTCGGAGATCCTTACCCGCTCTTCCCACCCGATAGATCCACTTTTTTCAGAGCGAGCCAGGTCAACCTATGGAGACTCCGTAGATTGATTGGCATGAGGACCAGTCTTTTACCAACCCAAGCCAGATCACCAGCCCTAAAGATACTGATGTTGAGCCTCAAGCCACCCTTGAGATCAACGGGATATGGTATGCTCCGATTCAGCCGTCATCACATTTTACTCCTCGGAGCATACACCACCAGCAGCAACCTTAGCATTACAACCATCCGCAGCATGGACGCCCGCAATTCAACACCGGTAGAATTTCAGGCAGCAACAGTCTCACCAAAGTGCTTATTAGAGACCACATTATTTTCACCAACCTGCTTTGCATTCACAGTGAAATAATTACCAGCAGCAGTCTCCATTCACACCCCAGCGCTCTCTGCAGTCTTACGCTCTGCAGTAACATACTCAAAGGCAGGAGAGAGTAGATAGCCAGGTTTACAGTATTGAAACTAAGATATCTTCGCAAGCCCTAGCATTGAATCAGATCATGGATACGTTGAGCACGCTCCACACCGCACACAAGACTGAGAAAGAGAGGGTTAACGATCATCTTGATGACTTAACCGCACCCAAGACCACTCTCCCAACCCAGCCTCAGATGAACCCAAATAACAAGAGGAGGCACCCAGATCCAGTAGACAACACGACAAGTATGATTCCTTTTCCTAAATTTCTATCTAGCTTCATTCATCTCTAGAGTGGTAGATCACCACAAGCACATGATCGGTAAGAGGAGAGGGCACAGGATGAGGAGCGAGAGCCGATCCATGATACTCATACTGATGTTGAGGAGGAGGATCGCAATGATGATGAGGATCAACATCTTGACAATCAGGGAGAAGGTGGTTATGTGAGACAGTCGATACAGATGCAGGCAAATCAAATGATGATACCACGTCGGGCCATGTAGACACTCCCAAAACTAATGTGTATTTTCCTAATTTAGAGAGTTTTGTAGATAATTATGAAACTCTCGATGTACAAACTGATCCATATTGCAATAAAAAAAGAGATTTTTGTTCCTAAGATTATTCCTTTTCTTGATGCTTTGTATGGAAAAGGAAATAAAAAACCACAAAAAGAATGTTGTCACTCCAGAAACCGATGGTCTATTGAAAGATCATATTTTTGTGAAGATTCCACTTCACGATGCCTTGGACCATTCACCTATGCTCTAGAATCAGCTGAAGAACAGATGCATAACACGTAGGAAAAAGAGATCACGAGTTGAGAAACAAGTATTAACCAAGGCAACTTCGTGTGCAATTCGAAATAAGGTACCAAAGAATAAGAAAGATTATGGAGCTCACCATGTCAAATGTCAGATTGAAGACGCGACATTACATTGTACTCTCCTAGATAACGGTTCCTTGATCAATTTACTTCCGTCCTCCTTGATTGATAAGCTCAAGTTAGGTCCTCTCTAAAAATCACGAGAGATACTTCAGTTTGCATATTGATCCATGAAGAGACCTAGAGGTGTGCTGAGGAACATTATTGTGATCGTTCAGGGCTTGCAGTATCCAGTAGACTTTACTATCTTAGATATGATGTGCCCTACACTATTACACCTTGCTCCAATCATTCTCGGAGACCCTTCTTGCAGACAACAAGAGAACTCTTTGACTACGATGTTGGGAGAGTGTCACTCTGCACAGACAGTGGAGAGATACACATTGAGATGGCGAGAAAATGTAGCAGTCCTAGGTCAGTATTATCAATTACTTCAGAGGGTATCAGTCATGTAGAGAATTTCCAGAACATATACGAGACACGGTCTTTTGATCTTGAGAGCGTTTATCCATATACCTGATGAATCTCGTATTCATCACTCTAAATCTCATTTATTAAGCTCAAATCCCTAAAAATCAACAGCATTCTTGCATCTATTTTGCATAATTAGCATTCATGCATGTTTCCATAAGAATTGCATTTTAGCACAAAAATCTGCACAAAATAAGAAGTCAAAAATCCAAGCCAAAATGACCTGTAAATAAGCCTAACTTCCCAGATTTTTAACACATTCATGCTAACTCCAAATAACTCAAAACCACTTCCACTGTGTACATATCACTAATAAGAATAAAGGAAAAATACAAAAAAATAACTAACCCAAATAAGTGGACCAAAAACCCAAACCTTAATTTCAGGATTTTCGGACTAAAAGCCATATATCTTCTCCATCCAGTGTCCGATTTAATCCTACTCACTTTTGAACTAATGTGCATTCAATTACCTTCAAAACAATACCAAGTTCAAGTGAATCGGAGCTCCTATGTGAAAGTTGGGTTTTGGGCCTCTTTTGTACATTGTATATTTCGCGGTTTTTGACCTTGTATTTTATGTATATATTTTCTTAATCAATAAAAATCCAAAAAAATTAGAATTAAGTGTCTTTTATTTATCTTTGATTTTTCCATATTTTTTCGGATTTTTATCTTGTTTAAAAATGACAAAAATATTATAAAACCCAAAAATCAAGGTATTCTATGTACATGGGATACCCCAAAAATTCACTTTATGCAAATGATCGATTTTGGTTTTGATGTCTTCATGAAAGTTGTAGATCTCATCGAGACGAGCAATTTTCATGAAGAAAGTTTCTCGATCCGAGGTCATTTACTATTTATTTTCGATTTTACAAGATAATTATTTTCTGAATTTTCTGGTGCTGACACGTGGCAGCACCTGGTGCCGCCACGTGTCAACCATTTTTGGCTTTATTTATAATTCCTTTAAAAAAAATAAAATAAAATAAAAGACTGAGCATGTGCAGCGCACGTGCCTCTCCTGCACGCACACTGCACGTGCGCTTCCGCCGCTCCCTCTTGCGCCACGTGGCCCATCAGGGGCCGTCCGATCACGCGCGATCGGACGACACCTGTGCTTCTCCTTCCTCCGGCCCCCTTTCCCAAATCCACCGCCGCCCCGCGATTTCCGCCGCAAATCGCGGCTATCTTCGATCCTCGGATCCCCATCTCCGATCCGCTTCTCTCCGATCAATCCCCTCGCCGCCCCCGATCTCCCTCGAATCTCGCCGCCGCCCTCAAATCGCGTCGACTCCAATCACCCAGGACCTTCCATCTCCGGCACCCTCTCCACCTATTTAACCGCAGCCCCCTCCGACGTCGCACTTCATCCGCCGTCTGCACGAAATCAAAAGAGGAGGTCGGTGGTGACAGCCCGACCCCCTCCCTCTTCCTCGGCGCGATCCGATCTTCACAAGCTCGTTACAGTCCACGGTGTTCTTCTTCAGCCGCCTCTGCTTCAGCTCCAGCCCTCCTTGGCTGTCGAGCCTACGATGGTTACCTCCGCTACCTCCAGACGCCAACATCACCACCACCTTCGTCTCCGCCAACGCTTCACCGACCCTTCTACGCCGGCCACCTTCGCTTCGTCCACGCCGGTCACCTCCTTCGCCGCATAGCAGAGCAACCATCCATCGACTTCACCGACGACCACCGCCAGCACCTTCGTCTTCGTGCCGCAACCGCCTCCGCCTCAACAACGCCGCTAGTCCTTCGACGCCACCGGCCCCATCGCGCGACACCGCCGAGGCGCATAACCACCGCAGGAGGCGGTGGTTCTCCAGCCCACGCCATTACCGCCCCTTTGCCGGCCGGGTTAGACCCGAGGTCCTCCCACGTGCGTGGCACGTGCGGAGGAAACGTCCGCAGCAAGCAATCCAGGGGTCACGTGATCTGCACGTGACCCTCTGGGTTATTTACGGAAGAGCCCCTGGGTGCCCCCTATTCGCACAGCAATCCTCGCCGACCAGAGGCACGTGCAGTGCACGTGCCCTCTGGTGATTTTGCAGAAGACCCCCCTCTATTATTGGTAATTACAATCAAGTCCCCCACTGCAGTTTGCTTTACTTATTTATTTTATTTATATTGCATCTGTACCCCTGTGTTTCCCCTTAATTTTGAACCTTCTCTCTACATTATTTTATTAATCCAAAATTATCATGATGTTGGTTAATTAATTCTCTACGCTTTGACATGTTGTGGGTATTTTTGTGACGGACGGTTATTTAATAAATAATTGTTTTGTGAAAATTGGCATATTTTACACATTTTCTGCTCTGAAATTGATAATTGACTAACCGTTGCTCTAAAAATTCTCAAAAAATCACATATTGTAGAGTTAATTATCCTTAACATTGTGCCCAAAAAGATTTACATTTGCATGCATATTTTGTCCTGTAAAAATCGTTTTGCACATTTTAGTATTTAATTTTTAGTAGGTATTAAACACCACATTTTCGAGATTTAGGATTTTTCTGAGATCCGTCACCTAGTGATAGATCTCAGATAATTTTGATCCTTGAAAATAAGTAGGTTTGATATTTATTAAAAACTAAATATTGAAAATCATTTTGTCTGCATTTAAAAATCCATAAAAAATTCATATTGCATACAAAAATTCCAAAAAAATTACAGTGCATCCATTTCATTATAGTTTAATTCTTTGAGGTCTTTGACTTAATTCTTTGAGTTCCACATGACAATGTACATCGTTTGACTCTTAGTGTCTAACCTGGTCTCTTCATTTTGGGTACAACTCTGGAATAGGGAATTAATTTGTACTCTCGCACTATGCACTTAGCTCAACTCAGACGGGATGTTGGAAGACTGTGTGAGTTTCTTTTCTGGTAGCGTGGAAATCTAAAGACCGGAGTACGGGTTGAAATAAAGCATCGGAAAAGGGATGGACGGCTGGGCACAATTTTTTCTAAGACCCCAAAAAATGTACGGAAACAAAAGATTCTATATCCGTAGGGGCACAACAAGATCCAAGCAGAACCACCAAAAATTCCAAATACAAAGAAGCAACTACCAAATAAAATCTGACCAAAAAGGTCCAAGCTTCCAGAAACCTGCAGATCTTGGTGGAGACTCGGCTACACTGGCCATCTTCACAAGGAGAGGAGACTACACTGGCCACCCTCCAGTTCTTTTCTCATTCTTCTATCTTCTCCCCCCAATTCGATTGTGAACACAGCGCGACAGACCTTAGAAGGAAATACCTGACTCCCCGAGGACGAGTTATTGGATAGGAGGCTTGCGCGGTAGTCCGGCATTCTGGGTGGGAAGAGCTAAAATATTTCACACACAAGAGTCGGTTATTCAATGTTCAAAGAGTATACTTTGGGAAGATGATTGATCTAAGATGACTTCTGAGCTGAAACTGTAGCAATGATGTGTAGAACTTGAGGGCTGTTGATTTTAAAATCCTAAGTCTCACAGAAGTTCCGACACACAAATAATCCAAAGGTTGAGTTTAGGCTTACTTTCACCTTCAACTCATGGTCTTGGTATGGAACCCAATCTCATTTCACCTCATGGCATTTCTTTTTATGCTCAGGGACGAGCATGGTTTAAGTATAGGGGGATGATGAATCTCGTATTCATCAATACCCACGATATCCTACATGAGGATAGGGTAGAAGACATGGTAAGCTGATTATATTTCGCAGATCATACAGTCCATTCAGCATAGAGAGTCAGATGGTGTAATGGTTACACATATAGACACCTTCTGTAGTCTGACTCCAGAGATGCGTACTTTAGAAAAGAGACCTATGGCACATACAGAGGCGGATCTACATGTTCAGCCAAGGATCGGTACGCACATAAAAAGCAGAAGATTCAGTACGACCCAGGTTGAAATGATCTACTTCGTACAGGATGCATGACTACTTTTCCACTTCATTCCATCCTGTATAGAGACATGAGAAGCCATTCCGTTTTTCCTGGATTACACACGTGTATATCCTTCATAGATCACAATCGTCCCCATTTTTGTTCGTTTTCTATGCTTAGGATACTAGATCCTAAGTATAGGGGGGCTTGATTTCCCAGTGACTCTCGTTTTTCGATTTTTGATCTTTTTATTTTTCTTTTGTATATCCTTTCTTTTACTCTAATCACTGGTCCCTAATTTTGGCGACACTCGTTTCTATATTTAGGATGCCTTATCTTAAGTATAGGCAGGACCAAGTGATTTCGTCGATTTCATTTTTCTCTCTTCTTTTGTTGTCGACTGACTTCTATTCTTTCGTTCTTTTTCACCCACTTTTACTTAGCACGAGCTATGTCCACCTTTTTCTCTTTTGATGCTATGAGGACATAGCACAAGCTAAGTATAGGGGGTGCGTGTAAAGCCTTGAACTTAGCATCTCTCGGATCTTATATAATAAGATCTGGCTTGTCAAGAGGAAACAAACAGAATTTGTTTCGTGGGAATCGGACTTTATTTTGATTTGTTATGATTTTCGGAAGAAAGAGAATTAAGGAGTTTTAAAATATCATTAGCCCGTAATGATTGTCACTAAGACTAATTAAGCATGATTAAATAAATTAATATGGATGGAGGATCGTTAATGACCATTAGCAAACACTAATCAATGGTCAGCAAAAGTTAAGCATATTCCACGAAGGATAAATCTTGATTAGTAAAAGTTAATCATGATTAGCGTTAATTAAGCGTCATTAGCAAATCTAGAGTCTTCTGGATAGTTCTAACTTAAGCCCTAAGTTTCGTATAAGTTTTGTCCAAAACCATGGGCCAAAACCATGGGCCTCTAACCACGGTTAAGGTCTAAACCATGGTTTTCTAACCACGATTAGCGGTTTTATGGAGCCTATAAATAGCCCCCCTACCCATTCATTCTCTACTATTTCCACTACCATGACCACCCCAAGGGCTAGGGTCGAGAGGTCGGGAGGAGGAGTGGGAGGCAAGGAAGGAGCGCTAATGAAGCGCTGCCGGGAGAACGAGGAGGAGGAAGATACGATCCTCTCTTAGTTGCTTAATGAAATAGGTTTCTGATTCATGTTCAGTTTCAGTGTCGTTTCGTTTCGGTGGTTTTATAAAGGAAACACTTTCTATTTTTTTAGAGATATGCCCCAATATAATGGAAAATCTGACGAAATTTTCCTAGAAATATCACCCCGTATAAGGGGAAAGTCTATCGAAATTTTCCTAGAAATATTACTCCGTATAAGATAAGATCTACTGAAATTTCAAGAGAAAATATGTTCTTCATGTTCTTCATTCGTTCTTCGGGTTCTTGGCATGTCCTTAGCATTTTTAGTACGAAAATAAAATTCGATCGTTTCAGGAGCTATAAATAATCTTTTTGAAAGAAAATCACGATAAAGTATTACATACAAGAGAGTGAGAGCTCGATTAGGTAAAGAAATCCTTCCTTTTGCTATTGGATTTTCATATGAGATCATTGAGTTTTTTGTATTTATACTCCTTGCTACAAAGAATCCCAATATGGCTATTTTTGAGAAAGTAAGAAAAGTTGCTTTGTGATTTCAGCTAAAATAAGGTCTAAACATCGAATAGATGCAGTGGTTTGGAAAGTTAGGGTTTGGAAGTTAAAAAGAGCATAAATATGAGTATATAAATATATGAGTTAATATATGTGTAAATCTATACTCAGTATTTATGGTTATGCAAATTGAAGGCCTAACAGAAGAATTACATCATGGGAATTGATGTGTATTAAGTTGGATCCTGAAAAGGATCATGTGTTATGTTAAGGACGACTGGGAGTAGAACTACAGGTCGGGCATGCAACCTGTAGGCTTGTCAGAAGGAACCCGTATTGAGTGGCCCTACCTAGGTGGTACATTGTTTCCCTGTTATGATAAATGCACATGAAATAAATAAATTGCAACGCTTAGTACCAGGTGCCAATATCTTTGGGTGGAATGAAGGAAGATGTAGTTGTGACATGTGGAGGCACGGATGGTTGGATAGCGGTTGGGTCATGATGGCATGTATTTAAAGCCGCTAGGTTAAATGAATAAATGTTAGCCTAAGGTTTTAAGCAACCGAGTCCTCGAGGACGGTGTGCTCCTTTGTTTGCCAGGATGAGGGCTTGAGACCCTGATTAATAAAAGAAAAAGAAATTGCCAGGTAGTATTGTAGGATTGGTTGAGGCGACGTGTGACGGCATAAGCTTATCAGATCTAAGCAATCTCTAATCATGAAGTGTCCACAACTTCGGAATCCATATAGTGGTGAGGTAAATCTCTAGACTAATCCCTGGCGTGGAATAGAACGGAATAGGACTTGAATTAATGATAAGGAGCGAATTTTTTTGTGATAACAAGTTTTGAAAAATTACAAAATATGTTTACTTTTCTCTTCCTCGTTAATTAGCATTCGCTAATTGTTATCCTATGATTTATGGGAAACCCAACAGGTGTCGATGAGCCATTGCAAGGACTTTAGTAATCCATCCAGATTACATAGTAGACATCTAGCCAACCACAGTAGCTTTACTTTGTAAGGTAGTTAGTAATCTTTCTGTGTATTTCCTTCTTACTGATGTACATGTAAATTGTTATAGTGAGATAGTGAATCATGTGAACTGTGTTTTATGGATGGACAAGTGTAGAAATACTTCCTTCTAAGTATTTTTATTTGCAGTCTGTTTCAGAATGTTAGTTTTGATTCCTGCATAAATTATTGTTGAGTAACCAGATCTGGATATGGGAGGATCTGATGGCCTGGGAATCGGGGTCGTGAAAGTTTGATATCAGAGCTAAGTTACTGCAGTAATTTACTCGGTAATTGATAACTATGAGGGGTATTCTGATAAGACTAATAATCAGATCGCGACTTTTTTAGAGAATAATGTTCTCGGTGTTTAAAAAGCCGCGAAAAGACCTCCGTCTATCAAACAAATTCGGTTTTTGAAAGAAAACCTACAATAATTATTTATCCAGGTGAGTGTGCCTGGGTCGAACTCAAGGAGGCAGAATAGAATGCTTTGATTTTTTTAAGGAATATTCTTTTTGCAATTTTATTCTATCTCTTCTTAATGATCAAAGAAAAGAAGCACTTTTTATTGAATTTTTATTTTTAATTTTTTATTTGATTTTAATCTTTTCAAATTTTTATTTAATTTTCAAAAGGGATATTTTTCACAAAAAATTTATTTATTATATAATAGGTGGACTATGAGTAGGTGATACAACATAGTAGGTGAAACCGAGCAACGGGCTCGAAAAAGCTCACGAAAACAAAACAAAACGAATGCGGTTTTTGAAAAATCAAAACTCGATAAAAATACGATAAAATCACACGATAATTTAATACAAACTAGCTGGGGTAGTTGTTTAACTACCCTAAAGAAATTGATAAGAAATAAAGTCAAACAAGGTCCAAAGATCCCCTACAGCCTAGGGGCATAAGCACAAAGAAAACTATAAAAAATTCTATAGTTAGGTCCTCGCAGGGACTGAAATAAAAGAAAAATACAAGTGTTTTACATTTAGTTCCCTACGGAGGGACCTAAATGTAATATCTGAAAACCTTGGGAGCGAGATTAAACTTCTGAAAACCTTCTAGATTTATAACGCAAAATTTCCACCGCTTCGCTGTGGACGGCTCAAATTAGAAGTTGCGGGCACCGATCTGATGGTTCTGTGAATGCCACGTGTCGGCTACCTGTACATCGTCTGTTCTTGAGTCTGTTCTTGAGCGGTTGCGTGCCTGACGAAGGGGGCGTCTTCACCGATTTATCTCGAGCGAACGACGATGGCTTGGGCGCTCCGGCGGGGCCAGAGGGGTGGCTCCTCCACCCCTCGAGCTCGCCCGCAGTAGGTGGCTGAAGGAGGCGGCTCCGAGTGGCTGTGGAGGTGCGGTGAGGATGAAGATCCGCTGTAATGGCGTCTGATGATCAGGTGGTGACGCCCTCTTTGAAATTGAATCCCGAGAAGATGAGGCTTCCAAAAACTTGGATCTTGCTCCTGATTAGAAGATGAACCTGCAAACGACAAATATATAGGATCGATTCACAAGGAATCAGCTCAAATGTGATAATCTGCAAGCTCAAAGATGGTGAAAAATGGAGTTTCCAGTATTGTTGAAAGTTGCGTGAGGTTAATGATGAAATGGCGTCGCGATTTGACGTTGATTTGAAACGAAATGAGAGTGAATTCGATTGGGCGTCTAAGCTAATAGATTAAGCATCCTAATGACGGCTTAATTTTGCTAATTGATACACGCGAATCGAGAAAGAAATTTGAAGATAATGAAGGAAGAGGTCTGTGGAAGTCAAGGTGTATTACCTAGACGAAATGCTCGACGGGCGACCTTGGCTGGAGCAAAACGCGGCGCAGTGGCGATGATGCAAGGCGGCGAACAGCCTTGGAACCTCCCCCGATGACTCCTCCTCCACGCGAGCTCGTTGGACCAGAGCAGTCACCTCCACGTCGGGCGGAGCGCGGATTGGAAAGGTGACGGTCCGACAACTGGAGCTGTAGCTTCAAGTTGTTGGAGAGTTAACTTGGCAATGGCGACTTTGGGGGTATAAATAGAGAGAATGTGCGGGCTCCAAGTTAGGATCTAATGGCTGGCGATGGAGTAGGCTGTTAGGGGAGTAGATCTGACGGCTTAGATGGCTTGGATGTGTTAAGATGCTTGCGGAATAAATTAGTGAAGGAGGCTGATCAGAGCAGGTTAGATGAACAGATTCTTGGAGAAGATGAACCAGGTGCTGACAAGTGTCAGCACTTGGTTGGCCAGTTATGTGTAATTCTTTATAAAATCGATAATAAATAGTAAATAGAGCTGTTTTAATTAGGTATAAATATAAGAAATATAAATAATTAAATAATCTTAATTATGGAATAAATACTTTTTATAAATAATAAATATTATTCAAAAATATAAATATTATATTAGTAAATATGTATATATAAATAGGTTTTAAATTTTTAATTAAATGAATAAATAAATATTAATTTTATATTTTCTTAATTATTAGAATAATAAATAAGGTTTGTGTGAATTTTTATAGATTATAATAAATTAATTTACATATTTTAATAAATAAGGGTATAAGTTATACAGTTCATTTTTACCTATATTTTAAGGATTTTAATTTTATTAAAAAAATAAATAAGCTCCAAAAATTATGAAATAAATTAGGGTTAAATTACAGGATCATGAAAATATTTAGAAATTATAAATTTAAGAAAACTATAAATAATGTATGTTATATAAAATAAATAGCCCAGAAACCCCGTTGTCTTTTGGTCCTAAAATTAACTTTTTGCAAACGGACTCCGAATTCGATGAAACCCTTTATTAATTAGAGAATATTTTTTTATGAACTTTAAAGGTGAGTAGAGTGAAATTGGAGTTCGTATGGGGAAGTTATGATGTTCGGAAGTTGAGATTTTGACAATTTATAGGATGGGTTTCTTGGCATATATACAGGGTAATACTTTTAACTTATTTTTATATTTTTATATACATTTTTAGGAATAGTTAGGAAAAGAGTTTGGTGAAAAATATATACGTATGAATTAATTAAAAATCTTTGAAGTTTTATATTTATTTTATAAATAGTGGGAAGTGTATGGAGTGTATATTAATTTTATTTTAGATTTTCTTTCCTTATCTCCACCTACTTTTTGGTTTGTCGATCAATCCATGCTGACTTGGTCTCGGGGGTTAGGCTATAAATATACCTTATAGTTATATTTATATTTTAAGTCATATTGTATATATTTACATATATTCAATCTGCCTTTGTTCTTTTCTTGTTCTTTATTTATTTACATGATTTTGATGGTTAAAAGTGAATATTTATGCATGAATGAGGATTTATTAAGAGGTGGAAATTAATAAATATTTACATGTATTTGTTAAGGTTTTAAGACAAAATGCGACAGAAAAGTTAATGAATCATGGATTTATCAACCCCCTATACTTAAACTTTGCTAGTCCCTTAGCAAACACTTTTTGAAAAGTAAGTGAAAAAGAAAGAAAGTTAGAATGAATTTGTTTTCCTAAAACAATTCATGAGAATAGACAAAGGACAGAGCTCGATCGAGCCTGAAACAAGCATTCTGTCGGAACCTTAACTAGAATTAGGAATTTATCCTCAACAGTCCTCAAGTTCCACAATTCCTTACTCAAGATCACTTCATCGGCTAGTTCAGACTCACTTATTCATATAGCAAACTCTATCATCCTTGAAGTCAACTTGTACAGTGTGTGAATTGATTTATCTCTTCATGCTTAGAGAACCGAAGAAACAATCCATCCCGATTATACACTTCTATGGCTTCCTCATCCCGCTACTCTTTCCTCGAGGAGGGAGGTATTCCCTTCTGAGTTCAGTTCTTCTATGTACACAATCGAATATAGGGAGAAGGTAGAAGAATGAGAAAAGAAGTGGAGTGCGACCAGTGTAGACGCATCTCCTTGTGAAGCTCAACCGGTGTAGCTGAGTCTCCACTAAGATGTGCAGGCATTTTTGGTGGAAGCTTGGACCATTGTGGTCTTATTTGGTGGCTTCTGCTTTGCTTTGACTTTGTAATTTGCTTGCAATGCATTCATCTTTTTGTGCCTCGACGGATATAGCATCTTTTTATTCCGTCCCTTTTTTGAGGTCTTAGAAAAATTGTGTCAGCAGATCCTTCCCTCATACGAAGAAACTATCGCAACCCCAATCTCTCCCGTCTTTAGACATCAATGCCGCAAAGATAAGGTTAGAAACACACTACTAATATGTACTACCCTTTGTAACTCCATGCGAGTCGAGCTAAGTGCAGAGTGCATGTGTTCAAGATTGGTTCACTGGTGTAGAGTTGTACGGATGGCTCCAAATGGTCTACTTAAGCACATATGACTTGATTCTCGAATATGATCTTACGGAACCCAAAGATTTTAAGTCACAAGACCTGAAGAGTCTAAATTCTAGATCCTAACCAGGCTCCTTACAACGAAAGTTAAAGGTCGTAATCAAGCTCCATCCTTTAGACTAGACTCAGTCCTTATTATAGAAATCAAACTTATTCTGAAAAATGCAAATACAAATTCAACCATGTTTTTGTGAAGTATATTTTCTGGATTTTACTCATTTTTATTGATTTTAAGGATTTTGTAATCTTAATGAATTTTAGGACTTTGTATTTTTTATGGCTTTTCGGTTTTTATAAAAAGTTTTTATACAAGAATTTTACAAGATATAATTTATTCCGGTTAAGTATATAATGTATTTTACAGATTTTATCTACAAAGGATTTTATAAGGATTAAATGGTTTTTAAACATGTTTTAATAAATCGGATTTTAAATAAGTATTATACAAATTTTAAATACATATTTTAAGTACCTATTTTAATTACAGATTTTAAATAGAAGTTTTAAACATATTTTACTTATTTACAAGGATTTTATAAGTAATAAAAAAATAAATAGATTTTAATTTAACCCTTACACACTTTTTTATGGATTTTATAGATATAGAAAGTACATAAAAGTATGAGTTATGGACAAAAGTATATATATACAATATATACGCACCCCTCTATACTTAGCTTGTGCTATGTCCTCATAGCGTCAAAAGAGAAAAAGGAGGACATAACTCGTGCAAAGTAAAAGTGGGTGAAAAAGAATATCGAATACAAGTCAGTCAACTCCCCCTATACTTACGATCAGGTCATCGTAAGTATCACAGGAGAGCAAAAACGGGATGACTGAATGAAAAAGAATAAATACGAAAATTCAAAAGGGAAAGAATACAAAATCATCAAAATCACTCGATCCCCCCATACTTAGGATAAGGCATCCTAATTATAGAAAAGAGTGTAGCCAAAAATCGGAGACCAGTGGTTTGTGAAAAAGAAAGGCTATACAAAAAGAATCAGAAAAAAAACGTGAATCAACGGTCAATCAGTCCCCGCTATACTTAGGATCTGGTATCCTAAGCATAGAAGACGAGCAAAAATGGGGACAATTGTGATCTATGAATAATGTACAAGTGTTGTGGATTTCCAGAATCGAATGGCTCAAAAGAAATTGTACATTATGAGATGAAGTGAAACAATGATCATGATTCATGTACAAAATAGATCACTTCAGCCAGGATCATACTGAATTTTCTGCTTTTTATGTGCGTACTTCTCCTTGGTTGCAAAATTAGAGCTTCCTCTGTAACTGAACTCTGTACTTGGCATAGCTCTCTTTTCTGAAATATGCGTCTCTAGAGTTGGACTATAGAAAGTGTCTATATGTGTAAACATTACACCATCCGACTCTCTACACTGAATAGACTGTATAATATATGCAATATAATCAATTAACTCTTGTGCTGTAATATGTGTACTTTCAATCTGCGGCACTGAGATATCTACTGCAGGTGACTGCTCATCTGAATCTGATATGAAATTTGTCTCTGTACATGAACAATCATCTGATGAAATAGGTACCAAGTGATCTACCCTATCCTCGTGTAGGATATCGTGGGTATCAAAATAAATGCTCTCAAGATCAGGAAACTGTGTCTCATCTTTCTTCTGGCAATCTTCTGCAAGACTGGTGTCCTCTGAAGTGAATGACAATACTGATCTAGGACTGCTACATCCTCTCTCCATCTCATTGTGTATCTCTCCGTTGTCTGTGTGGAATGATACTCTCCCAGCATCATAATCGAAGAGTGCTCTTGCTGTCTACAAAAATGGCCTCCCGAGAATGATTGGAGCAAGGTGTAACTATGTAGGGCATGTCATGTTTAGGACCGTAAAGTCCACGGGAAACTGTAAGCCCTTAACGGTCACGATAATGTTCCTTAGCACACCTCTAGGTCTCTTTATAGATCGATCTGCAAACTGAAGTATCGCTCGTGATTTATAGAGAGGACCTAGCTTGAGCTTATCGAGCAAAGAGGTTGGAAGAAAATTAATTGAGGAACCATTATCTAAGAGAGTACGATTGAATGTAGTGTCTTCAATCTGACAATTGACATAGTGAGCTCCCAAATCTTTCTTCTTCTTGGGTACCTTGTTCCGAATCGCACACGAAGTTGCCTTGGTCAGTATATGTTTCTCAACTCGTGATCTCTTATTCCTACGCGTAGTACATTTGTTCCTCAACTGATTCTTGAGTGTAGGAAAGTGATCCAAGGCATCATGAAGTGGAATCTTCAGAAAAATGTGATCTTTCAATAGTCGTTCGGTTTATGGAGTGACAACATTCTTTTTGGTGTTTTTCTTTCCTTTTCCAAACAAAGCATCGGGAAAAGGAGCAAAATCAGAAGTCAGAAACTCAAAATTTTTATTTATACTTGAATAAGCTTGTACATCGAGAGTTTCAGAATTATTTACAAAACTCACTAAGACATGGGAAGAAATGTTTTTCTCGGGATTCTCTGCCTCATCTGGCGTGATGTCATCATCTGATTCGCTAGTGTCCATATATGTTGTGTCGGCATCACTCACGTCTCTCGAGTCTGCAGGGTGGTCCTCATCATATAGTTGGTTCTCCTCCTCGTCTTCAGATTCCTACAGCTCATGGATCTGCTCGTGCTCCTCTGGTACCCTCTCCTCTATTCCAGTAGGTGCTTGTGGTGATCTACCGCTCCTGAGACGAATGAATTTAGATAAAACTTCAGGAAATGAGATCTTACCTGTAGTGTGTACCTGATCTGGATGCCTCCTCTTGTTGTTTGGGTTCATCTGAGGCTGGGCTGGAAGAGTGGTCTTCGGCGTGGCTAACTCGTCCAGACGACGGTTAACTTGCTCCATTCTGGTTTTGTGTGCAATCTGGAGCGTACTCAGCATGTCCATGATCTGGTTAAGTACCTGGGCCTGTGAAGACATCTCTGGTTTGGTTTGGTGGCCCTGGCTTGCTCCTCTCTCCTGCCTTGGTGTGTAATGCTGAGAGGTGGAAGGCTGGGAGTATCGCTGAGTTGTGGAGGAAGACTGCTGCTACTGATAAGGATAATTCTGTGAATAATGAGCAGGGTGCTGATATGAATGCGGTCTTTGGTGATAGACATTCGTGTGAGACTGTTGTGGCGTGATGCTCTGGCGGTGCTGGAAATTCGGACGTCCATGCTGCGGATGACCGTACGGCTGTTGTTGTTGCTGATTCGGTATGCTCAGCTGCTGGATCGAAGTATACCAAATCCTGTCAATCTCTAGAGTGGATTGTGGCTCCACCTCCATCTCTACGGTGCTGGTGATCTGGCCGGGATTGGCGTGAGACTGATCCTCATGCCAATCAAGTTGCGGAGTCTCTGGCTCGCTCTGTACGAAGTGGATCGGACGGGTGGGCGGAGCGGGTAAGATCCTCCGTGTTGGTTGTGTGGTCAAAGAAGACTGGCTCTGCTGATACTAGAGCTAAAGATCAGACACCTTCTTCGATAGATCACTCAGCTGCTGAGGTAGAGATGAGAGTTTCTCCAACTCTCGCAGCGACTGTAGCTCTTAGACCTGCTTTTGAATCACATTCACCAACGTTAGCTTCTCGCTAATGTATCCCATGTTGGTGTTGGATTCGGAATCTGAGATGTTAGCCACCTTATGGTGATCGCGGTGATGTCGTGGTTGCGGGGCTTTCTGAAATGCCTGTGTAGAGTCCACGACTCTCGAGTTCTCGGCCATCCCTTCGAAAATGGCCCAGACTGACTCGGTGTCTTTATTCAAGTAACTGCCACCACATGCGGCACTCACGAGCCCATGTATATCTGGCTGGAGTCCTCCAAAATAATTCTGCACGAGCACCTTCATCGGGATCTCATGATGCGGGCATCTCTCCGTAAGGTCCTTGAATCTATCCCATGCCTCATGTCAAGATTCGTGTGGGAGTTGCGTGAAATTGGAGATCTGGCTCCTCATCATATTCGTCCTTCCCAGAGGAAAATATTTGCGCAGGAAAGTGGACTTTAGATCGTCTCATGTAGAGATTTCCCTCCCCAGATGACTCAGCCAGTAAGGAGCCTTATCGGCTAAGGCAAAGGGAAAGGCCTTGAGGCGTACGGCCTCCTGTGTAACTCCAGGGTAGCAAGTCGTACCGCAAATCATTTCGAATTGTTGTAAAAAGGTAAACGGCTCCTCTGCGGCATTCCCATAGTACATGGGAAGCAGTGAAATAAAGGACGGTCTCAGCTCGTATGGCCCTTGATTCGGCGGTAGCCGAATCCAATGGTGGAGCGTTCTAGCACCTGGGTCATACTCATCCCGTAAATCGTAGGAACCGTATGCGGTAACTGGTTCCCGGCCCCAACTTGAAGCGTGGCAATTTCAGCCCGCAGTTCATTCTGAACTCTAAACTGTTCTCAAATCTATAGATTCATTTGCTGAAGTGTATCGAGAATCCCAGTAGTAACATTTGCGTCTGGTCTTCCTTCCTGATGTTCCCCAGCTAGTGGCCTCTCGTCTGCTGCTGGTCCTTTGCCGCGAGCCATCTGCTTGTTTACGAAAGAAAAACTCTCGTAAGAACTCAGCGAAAGATCGTCTGGAGATCTAGATGTATTGAGGCAAGGGTCTGCCTCAATGTTCTGGCCAGGAGGCGAGGGAGTCTGGATCTGACTCTCCTCGAGATCTGATGGGACCAGCTCAGGAAGAGGGTCATCCTGAGCCTGTTAAGAAGTACGCTCGACGGTGGACGGTCGAAAGCTCACAGAGTCTAAGCAGAAAAGCCGTCGAGACGTCATCTTCGATGCCAAGAAGATTGATCGGGAGAGCATGTTTTATGATTCAAATGAGAAGGATAAATGCGAAAGCCGCAGAAACTCACACCCCACAAGCAATCACCAAGCAAACCCTGTATTCACCAACTCAACCCTATGGAAACTGTAAGAGTTCGGTCTTTTTATCTTGCCGGTTTTAGGGTTGTAATTAGCAAACAAGTATTGCGGTTATCGCGGGCTGAGCAAGCTAATAGGTGCCCGATGGTTTCTCTGAAACACTGGCCCGAGTCCTTACAAAAGATCACTCGCACTCAGCCAGTATGGGAGTAAGTACGGACCGTTTCCGGCTACCCGTGTTACTTGAGGACGGAGCCTTGCGCATTGTCCTCTAAACCTCCCACTCTGCTAAGTACTCCCAGACCGTTTCCGGCTACTCGAGAGTACCCACTGAGGAACAGTGATCAGGTGTATGAACTAAGTAGTATTTCGCGAGAAATACGGGGTTTGGGCTCTAACCTTATGGGTCGGCTCTCGCTTGCGCACTCTGAGAAATTGTGCGGGGGTTACTCTCCCAAAACAAATGAATCGGTTTACGGTTTTTAAGTCAGATATGTTTAGCAGTCCTGATTTTATTTTACGATTTTGTCATTTTTTGGGGTTTTTTCAAACAAACATCTACCGATTTTTTTTCTTTTTATAAAAACCTAAAATCATGCACCTAGGTTGCGAGTCCTAGAACTAAATACGTAGGCACAATCAAATAGAATCAAAAACTGAAGCAAGCATCTAAAAAGCCACGGAAAACCGATAAGCGAGAAAAACCGCGGTGGGTGCTCTGATCCCTGGATACACGGTATCCGTCGAATCAGACCCCGAAAAAAAATGGGGGGGTTGTTTATTTTCTGTTACAGCTTCTCTCCCTTTCTCTTTCTTTTACAAAAAAAATTCTAACTAAGTTCTGCCTCTACAACCGACTCGTGAAGAAGAAGCCGGCCTCTGCTCTTTCAACTAATTCAGCTCCCTAAGAAGCCAGCTGATCCTGCAGGCCCTGTAAAGATTAGTTAGCGGTATGAAAAGCCGTACGAAATCGGTCGAGAGAAGAGTCGAGAAAATCATAAGAAAAGCCGAAAGAAATTTACGAAAACAAAACAAGAAGAAGATCAAGAAAAAGCCGTACGAAAAAACCGTAAGAAAAGCAACGAAAAATGAAACAAAAAGAAGAGAAAAAAATAAAATCACAAAGAATGAAAAAAATCAAAATATTCTAACGCATCCCTAGCAATGGCATCATTTTGATAAGACTAATAATCAGATCACGGCTCTTTTAGAGAATAATGTTGTCGGTGTAGAAAAAGCCGCGAAAAGACCTCAATCTATCAAACAAATTCGGTTTCGAAAGAAAACCTACACTAATTATTTATCCAGGTGAGTGTGCCTTGGTCGAACTCAAGGAGGCAGATCAGAATGGTTTGATTTTATTAAGGAATATTTTTTTGCGATTTTATTCTATCTCTTCTTAAAGTGATCAAAGAAAAGAAGCACTTTCTATTGAATTTTTATTTTTAATTTTTTATTTGATTTTAATCTTTTCAAAATTTTATTTAATTTTCAAAAGGGATATTTTTCACAAAATATTTATTTATTATATAATAGGAGGACTATGAGTAGGTGATACAATGTAGTAGGTGAAAGCGAGCAACGGGCTCGAACAAGCTCATGAAAACAAAACAAAACGAATGTGGTTTTTGAAAAATCAAAACTCGATAAAAACACGATAAAATCCCACGAAAATTTAATACAAACTATCTGTGGTAGTTGTGTAACTACCCTAAAGAAATCGACAAGAAATGAAGTCAAACAAGGTCCAAAGATCCCCTACAGCCCAGGGGCATAAGCGCAAAGAAAACTATAAAAAGTTCTGCAGTTAGGTCCTCGCGGGGACTGAAATGAAAGAAAAATACAAGTGTTTTACATTTAGGTCCCTACAGAGGGACCTAAATGTAATATCTGAAAACCTTGGGAGAGGGATTAAACTTCTGAAAACCTTCTGGATTTATAACGCAAAATTTCCACCGCTTCGCTGTGGACGGCTCAGATTAGAAGTTGTGGGCACCGCTCTGATGGTTTTGTGAATGCCACGTGTCGGCTGCCTGTACACCATCTGTTCTTCAGTCTATTCGTGAGCGGTTGCACGCCTGACGAAGGGGGCGTCTTCACCGATTTATTCCGAGCGAACGACGGTGGCTTGGGCACTCCAGCGGGGCCAGAGGGGTGGCTCCTCCACCCCTCGAGCTCGCCTGCAGTAGGTGGCTGACGGAGGCGGCTCTGAATGGCGGTGGAGGCGTGGTGAAGATGAAGATCCGCTGCAATGGCGTCTGATGATCAGGTGGCGGCGCCCTCTTTGAAATTGAAATCCGAGAAGATGAGGCATCCAAAAACTTAGATCTTTCTCCTGATTAAAAGACGAACCTGCAAACGACAAATATATAGGCCAGATTCACAAGGAATCGGCTCAAATGTGATAAATCTGCAAGCTCAAAGACGGTGAGAAATGAAGTTTCTAGTATTTTTGAAATTTGCGTGAGGTTAATGATGAAATGGCATCGCGATTTGAAGTTGATTTGAAACGAAATGAGAGTGAATTCGATTGGGCGTCTAAGCTAATTGATTAAGCGTCCTAATGACGGCTTTATTTCGCTAATTGATACATGCGAATCGAGAATGAAATTCGAAGATAATGAAGGAAGAGGTCTGTGGAAGTCAAGGTGTATTACCTGGACGAAACGCTCGACGGGCGACCTTGGCCGGAGCAAAACGTGGCGCTGTGGAGGTGATGCAAGGCGGAGAACGACCTTGGAACCTCCTCCGATGACTCCTCCTCCACGCGAGCTCGCTGGACCGGAGCTGTCACCTCTACGTCGGGCGGAGCGCGGCTTGGAAAGGTGGGGGTCAGGCAACTGGAGCTATAGCTTCAGGTTGTTGGAGAGTTAACTTGGCAATGGCGACTTTGGGGGTATAAATAGAAAGAATGTGTGGGCTCCAAGTTAGGATCTAATGGCTGGCGATGGAGTAGGTTGTTAGGGGAGTAGACCTGATGGCTTAGATGGTCTGGATGTGTTAAGATGCTCGCGGAATAATTTAGTGAAGGAGGCCAGTCAGAGCAGGTTAGATGAACAGATTCTTGGAGAAGATGAACCAGGTGCTGACAAGTGTCAGCACCTGGTTGGCCAGTTATGTGTAATTCTTTATAAAATCGATAATAAATAGTAAATAGAGTTGTTTTAATTAGGTATAAATACAAGAAATGTAAATAATTTAATAATCTTAATTATGGAATAAATACTTTTTATAAATAATAAATATTATTCAAAAATATAAATATTATATTAGTAAATATGTATATATAAATATGTTTTGAATTTTTAATTAAATAAATAAATATTAATTTTATATTTTCATAATTATTAGAATAATAAATAAGATTTGTATGAATTTTTAGAGATTTTAAGAAATTAATTTATAGATTTAAGAAATTAATTTACATATTTTAATAAATAAGGGTATAAGTTATACAGTTCATTTTTACCGATATTTTAAGGATTTTGATTTTATTAAAATAATAAATAAGCTCCAAAATTAATGAAATAAATTAGGGTTAAATTACAAGATCATGAAAATATTTAGAAATTATAAATTTAAGAAAACTATAAATAATGTATGTTATATAAAATAAATAGCCCAGAAACCCCGTTGTCTTTTGGTCCCAAAACTGATTTTTTGCAAACGGACTCCGAATTCGATGAAACGACCTTTATTAATTAGAGAATATTATTTTATGAACTTTAAAGGTGAGTAGAGTGAAATTGGAGTTCGTATGAGGAAGTTATGATGTTCAGAAGTTGAGATTTTGACAATTTATAGGCTGGGTTTCTTAGCATATATACAGGGTATTACTTTTAACTTATTTTAATATTTTTATATAGATTTTTAGGAATAGTTAGGAAAAGAGTTTGGTGAAAAATATGTATGTATGAATTAATTAAAAATCTTTGAAGTTTTATATTTATTTATAAATAGTGGGAAGTGTATGGAGTGTGTATTAATTTATTTTTAGATTTTCTTTCCTTAGCTCCCCCTACTTTTTGGTTTGTCGACCAATCCATGCTGACTTGGTCTAGGGGGTTAGGCTATAAATATACCTTACAGTTATATTTATATTTTAAGTCATATTGTATATATTTACATATATTCAATCTACCTTTGTTCTTTTCTTGTTCTTTATTTATTTATATGATTTTGATGGTTAAAAGTGAATATTTATGCATGAATGAGGATTTATTAAGAGATGGAAATTAATGAATATTTACATGTATTTGTTTAGGGTTTTAAGACAAAATGTGACAGAAAAGTTAATGAATAATGGATTCATCATATTCAGAAACTAAGGTTGTCATAAGATCCTTTGATCTTAATAAGTGACTGCAGTACCATTCACAAGTCATTGTCCCTTATATGCATCATACTAAGATGTGTTGGATGTAACCTTTGTCCTTGATTGATCCCAATGGCAGACCACAATGTGTCTAGGTAATTAGTGTCTATGATGGTGATTCCCCATGAGATGGGGCAAAGGTAGCATACATTAGAGCAGAGACTCAATGCCACAGTGAGATAAGAAAGTCATCCAGACCCCTGAACGCTAGAGCTAAGGGTTATTTCCATCCTTCTTAGGAAGAATCTAGTTACATAACTCCATGGAGTAGACTCCTACTCCTATCACAGGAGCCATGTAGCAGTCCCTCCTTAAAAAAAATTGCTTGAATCCTACCATAAATATAAGATTTTTTTGAAGTACAAAACCATTATTTGATTAAACGAAAAGGATGTAAAGTACTCATAATTCAAGAAGATCTTAGACGATCGTGAGGGATAGATTGTAGGACATCAATCACCTGCTTATCCGTTACTTATTGAAATGAATTATTTTGATCTCATCCTGGGGATGTATTGGCTAGAAAGGCATCATGCATGCCTTGATTGTTTCAAGAAGACATTAACTTTTCACATTCCTAACTCGATAGATTTCCAGTTCATTGGAAAGATATCCAATGACAATGTAAAATACATTCCGACTCTGAAGGCGCAACAGTTGAGGGTGCCAAGACTATTTAGCTTATGTAACCACTACATCAGGTTTAGATAGAATGATAGAAGATGTGCCTATAGTGTACGAGTTTCTTGATGTATTTCCAGAGGAACTACCTGGCTTACCACCTGAGCGAGTGATTAAATTTGAAATCTCTCTCACATCTGACACTCAACCTATCTCTATCCCTCCAAACAGGATGGTCCCAGCTGAATTGCGAGAGTTAAAAGTACAGTTACAAGAACTGTTAGATATAGGATTCATTCATCCTAGTATTTCACCATGGGGTGCACCTGTCTTGTTTATGAGGAAAAAGGATGGGTCGATGCGGTTGTGCATTCACTATAGACAGCTAAACAATAGGACAATAAAGAATAAGTATCCTCAGCAAAGAATAGATGATTCTTTGACCAGTTACAGGATTCGACTGTGTATTCCAAGATTGATTTAAGATCTGGATTCCATTAGTTGAAAATTAAAGATATAGATATCCCCAAGATAGCTTTTCGAACTAGATACGAGCATTATGAATTTTCAGTTATGCCTTTTGGACTGACAAACGCCCCAACGACCTTCACAGATCTCATGAATCGAGTATTTAGGGAGTTCCTAGACCACTTTGTAGTAGTCTTCATTGATGATGTGCTTATTTACTCCAAGCAAAAGTACCAACATGAACACCATCTCAGGCAGGTACGTGAAACACTAAAGAAGATCAATCTATATGGTAAATATAGCAAATGTGACTTTTGGCTATCAGAAGTGTCCTTCTTAGGCTATGTTATCTATGAGAAAGGTATATCAGTCGATCTTGGAAAGGTTAGTGTAGTGATAAGTTGGGAACATCTGAAGACTGTTAAAGAAATACTATATTTTCTTGATCTAGCTGGGTATTATAGAAGATTTGTGAAGGACTTTTCATGAATAGCATTGCCAATGATTAGGCTGACTCAGAAGGAAGTTCCATTCATATGGTTCGACGCATGCGAAACTAGTTTTCAGACAATGACAGAATGCCTAACATCTACACCTATCCTTGCTCTACCCTTCGGGATTGAAGGGTTTATAGTGTACACTGACGCATCTAAAGAAGGACTTGGGGTAGTTCTAATGCAACATGGTAAGGTAGTTGTGTATGCATCGCGACAGCTTAGGACACATGAGAGGAACTACCGGACACACGACCTTGAACTAGTTGTCGTAGTCTTCGCTTTAAAGATATGGAGACACTACATCTATGGTATTACTTTCGAAATCTTCACTGACCATAAAAGCTTGAAATATCTATTTGATCAGAAGGAGCTAAATATGAGACAGAGACAGTGGCAAGAGTTATTGAAGGACTATGATTGCACCATCTCCTACCACCCCGGTAAAGGGAACGTCGTGACAAATTCCCTTAGTAGAAGAACTTATTTATCTGGATTGGTGAGTGTTATCAATTTCTGGGGATTATTATCAACGTCGAGTGAATGGAAACCATTTGATAGTAGTGCCGATAGTATAACTATTCCTCACCGATACAAACCAGAGATCTGGGATAGAATAAAGAAAGGACATGAGGATGATCCAGTCCTTAAAGACTTGAGACAACAACTTGAGCAGAATGAGATAGAGGGATTTGATATACAAGCTGGGATATTGTACAATCATCATAGAGTTTGTGTACCAAATACACCCGAATTGAGGAAAGATATCTTCCGCGAAGCGCACTGCTCAAGATTATCTAGTCATCTAGGAATTATGAAGATGTATACAGATCTTCGTTCAAACTTTTTGTAGCCAGGAATGAAGAAGGATGTTGCCGAGTTTGTGAATTCAAGTTTTACATGCCAACAGGTAAAGGCTTCACACCAAAAGCAACCAGGATTATTGCAACCCCTCCCTATACCTGAATGGAAATGGAAAAGCATTTCCATGGACTACGTTACTCGCCTACCTCAGATGACTGGAGGTAAAGATAGTATATGGGTTATAATAGATCGTCTGACCAAGGCAGTACACTTTATTCCAATAAGCTTATTTTTCACTCCAGAACAGCTAGCTGAGTTATATATTACACATGTGATCCGTCTCCATGGCATTCCAAAGGAAGTAGTTTCCGATCGAGATTCACGATTCACCTCACATTACTGGGAGAAGTTCATGAAAGCCTTAGGTACACAACTATGCTTGAGCACAACATATGATCCACAAACAGACGGTCAGTTAATACGTACGATTCATACACTAGAGGATATATTACGAGCGTGTGCCTTAGAATGGAAGGGATCATGTATTAAACATTTGCCTTTTGCAGAATTAACCTACAACAATAGTTACCATGCAAGTGTTGGCATGGCATCATTTGAAGCACTATATGGACGTAGGTGTACTACTCCTTTGTATTGGCAAGAGGTCGGGATAAAGAACCTTTATGATTCAGATAGACTCCAGGATACACGAGAATCTGTAGAGCTTGCTCGAAAACGACTAATAACTGCTCGGAGTCGCCAGAAAAGCTAAAGTGATACCAGGCTAAGAGACCATGAGTTGAGGTAGGTGACCTTGTATTTCTCAAAGTATCGCCTATGAAGGGAGTTCAGAGGTCTTGTGTGGAAAGTTGGCACCCAGGTTTGTGGGTCCCTAGCGGATTGGGAAAGTTGCACATAGACTTGCACTTCCTCCACATCTTTCAAAAATACAAGATGTTTTTCATGTATCAAATCTGAAAAAGTATATTAAGGATCCTGAGCATAAGATAAACTACGATGATCTGCATGTTGATCCAGACTTGACATACATAGAAATACATGTGCAAATACTAGACATGGATATCAAGAAGTTGAAGAATAAAGAGGTGCCTCTAGTTAAAGTGTTGTGGCACAACCAAGAGTTTGAAGAATCCACATGGGAACCAGAGGTAGAAATGAGAGAAAAATACCCGTACTTGTTTGAATGATAAGTACTGTGTATATCATTATTATAAATGAAATTATGTTCATTCTTTTTAAGGTTGTTATGGTTTCAATCCTCTTTAAGGTTGTTAAGTCTGCATTTCTAGTCTCGAGGATGAGACTTACTTTAAGGTTGTTATAATTGTAAAGAATTGAACTTGGCATCTCTTGTTATAATAAGATCTGGCTCGTCAAGAGGAAACCGATGGAATTTGTTTCGTGTGAATCGGACTTCGTTTCGATTTTTTTATGATTTTCGGAAGAAAGTGAAGTAAGGAGGTTTAAAATGTCATTAGCCTATAATGACTGTCAATAAGATTAATTAAGCATGACTAAAGAAATTAATGATGGATTGAGGATTGTTAATGACCATTAGCGAAAACTAATCAATGTTTAACAAAAGTTAAGCGTAAGCCACGAAAGTTAAATCACGATTAGTAAAATTTAATCACAATTAGCACTAATTAAGCGTCATTAGCGAATCTAGAGTCTTATGGATAGTTCTAACTTAAGCCCTAAGTTTCAGATAAGTTTTGGCCAAAACCATGGGCCAAAACCATGGGCCGCTAGCCGTGATTAAGGTCTAAACCATGGTTTTCTAACCATGGTTAGCAGTTTTCTGGAGCCTATAAATAGCTCCCCCACACATTCATTCTCTACGATTTCCACTACCACCACCACCCTAAGGGCTAGGGTCGAGAGGTCGGGAGGAGGAGTGGGAGCGAGGAAGGAGCGCTAACGAAGCGCTGCCGGGAGAATGAGGAGGAGGAAGGTAATATCCTCTCTTAGTTGCTTCATGAGCTAGGTTTTCGATTCATGTTCAGTATCCTTATTTTTTCCTTTCGGTGATTTTATAATGGAAACTCTTTCTATTTTTTAGAAATATGTCCCAATATAAGTGGAAACTCAGCCGAAACTTTCCTATAAATATCACATTGTATAAGGGGAAATCTGCCGAATTTTCCTAGAAATATTACCTCGTATAAGGGAAGCTCTGCTGAAATTTCAAGAGAAAATATGTTCTTCGCGTTCTTCATTCGTTCTTCGTGTTGTTGGCATGTTCTTAGCATTTTTATACGAAAATAAAATTTGATCGTTTCAGGAGCTATAAATCATTTTTTTGAAAGAGAATCACGATAAAGTACTACATATGAGAGAGAGAGAGACAGAGAGCTCGATTAGGTAATGAAATCCTTCCTTTTGTTGTTGGGTTTTCATATGAGATCATTAAGATTTTTGTATTTATATTCCTTGCTACAAAGAATCCTAATTTGGCTATTTTTGAGAATGTGTAAAAAGTTGCTTTGTGATATCAGATAAAATAAGGTCTAAGCATCGAATGGATGCAGTGGTTTGGAAAGTTAGCGTTTGGAAGTTAAAAAGAGCATAAATATGAGTATAGAAATATTTGAATTAATATATGTGTAAATTTATACTCAGTATATATGGTTATGCAAATTGAAGGCCTAACGGAAGAATTACATCATGGGAATTGATGTGTATTAAGTTGGATCCTGAAAATGATCGTGTGTCATGTTAAGGAGAACTGGGAGTAGAACTACAGGTTGGGTATGCAACCTATAGGTTTGTCGGAAGGAACCCGTATTGGCGTGGCCCCACCTAGGTGGTACACGGTTGCACTGTGATGATAAGTGTATACAAAATAAATAAATTGCAACCCGTTGTATCGGGTGCCATTATCTTCGGGTTAAACGACGGAAGATGTAGTCGTGACAAGTGGAGGCATAGGTGGTTGGATAGCGGTTAGGTCACGATAACATGTATTTAAAGTCACTGGTTATATGATTAAATATTAGACTGAGGTTTTAAGCAACCGAATCCTCGAGGATGGTGTGCCCCTTTGTTTGCCAGGCTGATGGCTTGATACCCTCATTAATAAAAGAAAAGGAAATTGTCAGATAAGTATAGGAGGATTGGTTGAGGCGACGTGCGGAGGCATAAACTTACCAAATCAACGCATTCTCCAATCCTGAAGTCTCCATAACTTCATAAACTTACCAGATCAATGGATTCTCCATTCCCGAAGTGTCCACAGCTTCAGAGTCCATATAGTTGTGAGGTAATTCCCTGTACTAATCCCTGACATGGAATAGAAAGGAATATGACTTAAATTAATGGGAAGTAATGAAACTTTTTGTGATAACAAGTTTTGAAAAAATACACAATTTGTTTGCTTTTCTCTTCTTCGTTACTTAGCATTCGATAATTGTTATCCTAAGTTTTATGGAAAACCCAACATGTGTTGGTGAGCCATCGCAAGGTCTTTACTAATCCCGCCAGCTTACATAGTAGACATCCGATCAGCCACAGTAGCTTTACTTTGTAAGGTAGTTAGTAATCTTTCTGTGTATTTCCTTCCAGCTGATGTACATGTAAATGGTTGTAGTGGGAAAAAGAATCGTGTGAATTGTATTTTGTGAATGAAAACATGTTGAAATACTTCCTTCTGAGTATTTTTATTTGAAGTCTGTTTCTAAATATTAGTCGTGATTGCTGAATAACCAAGTCCAGATTTGGGAGGAACCGACGACCCTGGAATCGGGGTCGTGACAGTGCGTATATATTGTATATATACTTTTGTCCATAACTTGTACTTTTATGTATTTATTATATCTATAAAATCCATAAAAAAGTAGGTGAGGATAATTTACAGTCCATCTATTTATTTATAAAATTTTGGTAAAAAAGTAAAATATGCTTAAAATCTTTATTTTAAATTCTTATTTTAAAATATGTATTTAAAACTTGCATTAAAAATATGTACAACACTTATTAAAATTCTATCTATTAAAATTTGTGTAAAATTCATGTAATCCTTGTAAAATCCTTTATATATAAAATTTGTAAAATTCATTAGTTATTTAATCCAAATAAAATATTGATAAATTATCTTGTAAAATTCTTGTACATAAACTTGTTTATGAAAATCACAAAATCCATAAAAATGTAAAGTCTAAAATCCATAAAAATGACAAAATCCTTAAAATCCATAAAAATGAGTAAAATTCAGAAAATATACTTCACAAAAACATGGTTGCATTTGCATTAGCATTTTTCAAAATAAGTTTGATTCGAAAACTAAATATTGGGAAAAGTCTAAAGGATGGAGCTTGATTACGGTATTTAACTTTCATTGTAGGGAGCCTAGTTAGGAACTGGAATTTAGACTCTTCAGGTCTTTGACTTAAATCTTTGGGTTCCATGAGACCATGTTTGGGAAGTCAACTCGAAAGTGCCTAAGTAGATCAGTTGGTGTCATCCGTTTAACTCTTCATCAGTGAACCAATTTTAGACACATGCACTTTGCACATAGCTCGACTTGCATGGGGCAGGGAAGGGAAATCCAACTTGGTAGTGTGTTTCTATCCTTGTCTAGCGGTATTGACATATAAAGACGGGAGAGATTGGGATTGCAATAATCGCTTCAAATGAGGGAAGGATCTGCTAGCACAATATTTCCAAGACCTCAAAAAAATGGGCGGAATGAAAAGATGTTATATCCATTGAGGCACAAAAAGATGAATGCGGTGCAAGCAACATTACAAAACCAACTCAAAGAAGAAGCCACCAAATACAAATACGACCACAATGGTTCGAGCATCCACCAAAAAGCATGCACATCTTAGTGGCGACTTAGCTACACTGGCTGGGCTTCACAAGGAGATGCATCTACACTGGTCGCACTCTAGTTCTTTTCTCATTCTTCTACTTTCTCTCTATATTTGATTGTGGACATCACAAACTAACCTTAGAACGGAATACCTCCCTCCCCGAGGAAAGAGTAGCTGGATTAGGAACCAATGGGAGTGTATAACTGGGATGGGCAGTTTCTTCACTTCTTTCAAAGCGGGAAGAGCTTAAACAATTCACACACCGTACTGATTGATTTCAAGGTTGATAGAGTTTTACGACATGAATGAGTGGATATGAACTGGTTGTTGAGGTGACTTAAAAAAGGATTTGTGAAACTTGAGGGCTGTTGAGGCTAAAATCATAATACTAGTTAAGGCTCCAACAGAATGCTTGTTTCAGGCCCGATCGAGCTCTGTCCTTTGTCTGTTATCATGAATTTGTTTAGGAAAACAAATTCATTCTAACTTTCTTTCTTTTTCCCTTATTTTTCAAATAAGTGTTTTCTAAGGGACTAGCAAAGTTTAAGTATATGGGTTGATGAATCCATGATTCATTAACATTATGTATGCATTTTATCTTAAAACCCTTAACAAATACATGTAAATATCCATTAATTTTCACTTTTTTACAAAATCCCATTCATGAAAAAAATGCACTTTTATGCATTAAATCATGTAAATAAATAAGAGAATAAAAAATAAAATTAAAATAAAGGCAAATTGTAAATATCTATATATGTACAATATGACTTGTAAAAATAAACATAGCTGAAAGATATTTTTATAACCTAATCCTCGAGACCAGGTCAGCATGGATTGGTCGACAAATAAATAAGAAGGGGAGATAAGGAAGAAAATAAAAAATAATTAATTTCACATTATTTTTCAACAAACTCTTCTCTTAATTATTTATAAAAATGTATAGAAAAATATAAAAATAAGTTAAAAATATTACCTTATATATATGCCAAGAAATCCTACTTGTGAATTGTCAAAATTCCAACTTCCGAACATCATAACTTTATCATACAAACTCCTTTTTACTCTACTCACCTTTAAAGTTTATAAAATAATATTCTCTAATTAATAGAGGTGATTTCACTAGGAGTTCGTTTGTAAAAAGTAGATTTTTGGACCTAACTACAACTGGGTTTATGGGCTATTTATTTTATCCAAGAAACATTATTTATTTTTTAATGATTTTATATTCCTGATCTTGTATTTTAAGCCTAACATATTTCATAATTTTTGGGGCATATTTATTATTTTAAATAAATCAAAAATCCTAATTTATAGGTATAAGTGAATTGTATACCTTATATACCTATTTACTAATATATTTAAATAATTTTCTAAAATCTACAAAAATTCATACATACTTTATTTATTATTTTTATAATTAATAAAATGTAAAAATATCATAGTTTTTGTTAATTTATCTAATTAAAAATTCAAAACCTCTTTATTAAGTATTATTTATTCTTATTTATTAATATAATATTTATATTTCATAAAATAATTATTATTTATTAAAAATAATTATACCATAAATTAGATAGTTTAATTATCTACAATTTCATTTTTATACTTATTTAAAACACCATTATTTGCCATTTATTCTTTATTTATTAAGATATTTATCGTACTGGCCAACCAAGTGTTGACACGTGTCAACACCTGGTGCCTTCTTCTTTAAGAAGGTTTGTCAGTGATTCTGTTCTAACCTCCCACCTTCTCTAATTTCTACCCGCCACCTCATCGCATCTACCTTTGATCCTAACCCTCCATCATCTACCTCCAACAACCACCTCTTACGCATGCCCTTGATTCCTCACTAACTCCTTCCGATCATCTTATAAAACCCCCTCCAAGTCGTACTATCCAACTAACTCTCTCGAACCTACAAACTCCACTAGTCGCCATCCTCCCTTCTCCACCTTACTCCATTGTACTTCGGCTGTGACAGAGCTGGGTAGAGCCATCGTGTGGAAGAGGGACGCACGGAGGAGCAGTTCCAGGATTTCAACTCAGCCTTGCACCGCCGTAGCTGCAACATAGAGCTCCGGCCACTGACCATCGAGCAAAGACCAGTAGAATCCTACATCCCTCAATCCACAGGTATTCCTCCATCCTTCAACTTTTTGTTTCTTGAATTGTGTGCCCTAATTAGCTATCCTAAGTGCATTAGTAGGATCCTTGATTATTCTTATTAGATGCCACCTATCAATCCCTCTGCAAATCTGATTCGAACTCACTCTAAACTGATTCCATATCACCCAATTTTCTTAGTTTCTGGAAATAACTTGTATCTTGCAAATCCATAATACTTTTCGTTGATTCAAGTGCGAATCGAGCATTTCAATGTCCATTTGCAGATTCTTATATTTGTTGGAGCATCAACTAATCTTTTGGAGCTCAAATTCTTTAAAGAACAATCGGATCAAGAGAAGCTTTCTTCAGCTAACAGACATTGTTGGTCCACCATCTTCCATGACATATAGCCGCCGCCTTCCTACCCCTTTGGAGCAACTCACCTATGGGCGAGCTCGGAGGGAGAAGGAGTCTCCCTCCTTTCCCTACAGGAGGCCAAGGAATGATGTCGGTTTACGGGAAAAATTCAGAGAAGGAGCCACCTTCGACACGCTCGCGAAGGATTGAATAACATCTCAAGAACTCCAGAACGCATAGGTTTGCAACATATGTCCAAATCAGACGGCTTGGATCACGCGCCTACTTCTAATCTCTATTGTAGACTGCGAAGAAGTGGAAATTTTGCAACTTTAACCCAGATGATGTTCCAGACTTTCAAGCAGCTCTGGAATTTTTAGTAATTACATTTACATCCCCGCGTAGGGACCTAAATGTAGTACTTTTAGTTTTCTTTGCAATTTCATCCCTGCTAGGGACCTAAATGTAATAGAAAAAAATCTTCTTTTTGCACTTATATCCATGTGCTATAGGGATAATTTGGACCTTGATTTTGTAGTATTTTTCCTCGATTCTTATAGGGTAGTTATACAACTACCCTAGCAACATTTCTTATAATTTTTCATTGATTTTCTTTACGTATTTTTTCAAATCGAATTTTGTAAGTTCATGTCATTTTTTAGTGTTTTCTTGAGTTTGTTGTAATTTCAAGAAGAGAGTGAAATTCTAGAGATTCTTTCATTCATCGAAAACAGTAGTATGGTTATTTTGCCTCCTCGAGTTTGACCAAGGGGAACTTACCTGGATAAAAATTTTTTTAAGGGATTAAAATGGGAGAGGATCTTCTTTTTTTATTTTCTCTCTCTCTCTCTCTTATTTTAATCCTGAATTTTGTTTGATCAATGCAATCTACCTTCATGGTTTTTCTACATCGACAACTCAATTAACCGCAGGTCAAAGTTGTGTTTATCACTGAGCTCAAACCACTCTCAGATAATATTAAGTACACCTTCCTTCAGGTGTGCAGGGAATATTTCATGTGATCATCAATTCCTAGCTTTTCGAGGAACAAGAATCTCATCTGCTCAAGGTTCTAGAAACAAACCACAAGGCAATATGCAAGAAAAATTCAGATCTCCATGGTATAAATCTGCATTATGCTTGCATCACGTATATCTTGAAGAAGACAACAAGCCTTCCCGTAAATTGAAGCGAAGACTAAATCCAAATCTCCGAGAGGTTGTGATGAAGGAAATAACAAAATGGTGTGATGTGGTTCATATATCCCATCTCTGACTCAAAATAGGCAGTCTCTTGCAAGTTGTGCCAAAGAAATCAGGAATCTCCATGGTACAGAATGACAAAGGAGAGGTGCATCTATGTGGATTACAGATGCATGAATTTAGCAACCAAGAAGGATCATTTCCCACTCCCCTTCACTGATCAAATAGTCGAAAGAATAGTCACAAAGAAGTACTAATATTTATTGGATGGATACTATGGTTACAATCAAGTCACAATAGCTCCTGAAAATTAAGAGAAAATGACCTTCACATGTCCATTTGGGACCTACACCTTGGGCAGAATGCTATTTGGTTTGTGTAATGCTCCAACGGCTATTTGTTGATGTATGTTGGTCGTATTCACAGATATGGTTGGAAGTTTTCTCAAGGTTTTTATGGAAACTTTCTCAATCTATGGCAGCAGTTTTGATCAATGCCTATCCGACCTGGATCGAGTGTTGAAAAGATGTTGTGAAGTGAACCTGGTGCTCTCGTGGGAGAAGAGTCATTTCATGGTGACCATGGGGATTATTCTAGGCCTTGTCATATCAAAATGTGGCATGGAGGTAAATCCTATGAAGGTGGACATCATTTCAAAACTCGAGCCATCTATAAATTTGAATCAAGTCAGATCATTCCTTGGGCATGTTGGATTTTACCATAGATTCATAAAAGATTTCAGCAAAATTGCCAGACCGTTGACTAAGCTTCTAGGAAAGGAGGCAGATTTTATTGTAGAAGCCAGAGTCCTCCAAGACCTCAATCAGCTAAAAAATTGGATCACTCAGACCCTTGTCCTTCTGCCTCTAGATTGGTCTCCACCATTTGAGATCATGACAGTAGCATCAGACTAAGCCATTGGAGCGGTTCTAAGATAACAAAGAGATGGTCTATCATTTTCTATTCACTATGCTAGCAGGACTCTATCTGAAGCTCAGAAGAAATACACTATCACTGGAAAAAGAGCTGCTAGTAGTTATCTTTATCCTGGAGAAATTAAGATCTCATCTGCTTGTATCCAAGTTTATAGTCTATACAGACTACTCTACCATCAAGTACTTGCAATCCAAGAAGAATAACAAACCAAGCCTAATCAATTGGATTCTTCTGCTTCATGAATTCGATTTTGAAATCTGTGATAAACCTTGAGTTAAATATTATTTGAAAGATATGGGTCTGGGATGTTGGGGTTTTGGCTTTTTTCCATGTATAGAAAGTAGACTATATATATTTTTACATCAAATCAATTTTGCATTTTTCTATATATTATTATCTATAATTTCCATTTACAAAGTTTCTTTCTTTGAGATATAAATAATAAAGAATAAAATAGGTCCCAAAAATGACTTATTAATGAATAAATAAATGAAATTTTATTGTAGATTTGGCCCTTATCTCCCCTACTTTATTCCTTGTCGACCAATTCAATTCTTGACTTGGTCTCGGGGTTTAGGATCATAAAATACCTTTGATATTTTATTATATTTCGTTTCTTTTATTTATTCTATGATCTTGGTATTATAAACAATATTATGTACACAATGAATGCAATAAATAATGAATGTTATTTTGTACAAATTAATGTTATTTACATGCATTAAATAGAATTTTTAAGGCCAAAATGATAGAATAAAGGTGATGAAATAAAGATTCTTGAGCATGGGAATCGTGTCTCTCATTCCAATATTACTACCCATCGTCTGACAGTTAGTGCAATGTTTCACAAAATCTTATACATCTTTGAATATGATCGGTCACCAGAGGTCGTAGTATAATGCTTTCGCTGAGTACACTTTCTAGTGTGGTGTCCTCCTGATTCTTGAGCATGGCAACATTCGAGGACACTTTGGACTTCCTCTTGAGGAATGCACCTTCTCCATATGCAATCTGCCCCTCATGAAAGATATAAGGATACTTCCACTAGTAAAAATGAATATCTTATAGAAACTTGTCAACTTTCAGCTTTGGCCAATCTCTTGGAGTTCACTTGAATACAACATAGTTCACAATATCGGCGAACAAGGGGAGCAAGGTGACTGACAAAATTGCTTCATCTGGAAAAGTTTCTGTAATTGGAAATTAGCTCTACTCGTGAGTGTCTGGCTCTGGCAATCTTGAGAAATGATTTGCCACCACAAAATACAAAATGTATCAAAATCACATTAATTGTATATAACTTTTAATAATCTATTTAATGAAGGTGGTTTCGTATTTTATGGAGTTAATATGTGAAAGTTAGGTTTTGGACCCCTATTGTACTAAATAACCAAATAAAATACTCATTTTATTTATTCTTTATCATTTTTATAATTTTACATTTTTATAATTTTATAACTATTATTTTTAGTATATGTATATTAAAACTAAAATAAAACCATATTGAAAAAACAAAATAAAATAAAAATACAAAAATACATAGGTAAAATACATATACTTTTACATATATAATTTATACCTCTGTTTATTTAAGTGTACAAATAACATCAGAAAAATATAATAAAAATATATTTATATACTTAAAAAAAGCTATAAATATAGAAAATAAGAGAATAAAACAATAAAATCAAAAATACAAAATAAAAATAAAATGTACAAAACATATATGAATATACCTATAAATACACCCTTAAAAAATAACTTGTAATAAATAATACCAAAAAATAAATAAAAATCATATTAAAATACTACATAAAATAATAAATAGTTTTTATATAATAAAAAATTATAAAATCAATAGCTATTTTTATTTAATTATTTTTAAATAAAGGTGGTTGTTTTGTCCTGTAGCGGCTTGCATGGACCAATCACGGCCCAACGATTGTTAACCCCCGATCAACTGCACCTAGTGCCTCTGACTCACGCCAGGCTCGTCGAGTCCCCCAATTTCATCCCTTTTCTTGCTTCCCCTAAATATGTTTCACACTTAATCCCTTCACCATTTCTCACCGTAAATCCTCCATGATTCACACCCAAATCTCGGATATGTTATACATAGTGTCAATTTCTCCTAATTCGCTAGTCAATAAGGGTGTCTCACTTTATGTGAATAATAACCTCCCCCCTCCTTCATAATTTTGGTCATCTCCCAAGTTCATGAGCCCTCGCCTCCGGCCAAGAGAGTCAATAGGTGACAGCTGACAACCCCTAGAGTGATCGAGAGCGGCTAAAAGAGGCAGAGGTGCACTCATGGTAACCTTATCGACCAACTTGCTCCCTGCTTTGACCGGTAGGTATAAGAGTTGCACCCTTCCTTTTCTAGCTAGATTTCATCCTTATCGTTTGTTTTATGCAGCTGATTTTGCTTTTTGTTCGTTATTTAGTGTAGATTTACTTTGTTACCTCGCCGGAGCTCTCGAGCTCTAGCCATGATTCCACCATGAAACCACCGTCTTCGACCTGCCAACCACCCCCCTTCCATTCCTTCAGACTTATCTCATGCCTCACCACACTTCACGCATCTAGTGCCTTCGTGGATCTAGAGTTGGATTCTCCAACTCCTCTCATCGTCGAAGCACCTCCGCCCCCTCTCATTTCAACGCCTTTCCACCTTCATCGGGCCGAGGCTGTTTACCCTCAGCCCCCCATTTTTATGACTTCATGGGCCCATTTCCTAAAAGTCATGGTTATAAGTATATTCTGGTAGTGGTTGATTACATAATTCGTTGGGTGGAGGCTATCCAAACATGAGTGACAGTCACACTTTCTGCAGGTTTATGAAAGAATACATCATTACAAGGTTTGGGATCCCTAAAATTCTGATATCAAATGGGGTAGTCATTTCATAAACATAGAAGTGAAGAAGCTAACTGAAGAATATTGCATTGAAAATCACTTCGCTTCTCCGTACAACCCACAATCCAATGTCCTAGTCGATTGTTCAAATAGGGAGATCAAGACAACTTTTCAGAAGAATGTGTGTCCCGAAAGGATGAATTGGTCGCAACTCCTTGAATCGGTTCTTTGGACCTATCAGACCACGTACAAGTCACCTTTGGGAATGTCTCCCTACCGCTAGGTATACGGTAAGCGATGCCATTTTCCTGTGGAACTTATTCACAAATCTCTATGCGCAACAAGTGTTTGTAATTTCGATTCCAAGAAGGATGGAAAGAACATAAAATTAGATCTAAATCGATTGCATGAATTATGTGACAATGCTTATGACAATAGCTTGATGTATATGTAGAAGGTCAAGAAGTGGCATGACAAGCACATATGTCGAAAGACTTTCGAACCTGGTCAGAAGGTCTAGTTTTTCAATGCAAAGCTCAAATTATTCCTAAGGAAGTTGAAGAGCAAATGAACTGGACCTTTTATAGTGAAGCATGTACGTGACAATGAAACTATCATCATATCTAGTTTGTCAGCTTACATGTAGCCATTCGTGATAAACAGATAGCTACCGAAGCCTTATCTTGAACATGATATGTTCCTGTCCATGGTTGATTCTATCCAGGTGGTTAACCATGATGAATTTCAAGTGACTACATCGACATAATCTAATGAGGCATCCAAAAATATTTTTTATTAATTAATCATTTTCTTCTTTTCTTCTTTCGATTTTCCATTATTTTATTCTACTAATAAGTGGCACTCATCCTATGTATAGTGGGGATCAATTTGTTATACTTAGGATATGCTTCATCCTATGTATAGTGGCATTCATCATTGTTATACTTAGGATATGCTTCATCCTATGTATAGTGGGGTTGAGTGTATTCAAGTGCTAATTCTTTGATCCCTCGCATGTCTCCTCAACTCTTGATATTTTGTCTATACTTAGGGAAACTTTACTCTAACTATAGGCGAACAAGCTGAGATTATGATTTTGTTCGTGCCCACCCTCAACCCTCCCTGCATGTTTAATACAGTCTGTTATACTTAGGATTGACTGATCCTAACTATAGGGGGGATGGTCGACTTCTCATTCTTTATTCTTCAATCGTTGTAGTATAGACTCTTCTACACTCAGTACGAGTTATGTCTTTCTTTTCTCTCTGATCTATGAGAACATTGCTCAAGTTAAGTATAGGGTGTCGTATATATGTTGTATATACTTTAGCCATAACTCGTAATTGTGTATTTTAATATTGCTAATCAGTAAAATTCTTAAACACGCATCAAAACTCTTTGTAATTACGATTAATAAACTGGTTAAAAATATTTTTTAAAATGTTTAAAAAATGCTTTGAAAATTTATTCGATAAATCTTTTTTAAAATCGTTTGAAAAATATTTTCCAAAATGTTTTCAAACCTTTGTAAAAATGCTCTCTTTTTAAAAAAAAAATATTTTTTGAATAAAAAATTTTGAAAATCTATTTGCAAATGGTTTGGAAAATGGTTTCAAAAATATTTTGAAAAACATGTAGATACTATTTAAAAATCGATGCAAAATGGTTTTCAAATTTTGTAAATATCTCCAAATAATTGTTTGCTAAATTATTTTCAAATTAATGTTTTCAAAATATTTGTCAAAAAAATTTCAAACTATTTTGAGAACCATATACATACTTCAAACAAATAAAAATTATTTATAAACTAGTGTGTAAAACCTATAAATAATAACTTACCCAATCCTTGTAAATACCTTGTGTACATTCTCTAACTCTTATTCTTATAAATAACAAGATGCACTCCCATGTGAATATATGCACATAAATTTTTAATTAACTCTTTTGTTTTTCAAAACCACTAAAATTTTGCAAAAAGTTTTCAAAAACTTGCATAAAATTTGCAAATATTTTCCAAAATTTTATAAGAAGTTCAAAATTAGAAAGTGGCTTCCCAAAAAAATATATTCTTGCATTGTACATATTATTAGCATTTTGGGAATAATAAAGATAATTGAACAAGTTAAAATACAATATGAAGATTGGAGCTTGCAATAGACCTTAATATACTTGATTTCAAGGGAACCCACTGAGGACTGTAATTGGGATACTTCAAGTTGCTTTGACTTAATTCTTTAGGTTCCATGAGGCTATGTTCATGAGTCAAGTCAATGTGTCTAAATAGAACCCTTCATATTATCTGTAAGACTCTTGAGACACTGGCTTGATCAAAAACCTCGCACTTAGCACTTAGCTCAACCTGGATGGATTGTTGAAAAGTACTGGAGTCTAAGTCGGGACGATGCTAGGACACTTCGTCACGGGTGGCTCAGGAACCATTCTTGGGGATTACCGAAATCAGTACTCCAACCACTTCTCTTGGTAGCAATGATATATATAGACTGGAGATGGATTGAGATAATACTTCATATGAGGAATGGTCAGCCGGTGTAACTTTTTCAAGACCCCAAGAAAGTGGGCGGAACAAAAGATGTTATATCTATTGGAGCACAAACAAGAACGCAAAAGTTGTACAAAGCCAAAGAAAATATCCAAAGAATCCTATACCAAAAAATCTATCAAAAATTTGAAGCTTTATAAAAATCCTGCTTCTTGGTGAAGACTCGGTTACACTAAACGAGCTTCGCAAGGGAATGAAGACTAAACTAGTCCATTCCCACTTCTTTTCCCCCTTCTTCTAGCTTCTTACCCCATTCGACTATAAAGATCGATAGCACCTGACCTTAGAAAAAAATATGTCTCCACAAGGATGAGTTACCAGAAGAGCGGACTCCTTTTTGGTTCAAGGGTTTGTCTGTGAAGAGATGAACAATTCACATTTATGGTTCTAACACTTCAAGTTAACGAGAGTATGCGACTAAGAGGATGGTTTTGACGTGAATGTGAATTGGACAGAATAATAGGAATATGTATCCTAAGGGCTACTGTGTCCAAATTCTTGACCTTAATGCGGTTTCGAACACACTAATATCAAAGGGTCTTATTTGAGCTCCAAACATTGACTTTATTAAGACAAGTTTAAAAGTCTAAAATTATTCCAAGTTCTTTCTTTTTCTTTTCTTTATTTTCTTTTCTGCACTTATAGGAAAAAGTGTTTGCTAAGGACTAACAAAGGCAAGTATCGGGGGGAGATGAATCCTCACTTCATCACCTTGTTATTTCAATTTTGGTGTTAAATCCCTATCTAAATGCATGTATATATCATTAATTTGATAAAATAAACACTATGAAACTGTATAAAATACTGTCTAAAATACTACATAATTATTACATTTAATTTCGAAATAAAATAATAAATGAAGAAAAGAAAAATAAATGAAGTGTGAAAGACATTTATTGATCCTAGACCTCGAGATCCAGTCATCATGATGACTTAGTCGACAAGGAATAAAGTACATGGAGATAGGGCAGAGAAATTGTACATAATATACACAGAAAACCCCACAGAAAACCCTAATTTAATTTCCCAAATATTGCTTTTTGGGAACTATTTTATTATTTCACTTCAAATAATTAAAACCTCAACATGAATATTGTAGATAAAAATGCAAAAAAAAATACAAAATTGATTTCATGGAAAAATAAATGCATAGTGTGCATAGGAGACACAAAATAAAAAAACAAAATAAAGACTTCACGTACCTGTATCTTCTCCATACTGATCAAAATGGACCAAAATCACCTTTTATTGCATATAACTTTTAATAATCCATTTATTAAAGGTGGTTTCATTCAATGTGGAGTTAAGATGCAAAAGTTAGGTTTTAGGCCCCAATTATGTGATATATATGTATATTATATTTAATATATTTAGTATTTATATTTTTCAACTTCTTTTACTTTTATAAAATTGTAAATATTATTTTAATCAAATATCCATAAATAAAATAAAATAAAACCCTTAAAATAAAATTAAAGTAAATCAATTACATTAACATATAGATGAAATATACTTATATATACCTATAAATAATATATACACAATTATTTTAGTGTACCAAATAATTCATAAAAATACAAAAAAATACTTACAATTCTAACTAACTAAATTAACATTATATAAAATAAAAGTATATATTAAAATTATAAAATACAAATTAAAAATAAAACATTTAAAATACATGCCTATTTACCTATAATTATACATGTAATTATTAACACCTAGATAATCATCTTGAAAAATTAAATAAAAATAGGAATCAAATACTACATAAAATTAGAAATATTTTTATGATTTTGAAAAAAAATCAATTGGATATTTTATTAATTTTTTTTATTTATTTTCCAAGGCATTTTGGCCTTCCTAGTTGGTCCAGTGGACCAACCAGGGGCATTCTTTAGTTGACCTAGGTCAATTGTACCTCTAGCTTCGCTAACTTGTGTTAGAGACATGCTCGCCTCAATTTGCCTATTTTCATGGCTCGATGCAAGCCTATGATCATCATGCTTCCTTCACAAAAACTCATCGCCTTCCAACCCTCTATGATGCCCTATCTTCTGATGATCCAAATTTTTGTCAAAACCCCAACAATGACCATCTGAGCCCTTTTCTATGTCTATAAATAAGCCCTAAAATCCAACTTTTTGTTTTTTAAACCCATTTGAGATACTCTAAGCCCCTCTGGACAAATCACTGGATGGCCACTTGTGACAGTAGTGAACTTATGTGTTTGTAGCGAGGAGATACGGTTTAAAGGGAAGATCCAGGCCATCGCCAGAGCTTGCTTTGTCAGTTCATTTTCTTCGATCCTAGGACCGAATCAAGGCATTTTTCCTGCATTTTTTAGGTAAGTTTAAGTCATAGGTTTCGATTTTGCATTTCCATTTCGGTTGTTAGAAGTAGATTTAGCGTAAAACCCAAGATTTCCGTTGACATGGAGCACAAGCTCCAGGTCGATTTCACTGTGATTCCTCCTATTAATCGACGCATTTCACCCCCTACCTTTGTCGTGATCATGTTCTCCATCTAAAACTTCCATTTACCCCTTGGATTCTACAGGAATCCAAGCAATCATATCCTATCTATAATCTCCGCCTAGAGCTCATCCCTCGGCCCATTCCACGTTGGAATGAGCTTCAATTTTTAGTTGAAGAGTGTTGCCTTGAGTCCTTCTTGATTTTTGTGCATGTTAGAGACCTATAGAGGCTCATGGTGCGAGGATTCGAGCCTACCTTTTAGCTCTAAGACGAGCAACCTTGAAGGACTACCATATCCCCATCACTAGGATCTGGAGACCATCGAAGGGCACCTGATGGTGTGGGGACTCCCAGGAATGAGTAGAGCTTATCAATGAAGGAAACGGAGCTCGAAGGGAGGAGAAATCAAAGCCCAAAGCTCAGGGAAGAACGTGTTCTTCCCCATTCTTCCAAAGGGTTTCAATACCGTTCAATCACAACCATGTTCGAAGCCTCTTCCCCGCCTTGCGATCAACTTAAGAGGCATTGATGTGGCGTGTTGTGCATTTTTCTTCAGCGTCCATTATTGTTTAAATTTCGTCGAGCCCCACTGACTTTTGTTTATTATTTGTAATATATCAAATGATAGTTGTGTTGTAATTTTATTCAGACTTTTTGCATTAAGGACCCTGATCTGTTATTTGCATATTGGTCCCTACCTTCTTCATGTGTACTGTCACATGTTCTATGTAAATATTGCGTTCAACCCCCTGTAGTTCATGTACTCATTACTAAATGCATTTAACCTTTGTTTAAATTACGTTTTAGTCCCTTTATCTGTTGGTTTTTATTTATTTGTTCTTGTTTATTAAAAATAGTTCTTATGCTTGTTTATTTTGAAAAAAAGTGTAAAGTCTCTTATCATGCTTGTTCATGCTATATTTTTGTATTAGGAATTTTCATTGATTTTCTATTTATTAAACTCAGGTTAGGAGCTATTTGTTCCTTTTCAGTGTAGAAAAATCCAAAAAAAATATTGAAACTTCTTGAAAAATCTCCAAAAAAATTACCTACTGTTTATTATCCTATTTTATCACTCCATACTTAAACTCACGAAAAATATCAAAAGGAATCCTAAAAATCAAAAAACTTGCTAACCCTAAAAAATGCAAAATATTTTCAAAAAACCACAAAAAAAAGCTTTTAGTCCTATATTTTATTTATACATATTGTTATATATAAAAATTAGTTTTCTGAAATTTTAGACTTTTTAAAATTATATTTATTAATATATAACTATATATTATATTATATACTTATATAGATATATATAGTTTATATGATTATTAATTATTGTAGAAAGTTTACAAATATTTTGTATCCTTTAAACAAATAAAAAAGGATTGTACTTGTTGGTATTTTATTTTTTTGTATATTTATTATATATATTATATTACACACCACCTATATTATACATATTACATATATATACTCTAATATATACATATATTATATATTGAAAATAAAAGGTAATTAAAAATCAAAAAATTATAAAATATAAAATAAAAATAAAAATTAAAAAAATAAAAATATTATTATTTAATTAAAACCCACAAAAACATTAAGTAAAGAAGTGAGTGAATATTGTACAAATCTACATTATTATTTATTCCTTATTTATTTATAAATAATATACCTGATGCACTGATTTGTTCCCTGTGCTCGACACCCTACATGTTTGTCCACTATACATACATTTATTACAGGGTTATACTAAATGTTGATTCACATTTATTTTGATTGATTGGATATTATTGTGTGGGTTGATTGATGTCTTAGTCACTCAGCTCTCGAGACCTGTCACTTTAACAACTGAGGTCTGCCTTGTGTGATCTCACGATCGCCTCCTCGGTGTCCTTCCAATTCAACAAGCACACACCACTTGTACATTCTTCTTAGGTACCAATCATCCTCATTTTTACTCATATTTATACTTAGGATACAGATCCTAAGTATAGGGGGACCGATTGTTTCGGTTGATTTTTCTTCTTCTTATTTTGTTCCTTTTACTTTTCTTGTTTGTACATTCTTTTACACACATCACTCATCTCCAATTTTTGCCACATTCTTTTCTATAGTTAGGATACATGATCCTAAGTATAGGGGGGATTGAGTGATCCCATTTATTTCGTTTCCTTTTTTTCTTCTTTCGTTTGTTTATTTCTTGCCCTCAGTCACCTCATTTTTATTTTCCACTATACTATGATGACCATATCGTAAGTATATGAGGGTGACTGACTTCTCATTCTTTTGTTCTTTTCACCCACCTTTACTTAGCACGAGTTATGTCCTCCTTTTTCTTTTTTGGTATTATGAGTACATAACACAAGCAAAGTATAAGGGGTGAGTATATATTGTATATATACTTTTGTCTATAACTCGTACTTTATATATAATCCATAAAAAAGTGGGTGGGGTAAAATTTTATTAAAATCTATTTATTAAGTATTTAAAAAAAAACTTGTGTAAAAAGAATATATACAATTTTTTTTGAAATGCTTATTTAAACTTGATATTTAAAAGGTGTATTTAAAAGTGTATAAAACTTATTTTAAAATCCTATTTATTAGAATATGTAAAAAAAACTTAATATTTTAACATCCTTGTATTTGAAAATTTTAAAATATATTAGTTATTTAATCAAAATAAAATATTGGTAAATGATGTGTTAACTTTTTGTAAAATTTGGTTATTTACAAAATTTTGATAAAATTTACAAAATTCATAAAAAAATACAAAGTCCTAAAATCCATAAAAATGGCAAAATCTTTAAAACACATAAAAGAGTAAAATTCAGAAAAGTTACCTCACAAAACATTGTTGCATTTGCATTTGATTTTTTTAGGATAAGTTTGATTTGTCAAACTAAAGATTGGAAATAGTTCAAAGAGTGAAGCTTGTCCATGCCCTTTGACCGTAAATTCTAAGGAGCCTAGTTAGGAATTAGAATTTAGACTTTTCAGGTTTCCACTTAAATCTTTGGGTTCCATAGGACCATGTTCGGAATTTAACATAAACTTGCCTAAGTAGGACACTTGGTGTCATCCTTTAGCCTCTTAAATAGTGGATCAATTTTGAACTCATACACTCTGTACTTAGCTCGACTTGCATGGGGTTGCGAAGGACACTTCATTTTAATGGTGCATTTTCATCCTTTTCTAGTGGCGCAGATGTCTAAAGATAGGAGTTGTTGGGTTGAAATAAAGCTTCAAATGAGGGATGGTCTACTAGCATAATTTTTCTAAGACCCCAAACACATGGATGGAACAAAAGATTCTATATTCGTCGGGACACACAAGAATGCAGTGCAATTGTTTCTACTACCCCAAAACATGGGTGTAAGAAAAGATTCTATATCTATCAGGGTAAAATTCATAAAGTACATTATTTACCAAACATGGTCTAAGCTTCATAGAGCTTGCATATCTTGGTGGAGACTTAGTGATGAATCTCCATTTCATCACCTTTATTCTATCATTTTGGCCATGAAAACCTAGCTAATGCATGTAAAATTAAGTTGTACAAAATAGTATTCATTAGTTGTTGCATTAATTGTATATAAAACAGTGTTTTTAATGCCAAAATTATAGAATATAGAGAAGAAAAGAAAAGTAATAAAATATCAAATATATTTTAAGACCCTAAACCCCGAGACCAAGTCAAGAATTGAATTGGTCGACAAGGAATAAAGTAGGGGGATATAAGGGCCAAATACACAATAAAAACCAAATTATTTTATTCATTAATAAGTTATTTTTGACACCTATTATTTTCTTTATTATTTATAGATCAAATGAATAAACTTTGTACACAAAAGTTGTAGATAATAATGTAAATAAAAAATACAAAATTAAGTATGTACAAAAATAATATACAATGTAGTTTTTATACAAAAAATAAAAAGCCAAAATCCCAGCTTCTCAGACCCATATCTTCCAAATAAAAACTCAAAATGTATCAAATCACCTCTAATTGTATATAACTTTTCATAACCTATTTAATGGAGGTGGTTTCATATTTTATAGAGTTAAGTTGTGAAAGTTAGGTTTTGGACCCTCAGTGTACACTATACCCAATTAAAATATCCAATTTATTCATCCTTCCTTATTTTTACAAATTCATATTTTATAAATTTGTAATTATTTTTATAACTTATACACATATTAAAACCAAAATAAAACCAAAAAAAATACAAAATAAAATAATCCTATGTAGATACATAGGCAAAATACCTATAATACTACATGTATATAAATAAAATGAAAATCATTCTTTCATTTTTTTCCTCTTATATTTTTATACTACTACAAATGTCATTTATATTTTACTTAAAATATAAAACCAAAATAAAACCCAATAAAATACATTAAAATAAAATAATGTATATAAATCATAGATGAAATACCTATAAGTATACCTACATAATATACTTGCCTATCTATTTGAGTGTACAAATAATATCATAAAATATAATAAAAATATATTTATGTACATAAAAATAAGTTATTAATATATAAAATAAAAGAATAAAATAATAAATGAAATATATAAAATAAAAATAAAAGAGTCAAAATATAGGTAAATATACCTATAAATATACCCCTAATAAACTACTAATAAATAACACCAAAAAACAAATAAAAATCAGAATAAAATACTAAATAAAATAAGAAACAATTTTATTTTATACACAAAAATTAAGAAAATCAATTACTATTTTAAAATAATTATTTTCTATTTTTACAGTTCTGTCTTGTAGCGACCTGACAAGGACCAATCACGTTAGGTCGCTTGGGTCAACTCTCCCAACATAATGCCTGACTTGACGCAACCCATCTTCTCCCACGTTTTCCACCATTTTTCCCAATATATCCATCGATCAATCGACCTTGCTTCCTTCAAAGAAAACCATCATTGATAATCATACACCTACGCCCAACCATTAGATCTATTGTATATACCTTTGATTCATTGCAATTAGTCATTCATTAAGGGTGCTTTACATGTTTTATAAATAAAACCTCCGAACTCCATTGATTTTTTGGTCATCATCTCGAGTCTAGGAACCCTCGCCTTGGCTCTAGCTGGTCTTCTAGTGACAGGATAAGGCTTTACAAGGTCGGGCGGAGCTCTAGGAGCACGGAGGTGCACCCACGGCCGCCTCATCGGTGGCCCTGCTCCGTGGCCAACCCCCATGTATAAGAGTTGTCTTCCTTAGCCTTTTTAATTGCATTTCGTGGTAGGTTTAATTTTTCGCTCTTAGTTTTGGATTTAATTAGTCAAACTAGCGTAAAGAGTCATCCGCGTAGTTCACCGGAGCTGAGCTCCGACAAGCTTCTTTGCATGTGATTACACATCCCCCAACTTCAGACCACCTCTACCTCAATTCTCGTTGCTTTCTGATCGCTCCACGCATCTTCATTCAACCATATCCTCTACGGATCTGGACTTCGAGGTCCTTCTCCACCGTGTACGTTGGACCTCTCCGCCCGCTCCTCATCCCACGCCCATTCCGACCAATAAGGCCCCCAGAACCTTCGATGTGTTGTGCTTTAGTCTCTTGTAGGTACTGGATGACCATTTGAACTAGATAGGGTCCAATTTGACCCCCAAGGGATGTTCCTGGAGCTCTGAAACTCATCGAACTCATTCTGCTTCTCCTAAGCTCCAGGGATCTTGTGGACATGCTCGCCTGACGTGGAGGAGCCCAAGCCTGCTTTTGCCCCACCTCAGAGCCTCCTAGGTGGTCGACGATGGACACTACACCGGATCGAAGCTTGGGATGCACGAGGTTCTTCCTTGTTCTTCCGAGCATCTTGAGAGCTGTCGGATTAGGCCATTCCTCCATATCTCCCAGAAGCCATTGATCACGACACTCTCAATCGTCAGATCGTGCCCCGTGATCTAATCTCAATCGCTGATCGACAAACCGTCATCGTGCGACGAGGTGTCGCCATATGTATAAGTGGACGCAATCTAGTCGTCCACCCACGCCTTATATATGGTAAATTGCAATTCATACCTCGCATTTTTGTGCATTTAAGGTTTAGTCTTGTAAATAAAATATCATGTTTAATATAAATTGGACCTTTTGCATGAAGTCCCTTATAGTTATATAAATTGCATTTGGGTCCATTCCACGTCACCCCACATGTCGTCCCACGTGAGGTGGCGAAATTGCATGAAGACCTTAGCAGTTTTTGTAATTATGAAAAAGTTCAATAAAAATTAAATACGTTGTATGTTTATGGGATATTTGCATGCATGCCCCTGTCATTTATTTTTATTGCAAATGTGCAACTACCAGGACATCGGATTTTGTGTGTTTCTTCTATTTTATTATAATTAGTTAATGTGCTCCTAAAAATCTGCAAAAATAGGATTATATGTTGCTTGCCATGTATTTTCACACCATGCATTTATTTGGCATTTTTGAAAATTTTATCTATTTCTTAAAAAATAAATAGAGCACATGTATTCTGTGTTTGAATTATAAAATACTAAATAAAATAGAAAAATGCATCTCAAATTCTAAAAAATATTAGTATCTAGCATATAGAGACCAAAAATCATTAAAAATTGAAAAACAAAAGGCTTAAAAATCGAAAAAAACTAAATATCCCATAATAATCTAAAAAATCATTTAAAAATACAAAAATATTTCTTTCCATTTTATAATTTTCTCTATATCATTAACTATGTATTAAAATTTATTTTGATAATTTTAGACTTTATTACTATTTTTAAAATCTAATACAATTTCGAGTATTATTAAAATTTCTGATTTGGGATATTGCTGAATTTAAAAATATAAAAAAATTAGTAAAAATTAAAGAAAAATAATAATAACATTATAAAAATATATAAAACCAAAAAACAAATTTTTATTATATATTTTATTACTATTTAGTAGTATGTATGAATATATTGTAGATATGTATATATTTACCGTTATATATATCCTATGTTTATATTTTTAAAGAAAAAGAAATATAAAAATCTTAGGAAGAAAAAGAAAATTTGAAATTATAAAATTTAAAACAAAATATAAAAATATAAAACAAAAAATAACAATATATATAATCAAAAACCCACACAAAAAAATACATGTACAAACATAATGAAGGACATGTTGTAAATAAATAACCATAGGTTACCCATTTTGCTCTCTGTAGTTCAACCTCTACATGCTTAATCACTATGCATCTTTTGGTAGAGAATAATAAATTTTAACCTCACATGTGCTATTTATCGCCTTTATTCATATTGTGGGTTAATTGCTGATCACTAGGGGAGGTGAGAGTGGTCAATACACCGACCAATGTTTCGCCTTGTGAAACCGTGCGACCCTCTTGTTTCTAACATGTTATCAGATGGAGCCATTGCTAGTGAGTAATGAGTGTAGCCTAGTGTTGTCATTCATATTTTTGGTATATTCATTTATTCTGATTTATTGATTTATTATTGTAAATATTTTTTGATTTAGTTTCATTAATTTTTATATTACTATAAATATTTATTGATTTATTGATTTAATTTGATTATTTGTGCTAATGACATCTCTTTGTGACTTTGTTGCAAGGGCCCGCCACGCGAGGATGGTTTTCTAGGAAGCCAATGCAGCCATGCTTTGAGGAGGTCGGTCTTCTCTTTGTGATCAGTTGGAGAGACTACAAGGGAGCAAGGATAAGGAAATAGCTTAGAATTAGTTTAAATTCATTTATGTAAATATTGTTGAGAGTGAGACAATTTTGGTATGTAATAATTAACTTGGACTCTACTCTCCACAACGAGGTCCAGTGCCCGGGTGTCTGTTCACTTAGGGCCTCGTCACAGTTTTCCAAGTTTTTCTCACGTACTTTTATTTTATTTCCCGTTGTTTTGAGTTTTCAGCCTTGTTTTATTTTTTATTGTGTGCATGGGTACCCTACACATAGGTTGCTTGACTTAGTAACTAGGTCCATACCCTAATAAGAATGCATGTTCCTATAGTCCTTTACGATTAGATCTAGTCAAATTAATAATGTTAGTAATTTGGATTTGAGACCGCGTTCCAAGAGAGGTCGTATACAGGGCTTGTAGGACCTGTTGTGGCGGGCACCAATCGGTATAGAAGATCGGACATTGGTCTCATTTCTGCATAACTAACAATTGGTTCTTCGCGATAACAACAGCTACTATTTAGGGCGATTTTGTCGGCTGCACACCACCATGTAGGATAGGTCTAAAAATTTTGTTTTGCATACAGCATGGAGAGAGTTGGGAAGCATTGTAAGTCCTCTAACTCAACATGCATCATTAGATTCAATGGTGAGACTTCCATCACTGAATCGACTTGCACGACTTTTTGTCTATCTTCCTCTGATTTTGAGCACCTAGGACTTAAACAAAAATCTACAAAAATATTAGGCGCTTGTATGAAAATAGATTCGAAAAAAGTGAAAACCCAAAAAAACTAAACCAAGGGCACCACTAAATAAAACATTGACAGTAAGTAAAATCCGTAATGGACTATCATTATCTTGGGTTCATAAAGCCCTCATTGTTTTCAGGTACCTTAGGAGGGTACCAAAACCCTTCACATGAGTGAGGCACGACCCTCTAAGGATTAGAGCGCAAAACCCAGTCTGTAACTGCCTTGTGTATCGCCTAGATTTCCGAAGTAATGGCGCTTCTATCGTACGTGACTGAGTAGGGCCTTGTCAATGATGGTGTTCCCACCTTGTGTGGAGCATCGACTTGGTATGAAGTACTGAGCATAGGTGACACCTTCATGAGGGTGCCTGTCTCATCGGTTTGCGTCCGAGTAGATTCTTTCACGCTCATGGGTGATTCCGTTGCGAGGGAGGATGGAAGTAGCGGTTTTGCCTATCGGCTTCCTCTCTCTATTTCTTTGGCTAAGTAGAGATCCAAGAAGGGTGATGATTACATTATATATTGATATAATCTAATTAAATTATGTGAAGAACAACCTTAATATCTGACATATAATTTCTAATTGCACACAATTCACATGATATTTTTTTCCATACACATAGCAGAGAAAACAGTCTTAATTACACGTAATCAATTAATTCACAGCCTAAATTGACGGATCACGGTTATATATTCGGGTAATATGTTGTCAAAAATCCCTATTTACATATTAGTTATGGATCAATGTCGTAAGATCATTATATATTATGAATTCTCATTATACCTTGTATTATTATACAATCATACTACTTATATTAATCAAACATCTACTTATATACATATTACAAATGAGAATATAAATGTATGGTCTTACCTTATCAAAGTAAAATACTCTCTCCCACTATAAAATATCTATATTTGACTACTGACATGATATCTTTCTCCCTATACAACAACACTTATGTAACCTCATCACATGCACCACCATCTACCTTGTTCTCTAAAAAAGTTATGTGTCTCTTCCAACCCGTCGTTATTCTATTTTGCAGGAGTAGCACACGGCACCTCCTGCCATACATCAGGTTCCAATATCAAATCTTCAAATACTGGAACAACCTGTATCGATGCCGATTCCCATTCTATGCACGTTGTCTCCGTTGTGTCCCGATGCTACGGGGGCTTGGTTCCGAGCAAAACACCGACGCCTCGCCTTCACCCCACTCGTCAACAACTGCACGTCACTGCCTCTGATTATAAAAGCATGAATGAAGGTAGCGAGGGGGGATGATCCGGAAGAGAAGGATCAACTCCCCACAGCTTCGGTCAAGAAGAAAACCACCACCTCTTTCAAGGAAACTAACACCCATCTCCATTCAGGCCGATCCAACACCTAACGTCGAGCTCTCGTCCATCTTGAGGCAAAGCACGACCTCTGCCCTACCTCCCTCTCCAGCCCGCATCGCCGTGAGCAGCTACCTCCCTCTCTAGCCCATGTGCGTCGCTGCGCCCCCTCCCTTGTGGTCTTGGGTCCAAGCGCTGCACCCGCGCATCGCATCTGTGCATCTCTATCCAGTGCATGCGCCCCCCCTTGTGCCAGCCCCGCACGGTTACCCCCCGGGTTGTTTTGTCGCTTGCACTCATCTCTTCATTCCATCACACCCTTGGTCACACCATCCTCAACCGCACGCGTGCCCCCAGCATGTCGCTGTTCTTCGTCGTCGTCGTACAGTCGCAGTGTCACTCGACTTCCTTCTTGGCCACTTGCTGCACACGTGCCCTTTACGCTCGTGCGCCGCCACTGTGCATCCAGCAGGAGGGCTCCATCCTCCCCATTTGCGATTTACAGGAATCGAGTGAAGAGGAGCCTTTGTTATTTCTTTTTGCCTTTATTGAATTGCTGCATGTTATTTCTGTTTCTTTTAATTGGATTTTTAATGTAAAATTGCCCATGAGTAGAATCTTGTTCCAACTTTAGTTTCAAAAGTGCTTTTACTGCAGTTTTCTCGTTTACCTTATTTTATTTTGTAATGTTTCAAGTGTGCCCTTAGTTTCTTTATTAATTAGATTGCACATCTTTAAAACATTTCTTTTCCAAATTGCATTCATATTATTTCACTTATCATTTTAGGTGTTAAATGTCGAATTAAAATGGTGAATTTGTTTAGTCCTCATGGATTCGATCCTCTACTTGCCGCATACTTTTTACTTACATATATCATGCTCGTAGTTGTATTTTATTTCTTTGATAACGGTTTATCGTAGGGAAAACAACGACTTGATAAAATCATCATTTTAAACCGCGAAAAACCTTGTCATCATTTTGGCACCTTTGCCGGGGACTAGGCAACAATTGCAAATTTTTTTTCTTCTTCATTTTTACTTATTTTCAATTATCTAACCCGTGCATTGTTTTTTGTTGTTTTGCATGTACTTAGGCTTCAAAAAGAAAAATAATACTTGTCTTTTCATGCATTTTATTCTAGCAAGCTTGTAATTTGGTAGAAAATTTTTTTTGTAATCTTAATTTCCCCCCTCATTCACGGAAAAGCTCGCCATCAGCAGGACAAAACATTATGGATTAGTGTCAGAAGTGCAGGCACTGTGAGCTCCCCTTTCTCTTAGGTATCCTATTTTTTTTTTATATTTGCATTTGTTTGTGCTCGAATTTAAACTGAAAAAAAATTAAAAAATACTTCATCCTTGCATCATTTATGTGGTCTTCTCCCTCTGCTAACCTAAAAAGATCACCAAAACGTGCTTTATCACGCTAAAAAGATAAGCTTGAAAGTCCACCGCAGTGGACCGAGCAGAAAGCGGGCAAAATTCTGAATGCTTGTTTTGATGCACATGTATGACACAAAAATCACGAGCACATAGAACCCTTGGATGGAGATAAAAATCCCTGGTGCTATGTGGGATTGCAGAGAGAAGTCGTAACTCCTCATTGCGTTGGGCACAGGTTCTTGTGGGAAGAAGCAGATCCTCAATCTGAGTACCGCACCCTGGATCTCCCAGCTGTATTAGGACATCGATTTTTCACAATCTTTCACACCCACCTCATCCTTAAGGACTCTAATTTCTTTGAAAACTTTGGTTGAATCACTAAACTAAAATTGAAAAGATAACCGCTCCCGCGGCAATTTTTGTGTGAGTTGGTGAATCAACAACTTGTCTGGTATTTGTTATGTGTATGCTAGGTTGTAGGTCTCTGAAAAATCCATTACAACAACCTATAGATTACAACCCAGTCTATAAAAGAAAACCCAACTCATCTCCTTCAACTGAGGAACCTGAGAATTCATTTGACCTAGGAGACATGGGAGAAGAAAGACCAAACCGTATGGATCTCATCCTACGTCAACTGCAATTGCTGAGAGAGGAAAATGCGGCGATCCGCCATACCATAACACATCTCATCCGACCACCACCCATTAGTACACACTATAACTCGGTGTCAGAAGACTTGGTCCATTGGGTCCAGATTCCACCTGAGTTAGGAGACTTTGAAATAAAGCCAGCATCTCTCTCCTTGATACCAAAGTACTATGGAAATGAGAGTGAAGACCCGTTCTTACACATACAAGACTTTCGATCTGCCTGTGATACAATGAGCATCCTTGGAGTAGAAAAGGAATACATTTATATGAAAGCCTTCGCTCATTCTCTTAAGGAACGAGCACTCCAATGGCTCCGAAATTATGGAACCCCAAACACATCCTGGGACGCCTTAAGAGAGGCATATATCAAGAAATACTTCCCAATAGGAAAGACAAATGCCCTGAGACAAGCCATATCGTCATTCACTCAGAAGAACAAAGAACCCATTCACGAAGCTTGGGAGCGTTTTAAGGAATTACAATGGAAATGCCTTCATCATGCAATCCCCCAATGGAAATTGGTTCAGATATTCGATGAGGGCATAGACACGTCATTCAAGAGAGTTATTGACGGCTTATGTGATGGGAATTATATTAGTCGCGACGAACATTTCGTATGGACCTTATTTGAAAACATGGCTGATAATTCGGTGAATAGCTCATCCATCGAGCAATATAGTGGGCACATAAGACCTGTCAATATAGTCAATCACGAGAACTCCACCAGCAACTCATCCAAACAAAGTCATGACAAATGGGAAGTTCTTTTAAAACAGATGGATCTCATGACCCAAGCCATAGGTAACCTAGCTCTGAACAAAGTCCCAAACAACATCTGCAGGGTTATGCCTGACCCTAATGTTCAGGACTTTGGCCATTTACCATTTTCTCATGATCAAGAATTTATTCCTGAGACTATAAATTGGGTACAACGAAATCAAGGAGGGTTATTTTCAAACACCCAAAATCAAGGATGGAGAGAACAATCCAATTTTGTGTGGAATGGGCAACACAACAAATACCAGTTTCAAAATCACTCACAACCCCAACAACCAACAGGACTTCCAATGACTTAACCTTCCACAGCTGTAAACTTTAATGCATTGACTCAATCTATACAACAACTTGCGGCAGCACAACAGCAGGCCAACAAGGTGCAACAACAGGCCAACGCTGAGAATGCTCGACAATTTGTTTAGATACGATCTTACATTCCAGCATTGTCACCTCAACCCCTGTCTAATCCTAATACCAATAGAGCTAGCTCTTCTGGATCATTCCACACCCCATCACCAGCCAAATCTTTCACGTAACCCCCTGGATTCCAAGCTCAAAATCAAGGATTTTCTGCCCCAACTCATAAGACCAGTAATTTCAGCCAAGGAACTCATCCTCAAAGTTTCTCTACATCCACCCAAGGATCCAACATGCATCAACCTAAAAATCAAGCGATTTTCAAAACACCAAATCAACTCAACCAGTCAGCTAATGTCGTGACTCTCTGAAATGGGAAAACACATATGCCTCTACCATACCACAAACTAATGCAACTGATGAGGCTCAAATCGAGGAAGAAGAGGAAATTGAGAATGAAGAAGGACAGACTGAGACCACCATACCTCCTCCATCCATCCCCTTTCCTGAAGCTTTTCGCAGGAAAAATCCCAAATCACCCATACTGGAACTCGAGTTAGAGAAACTCTTCTCAGACATTGTCACTGAGATCCCACTTCTGAAAGCGCTTGAACAAGTTCTAGCTTTCTCTCGCTTTCTAAAAGAGAAATGAACACCAAAGAGGAAATCAAAAGGAAAGAATAGAAAGAATCATGAGGACATCGAAAAACATGTTCTTCCTCAAGCAACATCAAATGTCATTTCACACCTCCTACCTACAAAGAAGAAAGATCCAGGTGCATCGTTGGTGAAGTGCACTATCGGGAAGCTGACATTCGAACGTACATTATTGGATATTGGTGCCTCGATTAACCTCCTCTCTACTGCTATTCTGGAGCAGTTTGACTTGGGAAAAGTAAAACCTGTCTCAATGATTTTACAGATGGTCGATCGTTCTGTGAAAAGACCAAAAGGATTACTTGAGGATGTAATAGTCATGGTTCAGGGACACCAATTTCCAGTAGATTTTGTTGTTATGGATATGGACCCAGCTAATTCACTAAGTGAAACTCCCATAATACTTGGACGACCATTCTTGGCCACTGCAAAGGCACACTTTGATTATGAGGATGGGAGAGTGGATTTTAAAGTTAATGGTAAGGTCATTCATGTGGATCTTATCATCCCCACTTCGATTGACTCTGAGATTGAAGATTGTGGTTGGATAGAGAATTGTGATGTGCTTGATATACAAGATTATTTTGCCCCTATCCATCTTTCTAAAGACCCTCTGGACGTTAGTCTGAACACCTTCCCATCTACTTACAAGGACATGTCCCATCAAATTTCCACATATAATCTAAACTCTGCACTCGAAGCTCCACCATGCCCTCTCAATGGTCAGTAAATTTTTGAGTTAGATGAAGACTGGGACACACTGGACACTGAACTTACAGCCATGATCATGCCCATGATGGAGCCACCATTTAAGACTATTTCATCAAAAAATACATCAGAAGAAACTGCTCCTCTGACCCCACAAACACCTGTTATCGAACTGAAGCCCTTACCACAAGATCTGAAGTATGCTTTCCTCGATGATGCACACACTCTACTGGTCATCATTAATGCCAACCTAGATCACACTCAGGAAAGTCAACTCATGAAAGTGTTGAAAAAGATTTCTCAGGCTATTGGTTGGAAAAAACTGACTTGAAAAGAATAAGCCCGACATTCTGCACACACGACATATATTTGGAAAATGACAGTAAACCCTCTCGAGAAATGGAAATACGGCTGAATCCTAATCTACGAGAGGTTGTGAAGAATGAAATATACAAGTGATCGAGTGCTGGCATCATTTATCTGATAGCTGATAGTCCTTGGATCAGTCCCCTCTAGGTCGTCCCTAAGAAAGCTGGATTAACGATTGTGAAAATGAGAAAGGAGAGGATATCCCTACTCGAGTGGCAACATCTTGGAGAGTCGGTGTCGATTATAGAAAACTCAATAAGGCTACACGCAAAGACCACTTTCCACTACCATTCATAGACCAAATCATTGAGAAACTAGCCGGAAAAGAATTCTATTGTTTTTTGGATGGATATTCTTGCTACAACCAAGTAGCCATAGCACCGGAAGATCAAGGAAAAACCACATTCACTTGTCCTTTTGGGACTTATGCGTTTCGAAGCAAGCCTTTCTGATTATGCAATGCCCCCGCTACTTTTCAAAGATGTATGATGGGTATCTTTGCTGACATGATCGGTGATTTTATGGAAGACTTTATGGATGATTTTTCAATTTTTGGAGACTCTTTTGAGGAGACACTTGGATTTTTTGACAAGTTCTTACAAAAATGTATTGAGGTAAACCTAATCTTATCTTGGGAGAAATCACATTTCATGGTGAAACAAGGAATTGAGTTGGGACATATCGTATCGAAGAAAGAGACGGAAGTGGATCCATCGAAAATTGAGACCATCACCCACTTAGGTCCTCCCGTGAATGTAAAGGGTGTTCGGTCCTTCCTAGGTCATGTCAGTTTTTACCGTCGATTTATCAAAGATTTCTCGAAAATCTCCCGCCCTCTCACCAAACTACTTGAAAAGGACTAAGATTTCACATTCACCAAGGAAGCATACGAGTCCTTCAATACACTAAGGAAAACCATCACTGAAGCACCCATACTACAACCCCCTGATTGGAACTGTGAATTTAAAATCATGTGTGATGCTTCTGATTATGCTATTGGGGCAGTATTGGATCAAAGGAAAGATGGAAAACCCTATGCCATCCACTATGTCAGCAAGACCCTGGATGATGCTCAAAGGAACTACATTGTGACTGAGAAAGAACTGCTGGTTGTGGTATTCTCACTAGAGAAGTTTCGATCTTACATCTTAGGGTCTCATATCATAATCTACACAGATCACTCTTCTCTCAAATACCTCTTCACAAAGAAAGATGCCAAGCCTAGACTGATTAGGTGGGTGTTGTTGCTACAAGAATTTGACCTTGAAATTCGAGACAAAACAGGAGAAAAGAATGTCGTAGCTGATCACTTATAGAGGCTCCCCTCATCATCTTCACCAACCAATAACATGGTCCCAATTTCTGCAAGTTTTCCTGATGAGAATATAATGTTTGTCTCTCAACCCCCTTGGTATGCAGACATCGTCAATTACCTTGTCACTTCCACATTTCCTGATGATTGGCCAAAATATAAGAGAGATAAAACCAAGGCCCAAGCACGATATTATCACTGGGAAGACCCTTTGCTCTTCAAAGAGGGTACTGATTTTATATGGAGATGATGTATCCCTGAATCTGAAGTCAACGATGTCCTAACTCACTGCCACACTTCTAGGTGTGGAGGACACCACTCAGGGAAGCGCACAGCTGCTAAGGTCTTACAATGTGGATTTTCTTGGCCCTCGATATTTAAAGATGCTCATCACTTTGCTCAAGCCTCTCCTGCATGTCAAACCAATGGAACAATGACCCGTCGTAACATGATGCCCCTCCAACCAGTACATGTGGTTGAAATTTTTGACACTTGGGGTATAGATTTTATGGGGCCTTTCACCACATCACACGGTTATCAATACATTCTTCTCGTTGTTGATTACGTCTCTCGTTGGGTAGAAGCCATTCCCACTCACGCTGCTGATAGCACAACCATTGTCAAGTTCTTGAACGACCTATTCTCTTGATTTGGATTGCCTAAGGTGGTCATTAGTGATGGAGGCACCCACTTTCTGAATGCTTCAGTTAAGAATTTACTTAAGAAAAATGGAGTCGAACACCGTGTCTCAACTACCTATCATCCACAAACCAATGGAATGGTTGAGCTATCAAATCGAGAAATTGAGACCATCCTCCAGAAAATTGTCCGCTCTGATCGTAAAGATTGGTCTCAACACTTACCTTCTGCTCTCTGGGCTTACCGCACCGCCATCCGTACACCCTTAGGAATAAGCCCATATAAGCTGGTATATGGAAAGCTTTGCCATCTACCCGTAGAGATCCACCACAAGTCATTCTGGGCGATCAAGAAATACCATTTGGATTATGATGAGGCTAGAAAGAAAAGACTATTGGATTTATCTGAACTGGAAAAATTAAGATCACAAGCCTATGATAACAACCTGCTATACAAAGAGAAAATCAAGTTGTGGCACGATGCCAACATTTCGAGGAAAACATTCAAAGAAAATCAAAAAGTCTGGCTATTTGATGCAAAACTGAAGTTATTTCCGGGAAAACTGAGATCGAAATGGAAAGGACCATACAATGTAACTCAAGTATTCGATAATGGCTCGATAGAAATTATTGACCCAAACACTAAAGCCACTTTCAGAGTCAATGGTCAAAGACTAAAATCCGTTGTTGAACCATCTGGTCCTATGCCTGTCTGCACAACGTACCTTCTGCAGGAAAAATGAACCACCACATCGCCAAGCTGAGGCGTTAAATCATGCACTCTTGTGAGCCTCTCCTCACAGGTATGTTTTCATCTTACTGCTCACATGTTTATTTTCACTGCACTATATTAGATAAGTATGGGGCTACCCATCCACACTTCCAAAAAAATACTTTTCACACACTCCTTCTTTTGGTCTTCTTATTACACCTTGTCTTCACCATGGGGACATGGTCTCTGATAGTATGGGGGTGTCTGCATAGTTTTCAAAATTGCATACTTTTATTGCCTACTTTTTCAAAAAAAACTTCAGAAATTTTTGCAAAAATTCCCCTAAAATCTGTTCAAGAAAACCACCAAAAATACATCCTTCCTAGTTTTATCCTATCTTTTGAGAAAACAACACTTCATTGCATAGATCATAGACAGAAGCTGAGTTGACCCTAATCCACTTAATTCCATTAGAATTTCACTAGGCATGAGTTTTAAGCTTTCTTCAGGTCCATATGGACTTTATTCTCTCAGTTCCACTAACTCTACAGGTAAATGAACTTCTGTATCTAACTAGATCACCTGAGAAACTAATATCACTCTTAAACTCTTCAGTGGATATTAAACAAATGCACATTGCACTTAGCTTGATTGAGTTGAGTTTACGAGATACAATTACAATCTATTTGAGGTGAGGGGTTGTCCTCCTGGTTGCGCCAATGCCTTAACCATGTTTATAGTCAGTGAAGGAACATTCATCAGGGGAAAACATGATCTCTCTAGTCTAAGTATGTTAGCAATTAAGCCGGTGTCGTGCCTCCAAAGTCAATATTAAGCTGGTATTACCTTTTAATGCCAAAAACCAAGGCAAAAACACCACAAAAAGGCATATCACAATACAAATGCCAAAAAGACCACCAATCATGCAAAGATACGCAAAGCAAAAGCAAAGAAGACCACCAAATAACCCTCCTCCACCAAAAAGTCATGGTAGTAGCCCAATGATGCTACCTAAATTCTTAAAAGAGGCCCAAAGAGGCCCAGGGTTATGCTCCGCAAAAGAAAAAAATGAGAGCAACAGACCAAAGCGGTCTATGGAAAACCCCAAAAAATTAAGTCCCATTTTCCAATAAACTATGACCTATTTTTTCTATGCTAGCATACTTGGGTGAAATGAAAATATGCTTGAATCCAGGTGAGGACTGAGGCTATATGTGTAGGGAATAATTCGGTACCTCGATAGATAGTGTTTTTGATAAGCTTGTTTCGCGGCCTTCACTTCTTATTAAAGAAGAGAGTCTGTTGTAGCAGAAGAAAGACAACCGCGAAACAAGAAGAAGAGAGAACTTATCAAACAAATTTTACGGTTTTCTGTCGGAAAACCGTTCACTATTTATTTTACCAGGCAAGTGTTCCTGGGTCGAACTCAAGGAGGCAGAATATATTCCCTAATTTTTCTTCTTCGTAATCTTATTTTAATTCTTCTCTAAGTCAGAATGCCTTTTTTAGTGGTTTTTATTTTTGTAATTTTTATTTGATTTTATTCTTTTCAAATTTTTATTTAATTTTCAAAAAGGGATATTTTTCAAAATATTTATGTATTATATAGTAGGTGGATATAATATAGGTGATACTAAGTAGTAAAGATGATCGAGGTTCGAGCTGCGTACTCGAGCTACACAAGAAATCAAAACAAAACGAGACGGTTTTCGAGAAAATCAAAGCACGTCGGAAACTCGTCGAAAAGCTGCGAAAACTTTATACTATGTAGCTAGGGTAGTTGTGTAACTACCCTCCAAGAATCATCGGAATCTGAGGTCAAACGGACAAGATACAGCCCCTACAGCCCAGGGGCATAAGCGTCAAAAAATACTAATTAAAAAGTTCTCAAAAAGGTCCAAAAAGGACTGTTCTGTAAGAAAACTAACAAATTCTTACACTTAGGTCCCTGCGGAGGGACCTAAATGTAATTATACAAAACTATGGAGGCGGGAATGAATAACTGGAAATTGGCTGGACTTATAATGCAATATTTCCACCGTTTCGCGATAAACGGCCAAGATTAGAACGCTTCAGGCGCGATCTGACGGTCCTCGCGGTGCCACGTGGCGGCTAACTGTGCGTCTGGTGTTCTTGGGCAGTTGGAGCGGCTGGCGACGAGCTCTCCTTCTCCGATTTATGACGACTGCGCTCCGGCGATCCGGTCACTCCGGCGGGGCCAGAGGGGTGGCTCCTCCACCCCTCGAGCTCGCCCGCGGTGGAAATGGCAGAGGCGGCGCTCCGAGCGGCGACAGTAGCTCGAGGAAGATGGTGGTTCGGCACAGATGGCTGGCTAGCTGCTCTGAAGGTCCAACTTCAAGATTGAAGATCGGCTAGGTAGTAGGCCCAAACTCCGATGCAATTGCTTCGCGAGCTACCTGGATCTGCAATGAATGTATGACTATGCTCGATTCAAATTGAATCGGTCGAGATGATTAATAATTGGAGCCCAAAAGTTAAGGAAAATCACACGTACTTCCAGCCAAACAACCAGAACGTGAAGATGGTGAAAGTTTGATAATCGATTTGAGATGAATGTGACGTGAATCGAATGGATCTATCAAATGTGCGTTAAAGCTTGGTTATTAGTATACCTAAAACAGTGATTAGCCACGCTAATCGTGGCACAGCTATCGAGAAAGAAAATAGCAAAAATGGATGAATAGGTCTGGGGTTTCCGGGTGTATGACCTGGAATATGGCTGCTCGACGGTCGACCTCGCCGGAGCTGTACGCGGCGCTTGGCGGCGATGCAAGGCGAAGCTCCGCCTTGGATCTCTTCTCCGACGTATCCTCTCCCTCGCGAGCCCTTCCCGTGGAGCTGTCACCTCCGGAGTAGGTTGGAATCGAGTGGGGAAGTTAGGTAGTCGGTTAGCCTGGAGCTGGGAAGCTGAAGGTGGAAGAAGATTATGGTGATTGGTTAATGGCGATCTTGGGGAGCTTATATAGAGAGGATACTTGGGCTCCAAGCCAAGATCAATGGCTGGCGGTGTAGCTGGTTGTTAGGAGGAAAGGATGGAGGGTCGAGATGGGTTGGAAGCTTCAAGATGCGAGCGGGAAAATTAGGGAAAGGTGGGTGGTTGAACAGAAGTCGGGTTGAACAGCTTCTTGGAGAAGAAGCTCCAGGTGCTGACACGTGTCAGCACCTGGTTCGTCCAGACCTTTAATTCTTTATAAATTGAATATAAATTAGTAAATTACGTTATTTTAAATAGGTATAAATACAAGAAAGTTAAATAAATTTATTCTCTAAATTATGGTATAATTACTTTTAATAAATAATAAGTATTATTTAAAATATAAATATTTTATTAATAAATATGTATTAATAAATAGGTTTTGAATTTTTAATTTAATAAATAATTAAGTAAAAATTAATTTTATATTTTATTAATTTATAGGGTATTAAATAAGACTTATACAAATTTTTATAGATTTTTATGAATTAATTTATATATTTTAATAAATAGAGGAAGTGTCTTTATAGGTCAAATATACCTATATTTTGGTTTGTTTGATTTTATAAAAATAATAAATAGTCTCCAAAAATTATGAAATAATTTATGGTTAAACTAGAGGATCATGAAATAATTTAGAAATTATAAAATTAAGAAAATAATAAATAAGGTGTGTTACATAAAATAAATAGCCCAGAAACCCCTTTGTCTTTTGGTCCCAAAACCGACTTTTTGCAAACGGACTTCGAATTCAGTGAAACCACCTTTATTAATTAGATAATATTATTTTATGAACTTTAAAGGTGAGTAGAGTGAAATTGGAGTTCGTATGAGGAAGTTATGATGTTCGGAAGTTGAGATTTTGACAAATTGTAAGCTGGATTTCTTGGCATATTTACAGGGTAATATTTTTAACTTATTTTTATATTTTTATTTACATTTTTATGAATAATTAGGAGAAATATTTGATGAAAAATAAGTTAAGATGAAATAATTAAAATTCTCTGAAGTTTTGTATTTATTTAATAAATAGTGGAGAATGTGTATTCATGAGATAAATTATTTTTATTGGGTTTTCTTTCCTTATCTCCCCCTACTTATTGGTTTGTCGACCAATCCATGCTGACTTGGTCTCGGGGGTTAGGCTATAAATATATCTTCCAGTTATATTTATAGTTTAAGTCATATTACATATATATACATATATTCCACATGCCTTTATCTTTCTTTTTCTGGTTCTTTATTTATTTACATGAATTTAGTGGTTAAAAGTGAGTATTTACACATGAATGGGGTTTTGTTAAAGTATGAGAATTAGTGAGTATTTACATGTATTTGTTAAGGGTTTTAAGACAAAATGCGACAGAAAAGTTAATGAATCATGGATTCATCATTAGCTCGTTCTCTTGACTCACAAAAGCTAAAACATCATTAACACTGTTTATATCCATTCAAAGTCAAAGAGAATACTTGTTTCTTAGGGATGAGCTGACTTGATCAACTTTCTGAAACCATATCTGATTTTGTTGGAACTGAGAGGCTGTTGAAACTGCAAAACTCAAGTCAAGTTGGCAATTCGAGCAAATCATTAATCCATGGATTGACTCTACTGAAGTTTGTTTATTTGTGTTGTTAGGATCCTAAAACTCAAGACTTTGTGGGTATGTCTACTGTAAACCCTCACCCAACCTATCTTGGCTATTCCCCTTGTCTTTCATTATTACTTATCTTATTCTTGCTTGGGACTAGCAAGATTTAAGTATGGGGGTGTGATGATTACATTATATATTGATATAATCTGATCAAATTATGTGAAGAACAACCTTAATATCTGACATATAATTTCTAATTGTGCACAATTCACATGATATTTTATTCCATGCACATAACAGAGAAAACAACCTTAATTACACGGAATCAATTAATTCACAGCCTAAATTGACGGATCAGGGTTATATATTCGGGTAATATGTTGTCAAAAACCCCTATTTACATATTAGTTATGGATCAATATCGTAAGATCATTATATATTATGAATTCTCATTATACCTTGTATTATTATGCAATCATACTACTTGTGTTAATCAAACAACTACTTATATACATATTACAAATGAGAATATAAATGTATGGTCTTACCTTATCAAAGTACAATACTCTCTCCCACTATAAAATATCTATTTTTGACAACTCACGTGATATATTTCTCCCTGTACAACAACACTTACGTAACCTCATCACATGCACCACTATCTACCTTATTCTCTAAAAAAGTTAAGTGTCTCTTCCAACCCGTCGTTATTCTATTTTGCAGGATTAGCACACGGCACCTCCTGCCATGCATCAGGTTCCAATATCAAATCTTCAAATACTGGAACAACCCGTATCGACGCCTCGATTCCCATTCTATGCACGTCGTCTTCGTTGTGTTCCGAGGCCACGAGGGCTTGGTTTCGAGCAAAAGACCGATGCCACGCCTTCATCCCACTCGTCAACAACTGCACGTCACTGCCTCTGATTATAAAAGCTTGAATGAAGGTAGCGAGGGGGGATGATCCGAAAGAGGAGGATCAACTCCCCAAAGCTTCGGTCAAGAAGAAAATCACCACCACTTTCAAGGAAACTAAGACCCATCTCCGTTCAGGCCGATCCAATGCCCAACGTCGAGCTCTCGTCCATCTCGAGGCAAAGCACAACCTCTGCGCTACCTCCCTCTCCTTCCCGCATCGCTGTGAGCAGCTTCCTCCCTCTCCAGCCCGTGTGCGTCGCTGCACCCCCTACCTTCGCTGTGATCTTGGGTCCAAGCGCCACCCCCGCGCATCGCATTCGTGCATCTCTAGCCAGTGTGCGCGCCCCCCTTGTTCCAGACCCGCACGGTTACCCCTCGGGTTGTGTTGTCGCTTGCACTCATCTCTTCATTCCAGCATGCCCTCGGTCACACCATCCTCAACCGCACGCATGCCCCCAGCGTGTCATTGTTCTGCGTCGTCATCGTACAGTCACGGTGTCTCTCGACTTCCTTCTTGGCCACTTGTTGCACCCGTGCCCTTTACGCTCGTGCACCGCCACTGTGCATCTAGCAGGAGGGCTCCATCCTCCCCATTTGTGGTTTACAGGACTCGAGTGAAGAGGAGCCTTTGCTATTTTTTTATTACCTTTATTGAATTGCTGCATGTTATTTCTGTTTCTTTTAATTGGATTTTTAATGTAAAATTGCCTATGAGTAGCATCTTGTTCCAACGTTAGTTTTAAAAGTGCTTTTACTGCATTTTTCTCATTTACCTTATTTTATTTTGCAATGTTTCAAGTGTGCCCTTAGTTTCTTTATTATTTAGATTTCACATCTTTAAAACATTTCTTTTCCAAATTGCATTATATTATTTCACTTATCATTTTATGTGTTAAATTTCAAAATAAAATGGCGAATTTGTTTAGTCCTTGTGGATTCGATCTTCTACTTTCCGCATACTTTTTACTTACATATATCGTGCTCGTAGTTATATTTTATTTGTTTGATAATGGATTATCGTGGGAAAATAACAACTTGATAAAATCATCATTTTAAACCGCGAAAAACCTTGTCATCAAAGGGATACAAGGACCTCAAAAAGTGTAGACTATAGGATACAAAGGAGGAGGACAAGTACGAGATACTTTTCTGATAGTACTCTCTCTCCTACAGGGTTAGCGTGCTAAGGACGTTTTATAAGATATGCCTGAAATAACAACTCTAAAACTTAAAAAGATAACAAATAGTTGAACCTTCACAGCTTCACATGGTATGAGTTGGTGAACCCATTTTTGTATTGTGTTTGTATGGATCTAGATTAAGGTTCAAAGAATAAATCCCCGCGTATTTGCGCAAATTTTGTCGTGTGTCTTCCTCTTGACCCCCGCTTGATTTGAGCCTTTCTACTATTTTACCCTCCATTTTTCTTCTTCGTTGACCACCGTATCTTTCCTCCTGCATCGATCTCCTTCTTGCTTCACGATGTCGATCATGGATGTCTTAGTCGGGACCCCACTAACACCTATATCGATTCCATAGACTCAACGTCATCAATAATTTGAGGCGATTCCCGAGAACCCGATCCAGACCTTGCAGGTCAATTTCCAGACTCCCCGTCTTCTGCCCATCCTGACACCCAATAAACTAGGATCACCTTTGTCCCACCTTCGCCGTTGTGAATGAGAGTCAATTACAGTCCACATCTTTTTCGTTCACAATACTCTGGAATTGACCCTAATTCCAGATTCATCTTGGCAGCTGAAGATTCAATTGCAAATGGTCTGATTGGGGATTTTTCACAATGCAGATAGAAGACAGTCTCAGTCCTGGATCTGAACACGGAATTCATCTCTTCAGACTCAGACCTTGAAATGGATCCTCAAGGAAAGGGCAAGGGTCAGCAGCCACCTACTCAACCAAAGCAAGGACATATGCCTGATTAGAATCAGGTGAACGCGCAATTGGTGGCATCTATCCAGGCCATTCGGTAGCAGCTGATAGAGAAAGCCCTAGTACAGACTGCTTTTCAGGATATGCTGAACGACATCATGAATAGATAAGCAGGAGGAGGAGGAGGAGACAGAACAGGAGGAGTATGTGGACCCCGTGAGAACCCCGACGAGGAAGAGCCATAACAAGGGAGAGCAAAAACCCACACAAAAAATACATGTACAAACATAATGAAGGACATGGTAGTAAATAAATCACCATAGGCTACCTGTTTTGCTCTCTGTGGTTCGACGTCTACATGCTTAATCACTATGCATCTTTTGGTAGAGAATAATAAATTTTAACCTCACTTGTGCTATTTATCACCCTTATTCATATTGTGGGTTAATTGTTGATCACCAGGGGAGGTGAGAGAGGTCAACACACCGACCGCGGTCTTGCCTTGTGAAACCGTGTGACCCACTTATTTTTTTCCCCTAGTTATCACTTAGCTACACTAACCAAGCTTCATAAGGAGATGTGACTACACTGGTCACACTCGAGTTATCTTCTCTTTCTTATAGCTTCTTACCCTTTTTCGATTGTAGACACAACACATACCTGAACTTAGAAGGGAATATCCCCCTCCTCAAGGATCGAGTAGCTGGATGAGGAAGCCATGGAGTGTATTACTAGGGTGGTCGGTTTCTTCGCCTCCTTAAGCATGAAGAGCTAACACAATTCACACACAATACAAATTGACTTTAAGGTTAATAGAGTTAGTGTGATGGGTGAGTGGATATCAACTGGTTGTTAAGGTTAACATGAATAAGGATTTGTGGAACTTGACGACTTTTAAGACTAAAATGCGAATCCTTGTTAAGTCTCTGATAAAATGCATACTCTAAGGCTCGATCATGCTCTATCATTTCTATGTTTTCATGAATTGGTTTAGGAAAACAAATTCATTCTAATTTTCTTTTTCCTTATTCTTCAAATAAGTGTCTGCTAAGGGACTAGCAAAGTTTAAGTATAGGGGGTTAATGAATCCATGATTCGTTAACATTTTTGTAGCATTTTATCTTAAAACCCTTAACAAATATATGTAATATGCATTAATATTCATATTTTATCAAAAGTGCATTCATGAATAAAAACTAATTATGCATGACATAAATAAAAACTAAAAAATAAAGAAATAAAAGAAAATAAGGTAGACTGTAAATATCTATATATTATACATAATGACTTAGAAAATAAAAATATATTTGTAAGACACATTTATATAAACTAACCCCCGAGCAAGTCATCATGACTTGGTCTATAAACAATAAAGTAGAGGAAGATAAGGAAGAAAATGCAAAAATAACTAATTGTATTTATTAAATATAAATTCCATTTATTTATTGTATATAAAATCTTCACCTAATTTTATTTAATTCATATGCACATATTTTTCAATAAACACTTCACCATTGCATATATAAAAATAGGTATAAAAATATAAAAATAAGTTCAAAATTTTAACATGTATATATGCCAAATATTCTGAACTCTAAATTATCAATTTCTCAACTTCCAAACCTCATAAATTTATGAACTCTAATTTTACTGTACTCACGTTTAGAATTCATGATATGAAATTATCTAATTAATGAAGGTGATTTCATTAAAAATGGAGTCTGTTTGCAAAAAGTCAGTCTTTGGATCTAATGACAACTGGGGTTTCCAGACTGCTGAATTTACTATGTACAAACTATTTATAGTACAATTGATTTAGTAATTTTAATTATTTTCATGATCTTGTAGTTTATTTATTAAAAATTCAAATATAAAATTTTTATTTAATATTTTAAATAAACAAAAAAACCCTTAAAATAGTTAAAATGAACTACAAAGTATATACTTGTATTTATTAATCTATGTAAAATAAATGATTAAAATCTACAAATATTCACACAAACCATATTTATTATTATATAAATTAATAAGTATAAAATGGTATCTTATTTAATAATATTCAATTAAAAATATAAATGCTATGTATATAACATATTATATATATTTATTGATATTTTATTTATATATTATGATATATATTATTTATATATGTATAATACAACATAGTTTAGATAAATTAATTATCTTCATTTTTCGTCTTTATCTATTTTCAAATGATGCCATATCATCGAGTGATGACCTTGAAGGTCATACACCTTCATTTCCCTAGGTGAATTCCTCCATTAGTTTCCTACTTTTTAGTTAGTTTTTATTCATCTTAGTAACCCTATTAGACTCTTTAATCATCATCCATATTTCAATTGCATTCAAAATCTCTTCCTTATTTGGTTTGTTTCTTTGCGAAATTTGAGCTTGAAATTAGTTGTTTTGAACAACTATTTAACACAAGAACCACATCATCTTTATGACAATTCTTTCCAAAATCGAGCAATTATCATTGTCTTGCAGGAATCTCAACCACTTGGAGCTATCACTCATCATCATCTCTAACGAGTTCATCGCATTATTTGAAGTTATTCATCAAAAAAAAGATGTGTGCAATCTATCATAGTACCTGGAAACCTAGAAAAGCTTTGATTGACCATCCATTCATCCTCCCAGCTCTCCTCGCAGCATGGGAGCTCAAAAGGGCAGGAGCCCCATTTGTCCCTACCTCCACCGCAGTAGACCATTGCACTGTCGCCAATCACCACCGCAATCGCTGATCACAGTAACTCTAGATATTTTGTTCTTCAGTTGGGGAAGAAGTCCCCAAGACCTCCGGGTGTGGAGGCTTATGATGCGTGGCTTAGACATATGGTCCATATAGCGATTCACCTTTTGATCTCGACTGTTCAGCTAAGATTTTGCATCTTAAACGCAGCAAGTTCAGATATTTTCACGCGTCGTAGAGATTTTCCATGTTTGCATTTAGGTCCCTTTGTAGGGACCTAAATGAAAAGATTTTATTTCTTTCTAGAGACTTTTATTACATATATACCCTTGTACTATTTGAGACTTTGGACAAGATAAAGACTTTATTTCTTGTTGATTTTTCTAGGTTAGTTACAACTACCCCTAGCGTGGTTTTGGTTTATTTTTTGAGGATTTTCATTATTTCATTGCCATGTTTTGATTTTTCAAACTTTGATTGCGTTGAGTTTTGTTGTGTGTTTCTTGAGATCTTTGCTCGATTTTCTTCGTCATCTTGAGACCTATATTTTGTAAAATAATTATTATTCATTAAACTAATTATAACATAATTTAGATAATTTAATTATTTATAACTTTCATTTTTATACTTATTTAAAATACTGTTATCTAATATTTATTTCCTATTTATTAACACATTTCTTGAATTTGTCCAACCAGGTGTTGACACGTGTCAACACCTGTTTCATCTTCCCCAAAGAACCCAAGCGGATGAGTCCGTTCTAATCTCCCACCTTCTTCAATTCATACCCGCCACCTCATCACCTCTATCTCTGATCTCCATCCTCCATCTTCTTCCTCCAACAATCACCTATCGTACATGCCCTTGACTCCCAGCTAACTCCTTCCAATCGTCCTATAAAATCCCCTCCATATAATCCTCTCCAACAAACTCATTCTTAAACCAGAACACAGCTGGTCAATCCACCACCTTCATCGTCATCCTCCGCCGTACTCCGGCTTTGACAGGGCCAAAGGCGAGCGTCGCATGGAAGAGGGAGCATCAGAGGAAGGTTCCATGGCTTCAACTAAGCCTTGCAATGCGGCAGCTGCGACGTAGAGCTCCGGCCACCGACCATCGAGCGAAGACTTCAGGTCATACACCTCATTTCCCAGGTAACTGCACCCACCCTTTTCGACTTTTAATTTCTCAAGTTGCATGCCTCAATTAGCCATCTTAAGTGTGTAGTTAGGACCTTTAATCATCATTCTTAGTCGCTATCGATTAGTCCATCTCCGAACTTGATTCTACTAATCCCAAATCATTTTTTCCATTCTTGTATTCCCACTGGTACATAAATTCTTGAAACAAATTATACCTTTGCAAACCATAAATTTGTTGGTCGATTCACGTGCGAATCGAGTAAGAACATCTTCAATTGCAGGTCCTTATTATTGCTAGAGCATCAAGTAATCATCTATATCTTTGAATATCAAAGAAGATTCAATTCAAGTAAAGCTTTCATCAGCTCACAGGCATAGATGAGTTGACGTCTTCTTTGAAGCCCCACCACCGCCTTCCTACACCTTTTGAGCAGCTCACCCGCAGGCAAGCTCGGAGGGAGAAGGAGTATCCCTCCTGGCCCTGCAGGAGGCCGAAGATCACAACGGACTACTGGGAAGAATTCAGATAAGGAGCTACCTTCGCCACATGCGCAAGAACAGGGAGGAACAACTCAAGAACTCGCGAGTTACAGGCTCGTGACACCTATCCCAATCAGACGGTTCAGATTGCGCGCCCCATTCTAATCGTGATCGTCAATCGTGAACCGGTGGAACATTTGCAACATGGGCCCAGACGAACTCTAGAACTTCAAACCCGCTCCATGGTTTCCAAAAATTACATTTAGGTCCCTACGCAGGGACTAAATGTAATACTTTTAATTTTCTTTGCAAACCAGCCCTTGTTAGGGACCTAAATATAATAGAACAAATTCTTTTTCTTTGCACTTATACCCCTGTGATGTAGGGATAATTTGGACATTGATTGCGTTGTATTTTTCTTTGATTTTTCTAGGTTAGTTACACAACTACCCTAGCGAAATTTCTTGTAATTTTTCGTTGATTTTCATCGCGTATTTTTTGAATCGATTTTTGTAAGTTTATGTCATTTTTTATTATTTTCTTGAGTTTGTTGTAAAATTAAGAAGAGGGTAAAATTCTTGAGATTCTTTCCTTCATTGAAAATCATCGTATGGTTATTTATCCTCCTCGAGTTCGACCCAGTGGAACTTACCTGGATAAAAATTAGTTTAAGGGATTAAAATAAGAGAGACTCTTATTTGTTCTTCTCGTTTCTGTATCTCTCCTATCTAAATCCTGATTTGTTTGATTAGCCGAATCTACCTTCGTGGTTTTTTCTACATCTACAACTAAATTAACCGCGGGTTGGATTTGCTTTTATCAAAATGGCACCATGGTAGGGGAGGCATTAACTCTACTCCGATTTTCAACATTATTTTGAGATTTTTTCGATCTTCTTGATTTTACGGTTTTTTGATTTTCTTTTTGTTTTTTTGTCTTATTTTGTTTTACGGATTTTATCGATTTTCTTCGGTTTTTAGGGTTTTTAATTTCTTTGATTTCTTTCGGTTCTTATTTGTTTTTTTACTGCTTTTTGTGTTTGTTCTTTTTAACTAATTTTTCCAGGGCATGTAGGATCAGCTGACTTCTTCGGAAGCCAAGACACTTGAAAGCGCAGAAACCGATCCCTTCTCTCACAGGTCGATTGCAGATGAGTAGAATTAGTTAGATTTTTTACTTGTAATATTTTTGTAATAAAAGAGGGAACTTGCCCATTTTTCTGTTTTTTAGAAGGGGCACCGTAGGGCATCCCGACTTGTACCTCCCTCCCTCTTTCTCAGGGTATGCTTCACCGAGTGATGTGCATTCGGGGGAACAGGGCACCCACCATGGTTTTCTCGCATCGTCGATTTTATGCAGCTTTTTACGAGTCTAGGTGATTCTTTAGGAGTTTTTCAACTTTTTTTGTCTCTGCTTGTGCTTCTTTACGAGTCTAGGAGTCGCACTTAGGTGATTCTTATCTAGGATAAATAAAAAAATAAAAAATAATGTTAGACGTGTTTGAAAAAAATCAAAAAAAGGTGAAAACTGAACAAATAAAATCGGGACTACTTAACTACTTGATCTAAAAATAAACGTAAAGATCATTTGATTTGGGAGAGCAACCCCCACATATGGATTCCAGGTACACTTCCAGACATTGTGAGTGAGGGATGACACTTAATGTTAGAATCAAAGTCCGAGTTTCTCTCGGAATACTACTTAGTCCATACACCTAATCACTGTTCTTCAGTGGGTACTCTCGGGTAGCCAGCAATGGTTCGATTTTACTTAGCATTGTGGGAGGTTTAGAGGACACCATAGTAGCAAGGTCCTCAAGTAACACGGGTAGCCAGAAATGGTCTGTACTTACTCCCATACTTGCTGAGAATAAGTGGTTTACTGTAAGGACTCGAGATAGTGTTTCGGGGCAATTCCGGGCACCTATCAGCTCGCGTTAATCTGTTGTAATATATGTCTTCTAACATAACCCTAAAAATTAAAAGATAAAGGACCGAACTTTTATGGTCATCACTAGGTTGTGTTGGTAAATCCAGGACTGTTTTGTGTTTGCTTCAGAGGCATGCGTTACAGCATCTTATATGCCTTTACTTCCGATCTCTTGACTTGGCAACGTGCTCTCTCGACTATCCTTTTTACATCGAAGATGATGACTCGATGGCTTTTTTGCTCAGACTCTGTGAGCTCTCGACGATCCACCATTCGTCATACTTCTTCATAGACTCAAGATGACCCTCTTCCTGAGTCGGTCCCATCTAATATCGAGTCAGACCCAGACTCCCTTGCCTCCCAGCCCATCTTTTGAGGTAGACCCCTGCCTCAAAACATCATCTATTTCTCCACACAGTTTTCACTGAGATCTTATGAGACTTTTTCCTTCCCAGAAGATTCAAAGGGTATAGATCGCGGGAAGGGACCAGTCAAGGATCGATCAGATGAGGAGCAGAACACAGATGGGAGACCAGATCCAACCACAAACATCATAAACAGGATTCTAGAAATGCTTAGTAGATGAATTTACAGAAGTGAGATCAGTTTATAGTCCAGAACAAGCTGCGAGCTGTGACCGTCGTACTGAGAATAGGAGCCGGGAATCCACCACTGCCTGATGTGGTTCCTGCAACACTCAGAGACGAGTATGACCCTAGAGCCAGGATGCTACATCATTGGATTCGATTACCACCAAATCAACGGACACACGAGTTACGCTCGTCCTTTATTTCATTTCTTCCCAAGTTTTACGAGAATGTCATAGAGGAGTTGTTTACCTTTATGCAACAGTTCGAGATGATTTGTGGTACGGCCAAATATCCAGGTGTTATGCTAGAGGTCATTCTCCTCGAAGCCTTCCCCTTCGCATTAGCAGATAAGGCTCTTTACTGGATTAGTCATTTGGGGAGGGGATATCAACGTGGGATGACCTGAAGTCCACGTTCCTATGTAAATTTTTTCCTCTAGGATGGACGAACATAATGAGGTGCCAGATCTCCAACTTTACACAAATGCTGAACAAATCTTTCCATAAGGCGTGGGATCGATTCAAATATTTTACTAAGAGATGCGCCCATCATGAGATACCTTTAAAGGTGCTAGTTCATAATTACTTCGGAGGACTCTAGCCGGATGTCTAGGGCCTTGTGAGCGCCGCATGTGGCGGCAGTTATTAGAATAGGGATGTCGAGTCTGTTTGGTCCATCTTTGAGGGGATGGCAGAGAACTCGAGAGTTGTTGACTCTACTCAGGAATTCCAGAAGGCCCCACAGCCACCACACCACCGAGAGCATCATAAGGTGGTGAATATTTTGGATTCTGAATCAAAGACCAACATGGGATACATTAGTGAAAAGTTAACATTGGTAGATGTGATTCAGAAACAAGTTCAAGACCAGTAGCTACTACAAGAGTTGGAGAAACTCTCGTCACTTCCTCAACAGCTGAGCGATCTGACAAAGAAGGTGACGGACCTGCAGCTTCAGTACCAGCAGTCTCACGCTTCTTCGACCTCTCAACCAACTCGGAGATCCGTATCCACTCCTCCCACCCGAAAGATCCACTTCATCCAGAGCGAGCTGGGTCAGCCTACGAAGACTCCGCATATTGATTGGCATAAGGACTAGTCTTATGCAAATCCAATCCAGATCAGCAACCCTGGAGACACTGATGTTGAGCCTTAAGACACTCTTGAGATCAATGGGATATGGTACACTCTGATTTAGCCACCATCACAGTTTACTCCTCAGAGCGTACACCACCAGCAACAGCCACATCATTACAACCATCTGCAGCATGGTCGTCCGCAAATTCAACACTGGCAAAATTTCACACAGCAGCAATCTCACCAGAATGCTTATTAGAGACCACATTCTTTTCACCAATCTTCTTCGCATTCATAGCCAAATCATTACAAACAACAGCAACAGTCTCCATTCATACCCCAACGCTCTCTGTATTCTTACACTCCGCAACATCATACTTAGAGGCAGGAGAGAGTAGAGAGCCAGGGTTACTGCACTAAACCTGAGATATCTTCTCAAGCTCTGGCATTGAATCAAATCATGGATATGTTGAGCTCTCTCCAGACCACACATGAGACCAAGATGGAGCGGGTTAACCATCATTTCGATGAGTTGACTACACCCAAGACCACTCTTCCAGCCCATCCTCAGATGAACCCGAATAAAAAGAGGAGGCACCCAGATCAGGTAGACAACACGATAGGTACGGCCTCTTGTCCAGAATTTCTATCTAACTTCATTTGTCTTAGGAGTGGTAGATCACCACAAGTACCTGATTGGGAAAAGGAGAGGGCATAGGATGAGGATTGAGGGCTGATCCATGATACTCATATTGATGTTGAGGAGGAGGACCACAAAGATGATGAGGATCAGCAGCTTGACGTTTGGAGAGAAGGGAGCGATCCCGAGATAGTCGATATGGACTTAGGCAAATCAGACAATAATACCACGTTGGGCTATGCAGTTGTAGATAATTCTGAGATTCTCGATGAATAAGTTGATCACGATTTGAATAAAAAGAATTTTGTTGTTCCAGAAATTGTTCCTTTTCCCGATTCTTTGTATGGAAAAGGTAATAACAAATCCAAAAAGAATGATGTTACTCCAAAGACCGATAGTCTATTAAAAGGTCACATCATTCTGAAGATTCCACTTCACAATGCCTTGGATCATTTTCCTACGCTCAAGAATTAGTTGAGGAACAGATGTAAAACATGTAGGAAAAAGAGTTCACGAGTTGAGAAACATGTATTGACCAAGGCAACATTATGTGCTATTCGGAACAAGATATCAAAGAAGAAGAAAGATTCTAGAGCTCACTATGTCACATGTCAGATTGAAGATTCCACATTCCATCATACTCTCTTAGATAATGGTTCCTTGATCAATTTACTTCCATCCTCTTTGCTTGATAATCTCAAGCTTGGTCCTCTCTACCAATCACGAGCGATACTTCGAATTGCATATCGATATGTAAAGAGACCTAGAGGCGTGTTGAGGAACATTATCGTAACCGTTCAGGGCTTGTGGTCTCCAGTGGACTTTATTGTCCTAAACATGACGTGCCCGACGCAATTACATCTTGCTCCAATCATTCTCGGGAGACCCTTCTTGCAGACAGCGAGAGCTCTCTTTGACTATCATGCTAGGAGAGTATCATTCCATACAGACAATGGAGAGATACATATTGTGATGGTGAGAGAATGTAGCAGTCCTAGATCAGTATTGTCATTTACTTCAGAGGACTCCAATATTGTAGAGGATTGTCATAACATAGATGAGACACATTCTCTTGATCTTGAAAGCATTTATTTCGATACCCATGATAGCCTACAGGAAGATAGGGTAGATCACACGGTACCTAGTTCTGCAGATGACTGTTTATATATAGATACATAGTTTACATCAGATCCATATGAGCAGTTAGTAGCAATAGACATCTAAGTGTCACAGATTGAGAGTACATATATTCCAGCACGAGAGTCAGCCGATTATATATCACAGATCATACAATCTATTTAGCGTAGAGAGTTAGATGCTGTAACGGTTACACATATATACACCTTCTATAGTCCGTCTCCATAGATGCATACTTCTGAAAAGCGATCTATGTCACATTCAAAGTCCATTTACAGAGATGGCTCTACTTGTTCAACCGAGGATCGGTACACACATAAAAAATAGAAGATTCGGTATGACCCTGGTTGAAGTGATCTACTTTGTATAGGATGCATGACTACTCTTCCACTTCATTTCATCCTATACAGAGACATGTGAAGTCATTTGGTTTTCTAGAGTACACACTTGTATATCCTTCGTAGATCACAATCATCCCCATTTTTTTCGTCTTCTATGCTTAGGATACCAGATCCTAAGTATAGGGGGGACCGAAAGCCCACTAATTCTCGTTTTCGATTTTGATCTTTTTACCTTTTTTTTGAATATCCTTTCTTTTACTTTAATCACGGGTCCTAATTTTGGCCACTCTTTTCTATACTTAGGATGCCTTATCCTAAGTATAGGGGGACCGAGTGATTTTGTTTTTATTTCTTCTTTTGTTCCTTTGGTTGTATATTCTCTTCCTTAGTCACATCATTTTTGTTCCAGTATACTTACGATGACATGATCGTAAGTATAAGGGGGTCGACCGACTTATATTCTTTTGTTCTTTTTGACCCACTTTTACTTAGCATGATTTATGTCCTCCTTTTTTCTTTTGACGCTATGAGGACATCCACAAGCTAAGTATAGGGGGTGTGTATATATTGTATATATACTTTTATCTATAACTCGTACTTTTATGTATTTTCTATATCTATAAAATCCATAAAAAGTGGGTCAGGGTTAATTTAAAATCCACCTATTTATTTATTTAAGTTATAAAATACTTGTAAATAAGTAAAATATGCGTAAAATTCTTATTTAAAATTCTTAATTTAAAATATGTATTTAAATCTTGTATTAAAAATATGTATAATACTTATTTAAAACTCTATCTATTAAATTATGTGTAAAATTCATGTAATCCTTGTAAAATCCTTTGTATATAAAATTTGTAAAAGTCATTAGTTAATTAATCCAAATAAAATATGGGCAAATTATCTTGTAATATTCTTGTACATAAACATGTTTAAAAAATCTCAAAATCCATTAAAATTGTAAAATCCATAAAAATTACAAATCCTTAAAATCCATAAAAATAAGCAAAATTCAAAAAATATATACCTCACAAAAATGGTTGCATTTGCATTAGTATTTTTCAGAATAAGTTTGATTTATAAAACTGAAGATTGGGAAAAGTCTAAAGGATGGAGCTTGATTACGGCCTTTAACTTTCATTATAAGGAGCCTAGTTAGGAACTGGAGTTTAGACTCTTCAGGTCTTTGACTTAAATCTTTGGGTTCCATGAGACCATGTTTGGGAAGTCAACTCGAAAGTGCCTAAGTAGAACACTTGGTGTCATCCGTTTAACTCTTTATCAGTGAACCAACTTTGGACACATTTACTTTGCACTTAGCTCAACTTGCATGAGGATGCAAAGGGCAATCCATTTTAGTGGTTCATTTTCATCCTTGTCTAGTGCCGTTGACATCTAAAGACGATAGAGATTGGGTTGCAATAATCTCTTCGGATGAGGGAAGGATATGTTGGCACAATATTTCCAAGACCTCAAAAAATTGGATGAAATGAAAAGATGCTATATTCGTCGAGGCACAAAGAGATGAATGCATTAAAAGAAACATTACAAAACCAACTCAAAGAAGAAGCCACCAAATACAAATACGACCACAATGGTCCGAGCTTCCACATATTAATTGAGACTTAGATACACCAGCTGGGCTTCACAAGGAGATGCGTCTTCACTGGTCGTACGTTAGTTCTTATTTCATTCTTCTACTTTCTCTTTATATTCGACTGTGGACACAGCACGAACTGACCTTAGAAGGGAATACCTCCCTCCCCGGGGAAAGAGTCGCTGGATGAAGAACCAAAGGGAGTATATAACTGGGACTTGTGGTTTCTTCGCTTCTTTCAAAGCGGGAAGAGCTAAAATAATTCACACACAGTACAGATTGATTTGAAGGTTGATAGAGTTTGCGATATGAATGATTGGATCTAAACTGGTTGTTGAGGTGAACTTAAACAAGAATTTACAGAACTTGAGGGATGTTGAGGCTAAAATCCTAATCCTAGTTAAGGCTCCGACAATTTGCTTGTTTCAGGCCCGATCGAGCAATGTCCTTTGTCTGTTCTCATGAATTGATTTAGGAAAACAAATTCATTCTAACTTTCTTTCTTTTTCCCTTATTTTTCAAATAAGTGTTTGCTAAGGGACTAGCAAAGTTTAAGTATACAGGGTTGATGATTCCATGATTCATTAAAATTATGTCTACATTTTATCTAAAAATCCTTAACAAATACATGTAAATATTCATTAATTTCAACTTTTTAACAAAACTTTATTCATGAATAAAAATGCACTTTTATGCATTAAAATCATCTAAATAAATAAAAGAATAAAAAAAGATAATAAAAATAGAGGCAAATTACAGATATGTATATATGTACAATATGACTTGTAAAAATAAATATAGATGAAAGATATATTTATAACCTAATCCCCGAGACCAAGTCAGCATGCATTGTTCGACAAATAAATTAGTAGGGGAGGTAAGGAAGAAAATAAATAAAAATAATTATATTTACATCTTATACACTCTTTATTAATTATCCAAAAAATACCAAAACTTTATAGATTTTTCATTAATTCATATGAACATATTTTTCACCAAACTCTTCTCCTAATTATTTCTAAATGTATAGAAAATTATAAAAATAAGTTAAAAATATCACCTTGCATATATGCCAAGAAATGAAACTTGTAATTTGTCAAAATCTCTACTTCCGAAGATCATAATTTTCTCATATGAACTCCAATTTCACTCTACTCACCTTTAAAGTTCATAAAATAATATTCCCTAATTAATAAAGGTGATTTCACTACAATTGGAGTCCATTTGCAAAAAGTCGATTTTGGGACCTAACCACAACAGGGTTTCTGGGCTATTTATTTTATATAGAACACACTATTTATTGTTTAATGATTTTATAATTTCTAAATATTTTCTTGATCTTTTATTTTAACTTTAATTTACTTCATAGTTTTTGTATCTTATTTATTATTTTAAATAAATCAAAAATCTTAATTTATAGGTATAAATGAATTGTATACCCTATATCTATATTTATTAATATACTTAAATTACTTTATTAAAATCTACAAAAAATCAAAATCCAAAACTTATTATTTAAGTATTATTTATACCTATTTATTGATATAATATATATATTTCATAGAATAATTATTATTTATTAAAACTAATTATACCATAATTTAGATAATTTAATTATTTATAAATTTCATTTTTATACTTATTTAAAATACCATTATCTAATATTTATTTCCTATTTATTAATACATTTTGTGATTCTGTCCAACCAGGTGTTGACACGTGTCAATGCCTGGTTCATCTTCCTTAAGAAACCCAGGCGGGTGAGTTTGTTCTAACCTCCCAACTTCTCCAATTTCTACCTGCCACCTCATCACCTCTACATCTGATCTCCATCCTCCAACTTCTTCCTCCAACAACCACCTATCACACCTGCCCTTGATTCCCAACTAACTCCTTCCAATCATCCTATAAAACCCCCTCCAAATCAGCCTCTCCAACAAACTCATTCTTAAACAAGAACACAACTGGCCGATCCACCACCTTCACCATCGTCCTCCGGCGTACTCCGACTGTGACAGGGCCAAAGGCTAGCGTCGCATGGAAGAGGGAGCATTGGAGGAAGGTTCCATTGCATCAACTTAGCCTTGCAATGCCACAGCTGCGATGTAGAGCTCTAGCCACCGACCGTCGAGCAAAGACTTGAGGTCATAGACCTCACTTCCCTGGTAACTGCATCCACACTTTTTGACTTTTAATTTCTCGAGTGGCGTGCCTCAGTTAGCCATCTTAAATATGTAGTTAGGACCCTTAATCATCATTCTTAGTCGCTATTGATTAATCCATCTCTGAACTCAATTCAACTCATTCCAAATAATTTTTCCCATTCTTGTATTCCCACTGATACATAAATTCTGGAAACAAATTTTACCTTGCAAACCATAATTTTGTTGGCCAATTCACGTGCGAATCGAGTAAGAACATCTTCAATTGCAGGTCCTTATTATTGCCGGAGCATCAAATAATCATCCCGAGCTTTAAAGATCAAAGAAGATTCAATTGAACTAAAGCTTTCATCAGCTTCCAGACATAATTGAGTCATCGTCTTCTTTAAAGCCCCACCACCGCCTTCCTACACTTTTGGAGTAGCGCACCCATAGGCGAGCTTGGAGAGTCTCCCTCCTAGCCCTGCAGGAGGCTGAAGATCACAATGGACTGCCGGGAAGAATCAGAGAAGGAGCTACCTTCGCCACCTACACAAGAACAAGGAGGAACAACTCAAGAACTCATGAACTATAGGCTCGCGAAACCCGTCCCAATCAGACGGTCTAGATCGCGCGCCCCATTCTAATCGTGATCGTCAATCGCAAACCAGTGGAACATCTGCACCATAAGCCCAAAAGAAATCTTGAACTTCAAACCCACTCCAAGGTTTCCAGAAATTACATTTAGGCCCCCGCACAAGGACCTAAATGTAATACTTTTTATTTTCTTTGCAAACCAATCCCTACTAGGGACCTAAATGTAACAGAATAATTTCTTTTTCTTTGCACTTATACCAATGTGGTGTAGGTAAAATTTGGACCTTGATTTTGCTATATTTTTCTTTGTTTTTTCTAGGGTAGTTACGCAACTACCCTAGCGACATTTCTTGTACTTTTTTATTGATTTTCATCACGTATTTTTCTCAAATCGATTTTTTGTAAGTTAGTGACATTTTTTAGTGTTTTCTTGAGTTTGTTGTAAAATCAAAAAGAGATAAATTCTCGAGATTCTTTCCTTCATCAAAAACCATCGTACGGTTATTCTGCCTCCTCGAGTTCAACCCAGGGGAACTTACCTGGATAAAAATTAGTTTAAGGGATTAAAATAAGAGAGACTCCTATTTGTGTATCTCGTTTCTCTCTCTCCTATTTTAATCCGAATTTTGTTTAATCAATGCGGCTTCTGCCTTCATGATTTTCCTACAATCGACATCTCTCTCAATTAACCGCTCGCACAAATCACGTTTATCGGATTATCAGAGACCAGTAGGGATAGTCAGTGCTAGATATGCAATGCCAATGCGGCCAGTTATCATTTGTGAGATCTTTGACACAAGGGTATAGATTTTATGGCATTGTTCCTTTCGAGCAATGGCTTTTGTGCATCCTTCATACAATGGATTATGTTAGTAGATGGGTGGATGTTATATCTGCATGAACCACTGATAGTAAGATAATGTGCAGGTTCACCGAGGGAACATATTATTTCATGGTTCGGTATTCCATGTATTCTTATTTCAGATAGGGGTAGCCACTTCATTAATAAGGAGGTGAAAAGCTAGTCAAGAATTATGACATTGATCAAATAGTAGTTTCTTCTTACCACAGACGAATGGCATGACTGAAGTTTCAAATAGGGAGGAGAAATCCATTCTGCAGAAATTAGTACGACCAGATATGATGAACTAGTCACAACTTCTAGACCAAGTTCTTTTGGATATCATACTGCATATAAAACTCCCTTAGGTACTTCTCCTTTCAGACTGGTTTATGGGAAGCCATGCCATTTTCCCTTAGAGATCATGCACAAATCTGAATGGGCCATTAGAGAGATTTCACTAGATATGTGTACATCTGGAAACAAGATGAAGATGGATCTGAATGAGCTAGTAGAGATTCAAAATCAAGAATATGAGAACACCTTCATTTATAAGGACAAAGTTAAGAGATGGCATGAAAGACACATTCGACACAAGATTGTTTCCCTTGGTCAGAAAGTCTGGTTGTTCAATGCATGATTGAGAATTTTTCCTAGCAAATTAAATAGTGGTAAGGACTGTATATAGTTAGAACGTTGCATGACACTAGAAGCATAGCTATATCAGGTGTGCCACATGGTGCAGAGCCATTCTTGGTGAATGGGCATATGCTGAAGAACTTCGTGAAGAATACTAATCATTTGGCTCGTGTTGAGGTAATCTACTTTGTACAGGATGCATGACTACTCTTCCACTTCATTTGATCTTGTACAGAGACCTGTGAGCCTTTCAATTTTCTAAAGTACACCACCACCTATATATCCTTCGTTGTTTACAATCGTCCCCATCTTTTGTTCATCTTTGTATACTTAGGATACCAGATCCTAAGTATAGTGGAGATCGATTGCCAATTGATTTGCGTTTTTCGATTTTGTTCTTTTTCCTTTTCTTTTGTTATCCTTTCTTTTACACTGATCAATGGTCTCTAATTTTTGGCAACATTCTTTTCTATACTTAGGATTCTTTATCCTAAGTATAGGGGGACTGACTGATTTCGTTGATCTTGTTTATCTTTTGTTCTTTTGTTCCTTCGTTTGTATATGCTTTTCCTCAGTCACCTCATTTTTGTCTTCCAATATACTTACGACGAGTTGATCGTAAGTATAGGGGGGTCGACTGACTTCTATTTTTTATTTTTTCACCCACTTTTACTTAGCATGAGTTATGTCCTCCTTTTTCTCTTTTGACGCTATGAGGACATGGCATAAGCTAAGTATAGGGGGTGCATATTATATATATATATACTTGTGTCCATAACTCGTATTTTTACGTATTATATATATATAATCCATAAAAAAAGTGTGTAATGGTTAATTTAAAATTTCACTTATTTATTTATTATTTACAAAATCCTTATTAATAAGTAAAATATATGAAAAAATCTTATTTAAAATTCGTAATTTAAAATATGTATTTAATTTGTATAATACGTATTTAAAATTCCATTAATTAGTTATTCAATTCAAATAAAATATTAATAACTTATCTTGTAAAATTCTAGTACATTTACTTGTTTATAAAAATTGAAAAAAAAATCCATAAAAAATACGAAGTCTTAAAATTCGTAAAAAAGTATAAAATCTTTAAAACCCATAAAAATGAGTAAAATTCAGAAAATATATTTCACAAAAACATGGTTGCATTTGCATTACTATTTTTCAGAATAAGTTTGATTTCTAGAACTAAAGATTGGGAATAGTCTAAAGGATGGAGCTTGATTATGGTCTTTAACTTTCATTATAAGGAGCCTAGTTTGAAAATGGAATTTAGACTCTTCATGTCATTGACTTAAATCTTTGGGTTCCATGAGACCATGTTTGGGAAGTCAACTTAAACTTTCCTAAGTAGAACACTTTGTGTCATATGTTTAACTCTTCACTAGTGAACCAATTTTGGACACTTGCACTATGCACTTAGCTCAACTTGCATGGGGGTGGCAAAGGGCAGTCCATTTTAGTGGTACATTTTCATCCTTGTCTAGTGGAGGGGATGTCTAAATACAAGAGTTGTGGAATTGAAATAATGCTTTAGATAAGGAAGGATCTGTTGGCACAATTTTTCCAAGACCTCAAAAATTGGACGGAATGAAAAGATGTTATATTTGTTTGAGGCACAAAAGGATTGACTCAGTGCAAGCAACATTAGAAAGCCAATCCAAAATGAAGCCACCAAATACCATATATGACCACAATGATCCAAGCTTCCAAAAAGCATGCACATCTTCATGGAGACAGCTACACTAGCTGAGCTTCACAAGGAGATGCGACTATACCGGTCACACTCCAGTTCTCTTCTCATTCTTATACATTCTCTCTACTCGATTGTGGACACAATACGACCTGATCTTAGAAGGGAATACCTCCCTCCTCGAGGAAAGAGTAGCTATATGAGGAACCAATGGAATAATGTTATTGAGATGGGTGGTTTCATTGCTACTTTAAGCAGGAAGAGTTAACGTAATTCACACACTGTACAAATTGAACTCAAGGTTAATAGAGTTAGCGATATGGATGAGTGGATCTGAGTTGGCTGCTGAGGTGAACCTAAATAAGGATTTGTGGAACTTGAGTTTGAGATTAAAATCCAAATCCTAATTAAGGCTCTGACAAAATGTTTGTTTTTGGCCCAACCAAGCTATGTCCTTTGTATGTTCTCATGAACTTATTTAGGAAAACAAATTCATTATAATGTTATTTTTCCCTTATTTTTCAAGTAAGTGTTTGCTAAGGACTAGCAAAGTTTAAGTATAGGGGGTTGATGAATCCATGATTCATTAACATTCTGTCTTAATATTGTCTTAAACTCTTAATAAATACATGTAAATATACATTAATTTCCATTTATTAACAAAACTTCATTCATGAATAAAATGCCATTTTATGCATCAATAATATGTAAATAAATAAAAGAATAAAAATAAAGAATACTAAAAGAAGGTAGATTGTAGATATGTATATATGTACAATATGGCATATAGATCATAAATATAGCTGAAAGGTATATTTATATAACCTAACCTTCGAGACCAAGTCAGCATGGATTGGTCAACAAACAAATAAGTAAGGGGAGATAAAGAAGAAAACCACAAAAAGAATTATTTATAAATTTTATACATTCTTCAATGTTTATCCAATAATTATCAAATCTTTGTTAATTTTTTTAATTAATTTATTTGTACATATTTTTCACCAAACTCTATTCCTATTTATTTCTAAAAATGTATAGAAAAATATAAAATAAAGTTAAAAATATTATCATACATGAATGCAAGAAATACAGCTTTTAAATTATCAATTTCTCAACTTCCAAACATCATAACTTTCTCATACAAACACTAATTTCACTCTACTCGCATTTGCAAAAAGACAGTTTTGGGCCTAATGACAACTACGTTTCTAGGTTAATTATTTTTTCTGTAAATACTATTTAAAATTTTATTGATTTTAGACTTTTTTAACTATTTTTTTGATCTTGTATTTTAATCATGAATTATTTCAAAAATTTTTGACACTATTTAATATTTTAAATAAATCAAATACCCTATGTTAAAGATGAATTTGACCTGTAGAATATATACCTATATTTTTATTTAAATTAATTTATTAAAATATGTAAAAATTCACATATACCATTTTATTATATTAATAATTAATACAATATAATAGTAATATATAATTTATTTAATTATTAAATTAAAAATCTAATATGTATTTATTAAGTATTATTTATACCTATTTAATAATAATAAATATATATTTCATAATATAACTATTATTTATGAAAATAAATTATACAATAAATTGTATATATATAATTATTTACACTTTTAATTTTTATACCTAATTTAAATAATTTATTAACTACTTATTAAATATTTTATAAGTTATTCATATTTCTGCCTACTAGGTGTTGACATGTGTCAGCACAAGGAGCTTCTTCTCCAAGATTCAGTTGGAGCTCTTCTATTCTAACGCCCTAACTTCTCTGATTTGCTCCCACGTCATCTTTCTCTCAAAACTCCATCTAAACCATTGAGCATATAGACTTAACAACCAACCTACTCGCTAACTCTAGGATCATCAACAACCTCCTATCGATTATCCTATTTAATCGTCCCTAAGATCGACTGTTCAAACCAACTTTTCCAAACTTTCTCCTAACCAGCAACCACATGTCTGACACCCCAACATCCAAGCCTTGCTCCACCTTCTACAGGTGACATCACCTAAGAAGAAGCTCCATGTGGAAAATTAATGTCATAAGAGACATTCCAAGGCCTTGACTGGCCCTGCATTGCACCACTGCTCGTGCAACTCTTGCAAAGATCGGTCGTCAAGCTACGACAATGGGGTCCTAATACCCTACAATCCCATGTCAACCACCTTCATCCTTCATTTTCCATTTACATTTCATCGATTCTAGTGCCTAATTAGCTGGTAAATCATTCTTATTAGTTCACCTTAATAACCATATCCATTTACATATCCAAATCCATGTCCAATCCGATTTAAATTCCACCTAATTTTGATCAGAAAACCCTCTTCCCGAACACAATATTAGACCTGCAATTTACTTAATTCTTGCTCGATTCATTGAGAATCGAGCATCAAATCACTCATTTATGGGTACCCATCATCTTCTGGAGTGTAAGTGACTTCATCTTTGACATATGTAGCATCATCTTCCCCATTGTTGATCCATCGAGCAGTGCAGTTGTTCTTCCAGGACTAGAGTTTGAAACCCTAGTTGACTTCTTCGACTTCTGATATCTCCCTTGACTCCACCTCACTGCAGGTGAGCTTGGAGGAGGAAGGCGACCTCCTCCTAGTCGTGTAGCGGCCCAACCATCATCGAAGATCGATAAGAGATCAAAATCGCTGCCACCCACGCTGGAACGTAGAAGAACCGATAGAAGAACACGCAATATAGCATGCTTCCATGTTTCCTGAATCGACTGTTCAGATCGCCCCGTGTCAATCTAACAATGGCCGTCAAGTTTTGAAACAGTGGAAATTTTGTGAAGATATCCTTGACAAAATCTTGAATTTAATCCAACCTCCAGACTTTATCATTATTGCAAATAGATCCCCGTGCAGGGAGCTATTTGAAGATTTGAGAAATTTTCTTGCAAATAGGTCCCTAACCAAGATCCTTTTTGAAAGAAAAGCTTTGTCTTTTCTTGTATTTTCTTCTACATATTTCTACACTAGGCATTGGACTACTTTGTGGACCTTGGACCCTATTCTGTCATTGTATTATTTTTACATTTTATCTTGCTCTATTTTCCGATAATTTCTCTGTAATTTTCATTTTCCAAACTTTGATCTGTTTTGTTTTTGTTTTGCTTCTCTTTCTCGAGCCCGCTGCTGGAGTCGATTTCTCTACTATATAGTATCTATATTCCTCTATTATTTTCACATACTATATTTTAAATAAATTATTTGAAAATATCCTTTTGAAAATCAAATAAAAAATGGAAAAATTAAAATCAAATAAAAAGTTTAAATATTCAAAACCAAAAAGAGTTTTCTCGATAAGAAGAAAAATAAAGAGAGATAAAATTATCACAAAATTATTTCTTCACTTGAGTTTTCACGAGCGTGATTTTCTGCATCCGTGTGTTTGACCCAGTAACACTTGCTTGGATAAATAAATAGTGGAACAAACTCTGATTTAGAGTTTGTTGATTTTTGTTTGATTAACCGTCTCTCTCTTTATGTGATTTCTACTTTGACACTTTTTCTACCGCTTGTTCAGGGACAATTATCAAAATTGAGCACATATCTTCCGGTTCAGCAATGAACGCGTATGGTCCCTTTGAGAGATCATATTACTCATATTCCCTTGTATGCACACTAGCTCGTCGGTGTATAGTCCTTGATTAGATCAACAACCTATCGATCTGCCAAATGTACATACGCAACATATAGTATCACATCTATCTCCGGTCAGAGAATGCGTGCCTATATCGTGACAGTAGACGACATAGGACTTGGTTATCTCGATCTCGTTAACTTATCTCTTTGACCTAAATTATCTAAGACCTCCGAATCTCGATTCCTAGGCAGAGGGCATGCATCAAGAGGTCGGTTAGATATCATCCTTTAAAGAAAGGATTGCCATCTCCTTCTCAGATTGTAGATCCTCTCTTAATAATCACTTGTCGGTGCTTGATGAGTCCTCAATCAAACTCTTTAGATGTCATCCAAGCACCAACCTCTATGATTCAACATTTGAATCGACAGCTTTATGATCATTAAGATGGCCATGGTGCATAACCCTAATTGTACTAAGTGACCTACAATGCAAATTAGTTATTCTTCATTTCATATCAGGGAATGATTTGCAATAGCATTTATTGCATAATGAATCATTGTGGGATCACATGCACAACAAGATAATGATAAATAATATTGTTATAATTTGACACTTTCAGACACTACACGGGTCTATTTTACCTAGTGTCTATTCCCTTGGGGACCTGCTTAGCTTTTACACGATTGTTATCACCTTCTTACTTTCATTCTACCTATTTTTCTCTTTGTATTATTTTATTTCTTGTGTTTAAGTTTTTTTACCTTTTTATTTTTTGTGTTTTCACTAATTGAGCTCATAGACTTTAGTATTACTTGATCGATTAATCTAGGTCTAAAGCCATAATACACTTCTAATTACTATAATCTACCACATTTGGACTTAGTCAAATCAATGGGTTCTTCATGATAATAGCAATTCTTGTCTTAAGGTGATTTCATTGATTGCATGTACATATAGATTAGGGTTAAGTTCATGTGTGGATCATACTGCATGTAGAGTGTTAGAGTAAGGTACACCTTCTATCTCGTGCATGCATTCATATTTTTTACATGCATTGGCTTTTCCAAATTCTCCCCTGGTTTCTTTTAGATTAAGGAATAGTTGAGAAACATGATCTTTTTTAGGCATTATTGAAAAATACTCAAAATTAAAAATCCAAAAAATTAAAACAAGGAGACTACTAAATAAACTTTGACCTAACAAAAATTTGTAATGGACTTCATCGTTCTGGGTTCATAAACCCCTAATTGTTATCAGGTACCCTCCAGGCTAAGTGAGGCACGACCCTTATGGAATAGAGCTCAAATCGTAGTGAGAGTAATGCTTTGATTATCGCATGGGTCTATGAAGTAATAACGCTTCTATCAGTGTAGGGGCAAGTAGGGCCGAGTCTGATTGTGGGTTTAGTCTGAATTACTTGAGCATATGGGTACTACAATAGTGGGACGCTATATCCTCATTCCACATCCGAGTACCATTCAGTTGATTCACTACATTTACTTCCTCTCTCTATTATTTGGCTAAGTAGCTGGCCCAAATGCGATATCAATGACCATGAAAAAGTAAAGGCTGCTAGTTATAAGGTAGTGGGAACTGGGAAGTACAATATGCTTGTCTTGTAATAATCACTCACCTATAAGGGTAGCGATAAGGATCTAAGCTTGAAAGATTGTTTATTACAACAAATAAAAACCGGCGATAAATAATGGAACCTTTGTGTCTTCACTGGTATTGAGTTGGTGAATCCAGTTGCATTATGGTTCGTTGGATCTAGTTTAGGTCAAAGATCATAATCAGGCATAGTTGTGCATTTTTTTCTTGCATCTTTTCATTTCTCTTCTTCATTTTGCTCGCTTTGAGCCTTTTTTCTCTTAACATTATTCCTTATATATCTTTGTATTCCTTACTCCTCATTTTATTTCCTTTTGTTTCTCAAGATTTCGCATCTGTTATGGATTTGTTCAGACTCTACAAACAACGACATCGATTCCCTAATTTTGACATCTTTAATAATTTGGGGGTGATTCCATAAATATTGGTTCAGACTTTGCGGACCGCTCTCAAGACTCCACGCTTTCCATTTCACCAAATAATCAAGATCACTCTTTTCCCGAATTATCTTCTTTTCAAATGACCAATCTCCATTCTTATCCCCCACTCTAATAATGTTCAGGATCGATCCTAATCTTGAACATTTCTCAACATCTGCTGCATATTTTTATTTTGATCGGGAATTATTTCCCATTGCAGATCAAGAACTCGATCAGGATCTCACTTCATCGTACTTTAAACTAGAGATGGCTTCGCATAAAGGGAAGGATTTCATTCTAATCAGAATGAGGTCAACAATCAGATGCTCGCCTCCGTATAGGAGATACAATAGCAGATGATTGAGCAAGCCAATACTCAGACCGCCTTCCAGGAAATGCTCATGCAAATGATGAGGTATCAGGAAAACCGAGGAGGAGGAGAAGGAGGAGGAAGAGGATGAGAGAACTAGTGTGGAGGATATGAACTCCAAGAAAATGAACATCATGGAGAAGAGGATCAAAGGAGAGAGGCACCAAAGCCCACATTGAAAGAAACATATAGTCCTAGTGTTGGTCAAGTAATTGAGTGGATTCTCATCCTGCAGATCCACAAACATTTGGAACTCAAGCCACAATTTCTCTCCTTGTTTCCTATTTTTCATGACAACACAAATGAAGAACCTTACATTCACTTGCAGCAATATAACATAATCTGTGGTTCCATGCACTACCCCAACAATAGAATAGAGGTATTTAAGATGATCACCTTCCCATCTAGCCCATAAGATAAGGCTCAATAGATAATCAACCATCTTAGGAAGGTGATGACGACCTAGGATGCACTGAAATCATCATTTTGCACAAGTATTATCCCCTAGGTCATCTCAATTACATGAGAGCCCTGATTTCAAACTTCCCACATTTGTCCCATGAGCTTATTCACGAGGAGTGGGAGCATTTCAAGGACCTACAAGAGAAGTGTCCCACCGTGATATCTCGAAGACCAATTTGGTTCAAAACCTTTTTGATTGGTTGAATCAGGACAACTAGAAGCTGGTAGATGCCATGTATGGTGTATCTCATTTTAATAAGGATGAATATGTGGTCTAGTAGATATTCAAGGAAATGACTGAAGGTTCAACCGCACTCTCTTCATCATGTGCATTCCAAAAGACGTCGTAGATCCTCCACAGAATCATCAACATGACAACATATTTTGATGAGGACATGAATGAGAGTTCCAACCTGAACATTATCAGGAACCACCTATCTAAGGTCGACATAAATAAAAACCTCATATGACCTAGAGAAATTGTTGGTGATTGAATAGAGGACCAAGAGTCTAGATAAACTCGACCAAATTGCCAAGTAGTTGGAGCTCCTAGTGAGCTTGATCAACTCATGTCAATATGTGGGTGCAACAGCAAGGACGTCTGTTGAGCTGAAAGAACTATCTTAGTAGCAGAGTCTAGGGCGGCCACGATATGTTCAACACATATATTACGTACAAGTACCTGACCTGGTACCATCATCACCACAGTAACAGATACATATGGTTGTGTACCATACAGAGCTCTGACTCTTTTCTAACCATTCTTTCCACCTCCACCCCAAATTCAGGAGGTGAATGGTGTGTGGAGTAATGAACAACATTTGACCTAATGTGGAGGACATTGGAAGAGTCAAACATCAACAAACCGGTCATTCCACCAGTATCAGGGTGGAAGGAATGTCCAGCAAAACCAACTTCACCACCAGTCTCCGAACAAAGCTAACACATGGAGTCATAGTAATTAGCAGTTGGTATATCGCCAACTATAGTACTATCATCAACATTTGGCTGCTCACTACCAAAATCAGTTTCATCCTCCTCAATATCATCAGTAGCATCCTCCCCATCCGTATTCTTTGAATTATCAGATGCATCCTCCACCCAATTACCAAAGTCAGCGTGGTCAGCACGTTGAATTCTTACAGGTCGTGCATGTGAACCATGTACTAGATTACTTGGATCAACTAGTGAAGAGCCAAACTCAGATGAGCCAGAAGCTCGATGACCTCACTACTGCAAAAACTATCATTCTCGTGCATGTTGTGGTAAATCTCAAAAATTTACAACACAAGGAGTAGGTAGTTTGTAATGGGTCATCCATTGTGACTCTTAGGAGAGGTAGGACCATGCAACCATCTGCAATTGCTAAGGGAAAGAATAAGGCTTCAATGGGTGAATCGTTAGCTTCTAAATAAACCAAACCTACAGTAGGTCTGGGTGAAGGAGGAGGAGGAGGAGCCGCACCAAAGAAAATACAAAAGATAAAGAAAATGAATAATGCAAAACAAAATAATAGCCAAGGCCGAGTTGTGCATGCCAAGGAGATGCCAGCTTCAATAATAGACCTATTACTTGACGACAAAGTCAAATTTCCATTTTCAGCTCTCCTCCTGTTTTGGATGACTGCACCCCTTCTAGTCATCTAATTGCTAAAATATAATTCTATTGTAAATAAGAACTTTGATTTCAGTCATGTAATATTCATTTTCTTGATGCAATAAAAATTCCTAAAAAATAGAAAACTAAAAAAACCATTGTCTGATCTCGCCATCGTGGAGATTTTACAAAATATTTTTCCTGAAATGCCTTTGTTAAAAGCCATGGAATACATGCCTAAAGTAAAGAAAGGATTGAAGGAGGCATGTACCTCAAAGCGTCAACCCTTCAAAATCAGACGCAACCGCTTTGTAAAGCATATCCTAACCATGGCTACTGTGAATGAGATCAACGATCTCCTAGCTAAGATGAAAGGCAAGGGAGGACCTTTAATCAGATGTGAAATTTTCAATCAGATTTTTGAGAAAACATTGCTTGATAGTGGTTCCTCCATTAATCTCATACCCACGTCACTTCTTAAGGAATTCAGGCTTGATCTACTCAAATCAACTAGAATGATCCTTCTAGTTGTTGATCGATCCATTAATCAACCTCAAGGTTTATTGGAAGACGTTATCTTAACCGTGTAGGATGTGATATTCCTAGTGGACTTCATTGTCTTGGACATGGATTCGTCTTGATCGTTACTCCGGACACCGATCATACTCGGTCGACCATTCCTTCGAATAACTAAAGAGGTAGTTGATGTGTATAGAAATATCATGTTCCATTCTTGTAGTGATAAGGTCACCATTGACATGAACAGAGAACACATCTTAGAAAAGTAAGCCAGAACTGAATGCAGAAGACTGTGACATTGTTTATGATATTAGAAATTCAGATTTATCTTTGAATGATATTTTCAATAAGAAAACATCTTTTTTTGAGGAGGACCTGGAAGTACATTCACATATGTTCCTTTGTTGATAGGGAGGTTGAAGATGATATGATCGAATTATTTAATGAGAATTCATCCCAGATCGAATAAGAAGAAACCATTGCAGATATGTTCGGTATATTATTAACCAAGGTCTATACACCGATGTGCTGGTGTGTATGTAAGGGCATGAGTAATACGATCTCTCAAAGGGATCATACAAGTTCAGTTACTTAACAAGAAGACATGAGCTCACTCATGAGATATTGGGAAGAATCAAATTCCATGCATGGTCATCTTGCTTTTGAAGATTGACTGAATTTGTAAGGTTTGATATATGCTTTTGGAAAGTATATGATCAATACCTAGTTATGATATATTCTTTTGGAAAGTATATGATTGATGTCGACTCCCAATAATCGAATGAGAAAATTAATGATAAAACCCTGAAGTAGACAGTGTAAAATTGATCTAATACTTCAGGTTTATTCTGGGTCTTCTAGTATGCAGGATGTACATTTATTAGGAATACCTGAGGGTGATGTGATCATAATGATTGTATAACCATGACGCTTCCATTCCTAGTGAGTGATGAAACGGGTTTGGATTGTAGTGACTCCTCTCACTAGAGAAGTGATCTGATCTTGGTCCAAATATTGGACATTGATATGAATGTGATTCAAATGCAATGAGAAGATTATATTTACGGTCTTGATTCAATCAAGCATCTATGAGAGGTCCGCAAGATCTGGATTTGAGATGTGATCTGAATATCCAAGTCACTATACGTGGAACAATACAATTGCCATGTCCTTATCTCCAAGTATCCGCGGAGAAAGCATATTGTTCTTCAAAGAGTTTAAGATTGTTCCACTATTGAATTATATATCTAAGCATTGAGATGTTGATAAATAAATGTGATTTAATTATCATTAATAGTATGAAATTGATTCATATTATTTGACCATATAAGGAGAGTTGTCTAAGATAATTAAATATGATTTAATTATCAAAGATGTAAATAATGTGAATGTGTTTCTTGTTATTTGGGCACATGTACTAGAGATCCAAGATGTTTAGATATGATCTAATTATCAAGAATATGATTAATGTGGATAACACTATCCACAATAATCATGGACATTAGAATATGATTTATAATATAATGGAGAGATTTAATTATAAATAGAATTTGCAAATTATATGTTGTTGTGAATGTGATTCACAATAAACAATTAATTGTAAATCTAATTTACATATTATGTCGGATATATGAATATGATTCATATTTATCAATGGCATGATTGAAGTTTTCACAAATTTAATTTGGAATTATTTTTTGAAGATAAATGCAATGATTGTTATTGTATATTAATTAATTTATATATATAAATGAAGATATTATCTCTTTAATGATGGTCGTCCACCTTGACTTGTTCAAGGGAGTGGACGGTCATCCTATTTATAGTAAAGAAACTTTGTCTTCTATATTACCTATGTATATTAATTAATTTTAAAATGAACTAATTATTATCTTGAAAAAGGATAAAGTTAGTTTGTTTTAAATTAATAGTTGTTGTTTTTGGAGCAACAAATCATGGTCATTGATTAATAAACTTTTAATCTAGACCATAGATTAAGAGAGCATATAAATTGAGATCGATATGTATCCAACAAGTATAAAAGGATGGGAAGCCCTTGCCTTTGAGTATACACATAATTCCAAGAGGAATTATACTCCCTCCATCTATTCCTCTACATGCCAAGTCTCTCTCCTCCTCTCTCTTGTGGCCATACACCATGGAGCCTTAGAGAGAGTCACCATCGTCGCAGCATCGTCATTATATTGTCAGATTGTTTGATCGTGGATCTCTGTCTCCTTCGATGCGCCTCGCTCTTGAATAAGATGTTGGATCTCGTGTGACGAGATCAGGAGATTTTTCGCTTGGATCATAAACATGGATTGCGAGGAGAGCATGTCTCATAAACACGCTCGCAAGCATCTCCTTCGTTGGATCGGACTTGAGATATGAGGTCTCTTCATTTAGAGACTCGATCACAACCACGCTTCAAGAGATAAATCTAATATTTGTTTGTGATTTAGATGAAACGATTCGAGAAATGTTCTTGGATCATGTGGTTTCATCGATTGAAATTTTTTAAATTCCATTGCCTCAAGCGACTAGTGCGACCTGTTGTTCCCAATCGGATACGATGCGATCCTCATGCTTCAGTGATGCTCTTAAGGATTTTCCCATATCCTTCAAGGACATGATTCTAGCTAAGTATAGGGGGTTGTATATATTATATATATACGTTAGCCATAACTCATACTTTCTGTATTTTTAATAATATGGCTAATATACTATATTGGGTAAGGATATACAATAAATCAACTGTGAAATTTTTGTTAATATGGTGTAATTTTTTTTAAGATTTTTTTTTGTAAAAATTAGTTTGAAACTATTTTGCAAATAATTTTGTAAAATGGTTGCAAAATATTTAAAACATCTTTGGAAAATATTTTGAAAAATCTTTATAAAATGTTGTCAAACCTTTGAACAATATTTCTTTGTAAATGTTTTTAAAAAAATGATATAGAATATTTGTAATGTTTGAAAATTTCTTATAAAATTATTTGCAAATAAGTTTGCAAAATGTTTGTAAAATGTTTGCAAAAATATTTTCAAATGTTTTGAACACTCTATACATAATTATATTGCAAACATTCTCTAAATAGAAGTCTCTTATAAAATTGTATATACTTGTTTAAAATCCTTTGTAAATATTTACATAACACATTCAATCCACTAACCTTTTCAAAAACACATAAAAATTTGAAAATATTCAAAACTCCATAAAAATTTGCAAAATATTTTTTGGAAAATATGATAAAGTTTAAAACCAGAAAACTTGCTTCGTAAAAATATTTTTGCATTGCATGATTATTTTCCAGAAATGATTATTGATGATTGAACAAGTATGGAATAAAATCTGAAGATTGGAGCTTGGTTTAGGTCTTAATCCACTTAATTTCACATGAGCCTTATAGATAGTGGAATTAATAATTGTAGGTCAATGAGACTTAATTCTTTGAGTCCACAAGACTATTTTCATATGTCATGATGATTAGCATGGGCAGAATATTTCCAAGCGCATGCATGACTCTTGGGGAGAATGACCTAACTTAGACAAGCACTCTGCACTTGACTCAACTCATACGAGGTGATGAAGGCAAAATTCTTTAGCTTGAGAAGCACATGTGTGGAAACAAAATCTGCCCCAATAGGAGGTCAGTACATCCCAACCGGATCTAGTGGCATGGACATCTAAAGACAAGACATTGCGGGTTGCAATAAAGCTTCAAAAGAGATATAGTTTACCGGCTCAAGAAGAAAGACTCCTTATGTAAATGATATTGTATATAGTATAAAAAAATGAAAACATTTATTGAAATAAAGACTCCAAAAGAATAAATGGGAAAAAGTCAATGAAAAGAATTTCATCAGAGTTATGTATCAATAAGTAAGGCTTATGCTTCAAAGTCGAAGTTACAAGGTTGCCTACAGTTAGAGAGTTGGCTACACTGGTCAAGCTCCACAGGATATATGGCTACACTAGTTACATTCCATTCTTCTCTCTACCACCTCTTCTTGAGCTGGTTGTACGTGAACTTAGAAGGGAATATCCCGCTCCTCAAGGAAAGAGTAGCTAGATTGGGGAATTAGGGTTACTTTGATGAGGGAGACTGTTTCTTGCTATTTCTGATGAGAAGAGATACAACTCACATACAATGTACAAGTGAGACTCATAGTCATAAGGGTTTGCGGATGAAAAAACTTATTCCGACTTGGTTATTGAGGAGAACTGAATAGAGGATTGTGGAACTTGAAGGTTGTAATAAGGTTCCGGACAAACTAATAATCCAAAGGTCTTACTAATCTCCAACTTTAATATGAAGATAAGTTTAAGAATCATTATCATTCTAGGTTCTTTATTTTCCCTTTCTTTATTCTCTCTTTTGCATCACTTATTATGGCAATAAGTGTTTTCTAGTCACTAGCAAAGGTAGTATAGGGGGTGATGAATAGCCATTTATCTACCTTTATTTTTCCATTTTCTCTTTACATCCCTAGTTAAATACATTTAAATACAACTAATTTACATGAATTGGCATCTAACATTCATCTACAATAAGCATGTAATTATATATATTTAAATCCAAAATTAAAGAATAAAGAAAGAAAAGTAAAATAAATGAAGTATCATAGATACTAAATGACCCTAAAACAAAGACCAAGTCAATATTGACTAGGTTGACCATGAATAAAGTAGGGGGAGATAATATATATTGTACAAAATTCATGAAACCCTAATTTTGTTCTGTATAATATATAATGTAAATAACCATACTTACACTACTTTATTCTTTAATGTACACACCTCAAATAATAAAGTTTTCAACATGAAATTTGTACATAATGAAAATTATAAAAATAATAACCAATAAAAATCATGCACGATGCATATGGTACACACCGATGAAAAAGTCGCAAATAGAACTTCATAGATCAACCTATTGTCCATACGCATTCAAATTGAACCAAACATGCATCAATTGTATTTAAAATTGAATTATCTATCTAATGAAGGTGGTTTCATTGAAAATGGAGTTAAGATACAAAAGTTGCATTTTTTAGGTATTATTGTACTGGGCATATGTATATAATATTATTTTATTTTATTATTTACATTTTTATACTTTTTATATTTTTAAATAAATGTATTTATTTTATAAAATATATTAAAAATTATAAACACAATTAAAAATATGTAAAAAATATCCAAAATAATTACTACGTTTAAAAAAGTTGGCATATTATACATATAATGTATATACATGTATTATTTATACATATGAATTTATAAAAATATCATAAATATATGTAAATATGTATTTAATAACATTATAAATATATAAAATTTTTTGATACAATATTATGTATATTAAATACAAAATAAAAATAGAATTGATAAGATACATGTACATATACTTACATATGTACTTGCAAATATTGACACAAAATAAATAATGTTGTATAAATAAATAAAAAACATGGTAAAATAGTTTGAAAATTTAAAACCATTTTTCTTATTTTATGTTTGTATTTAATAAATTCATTTATTTTTTCATCTTTAATTAATACTTGTTTTTATTCATGTTGTGTCCTAACTTGGTCCACATAGACCAATCAGGATCCAGGAGTATTGACCCGCCCGATCAACACCCCCTACACGGCCTCTAGTGCATCCTCGTACCTTCTCCTCTTGTAGACCCTCCGATTTTTCACGCATGCTTCCATCTCGAGCCCTTCACCAATCCCGTTCTCCCCATCACCCTCCATCTCGCTACACCATTAAGCTCTACCAACCCTCCTCCATATTTACATAATCTCAATCACAAGATCCACCTCTTCCATGTTTATAAATAATAAGATCCTCTTTTCTTTTTCATTTTGATCCCGTTTTATCCCCTCGTAACCCCTAAAACCCATTGTTGTAATCTTCCCTTATGACAGGAGGCGTTGATCCTTAGTTTATGGCAAGGGTAGGGGCAGAGGAACGGGTTTCCTTACCACCGAAGGTTAGCTCAAGTGACTCGTCGCTCCCAGGTATTCTACTTGTTGAGACCTAGGTTTCTTTGATGCATTATATTCGCATTTCTGTCTAGCATTTCTTTCGGACTTTATTTGATGCCATTGCCTTCATTTTAGCTTAAGATCCGTTGGATTAAAGTACGTCGGAGATTAGAGATCCGTCTTTGTTCCTCGTATTTACCATTGTTCCAGAGTACTTACCACCTTACATCATTCCTCTTCATTTCTACATGATCCCTGATCAACCATCCACCTTGATTCTGCAAGAATCGAGTCAACATGTTTCCATACTTCGTCGCATCGCTGGAGACCTCCATTACACATCATCTTCACCTCATTCCGCCAAATAAAAGGCCCAGATCTTTTGGCCTTTTATGACAGTGCAGGTATGAGCGTGAAAAACCCCATCTAGTGGTTGATTAAGACCTGCATCAAAGCTCCAAGTGCATCAAGCTTTACTCAACCTCCAGGCCTCCTCCGATGAGGCCTGGACCCATTTCAGCTTCCCTTCATCTATAGAACACCTCTAGGAACCTATTGAGCCCTTCGATGATGTATGGGTGATGAATCTCCATTTCATCACCTTTATTCTTTCATTTTAGCCTTTAAATTGTTGCTAAATGCATGTAAATATCATTATTTTGTACAAATTAACATTCATTATGTATTGTATAATTATTGTATAAATTACATTATTTAAAGATAAAATAAAAGAATAAATAAAAGAAAAAGAAATAAAATGCCAAAAGTATTTTATGACCCTAACCCCCGAGACCAAGGCACATGTGACTTGGTCAACAAGGAATAAGGGGGGAAAAGGGCCAGAACATGTATAAAATTGTCTTAGAAACCTTTATTCATATACATGTATACATGCCATTTGGCACCTATTTTATACATCATTATTTAAGCTTCAAATCAGGAAACTTTGTACATGAATGTTGTAGATAATAATGTATAGAAAATTACAAAATTGATTTTACACAAAATTAATAAATTGTGTGACTGGGACACACACAATAAAAAGCCATAAACAAAACTTCTCAGACCCATATCTTCTCAATAGAAACTCCAAATTAATCATATTCACTTTAAAAGTATGTAATTTTAATAACTATTTAATCGAATTGGTTTCATTCAAATTAGAGTTAAAATGTGAAAGGTAGGTTTTCTACCCCCTATAGTACCCTATACATGTATATTTTAATGAATAATTTCATTATTTATATTTAATTCATTCTTATATTTTTAAGTGCTTGTACATTGTATATAATATAAATACATCAACAAACCAACATAAAATAATTAAAAATAATCAATAAAAATAATACATAGATACATAGGTAAAATATACCTATCTATAACATATACCTATTTATTTAATATAGAAAATCAAAAGACAAAAATAATTCAAAAATATGTAAATATATAATAAAATATACTCTAAACAAATAAAATGATAAATACCATAATTTTTTATTTATTTAACATGAAAAAAAATCAAATTCCTAAAAGAAATACAATAATAATAGTATTAAAATAATAATACCTAATAAATAATTATGTAAAGAAAAAAATTCATTAATAAAATATTCCTAGAAATAATAAACATTTTTCATGTTTTAACTTTTTTGAAATAAATCATTTATTAATTTTAATCCATTTATTTTTGAATAAAGGTCCCTATTTTGTAGTGTCTTGATCCTACGTGGACCAATCACGTTGTTGGGACTGTTGACCTCGGATCAACTATCATATCTCCTCTCTGAAGCATGTCAAAACCTCGAGCGCACCCCATTACTCCGCCTCCACTAAGTAGACCTGATCAACGAAATGCCTCGAGACCTTCATGAAATTTGTTCACATCACGATGGTGATTCATGCACACTCATTAGATTCCTCTGATATTTAACGAGCCTCTCAATAATCTCGATCAAAAATCGCCCAAAATCTTGTCTACAAATAAAACCCAACTTCTTTCCTTCCCTTTTGATCCCTCTCTAAGCTTTGTGGTGGCTCAAGTTGTGTGTGCGTGAGTTCATCGGTGACAATATCTGGAGTGTAAATAATAGTGCAATTTTTACACCGATCCCACTATTGTCTCCTGATATTGTGTTTGTGTCCACACCATCTCAACTCACATGGCTTTCCTCATGAGTTGGGAATTTTGTTAGCCTACCCTTATGATTTTATTTATTTGTTTTTACTGCATAAATTTGTAAATTTATGTTAAATTTTGCAGATAAATTGTAAATGGGACCTTAATCTTCGTGGATATTGTATTTATACCCTCAGTAGGTGGTTTTAAATTAAATATATGTGGTTAACTTGCACAGTAGCCCTAGGGTAGGATTCTGAAATGCACGAAAACTTCTTGATATTAACAAATAGGTCCCTGCTAGTATGTAACTTTTGAGCTTGTTCTTTAATTTTTATAAATATAATTTATGCTCCAAAAATTATGCAAAAATAGGGTAGTATACATGGATGCATATTCATTCATGCATGAATTTTATTATCCATATTATCCGAAATGCATATTTACTAAAAATCGAATGGAGCCTATTTTGTACCTATCTAACTATAAAAATGCCAAAAAATAACAAAATGCCTTTAAAAATCACAAAACAATTATAATGTGCTTATTATTTCCGATATTGACTCTAGACCAAAAATCCCTAAAAAGTAGAAAAAGAAAATGACACAAAAATTAAAATGCTCCCAAAATCCAGTAAAAATAAGAAAAATCGTCCAAATTCCAAAAATATTTATTTTTGTCCATAAATTTTCTCTATATTATTAGTTATATATTAAAATTGATTTAAAGAATTTTTAACACTTTTTGTTATTTTTAACCTTCAGATCAATTCGGTCTATTTATTTAATCCCTTTTTGGGATATTTTTTATTTTAAAAATACATTAAAATTAACAAAAATCTTGGAAAATCACCAAAATAGTAAAAATTATGAAAAACCCAAAAACATGGAATTATGTAATTATTTATGTTTAGTAATATTTATAATTTTATACCTTATATTGTATAATACATCTATATATATAATATTTTTATTACATAATATAAAAACCCTTTTAATATTTCTTAAAATCTTTAAAAATTTATAATGGGTTGAATCTCAGGATATATATATGTATATGTATATGTATATGTATGTTTGTATGTATGTATGTATCTAGTATATACTTCATTTTATGTTTACATTATAGATATAAATTCCTATATATATATATATATATATATATAATATCTTATATTAAAATTAAAGAGAGAATTAAAAATCAAAAAATTAAAAATTAAAAAAGGAAATATAAAATAAAATTGTAAAACCAAAAACACACATAATAAGACTTAAAGACAATTATGTACATAAATCACAACGATTAGCAATAATCATTAGGATACCTAGCTTGCTCTCTGTGGTTAGACCTCTACATGCTTACATGCTATGCATATTTGTTTTTAGAGTATAATAAATTGTGCCCTTACATTTTTTGCTATTCATTGCTTAATTGTACATTGCAGGTACCTGTTGGTTGACTTGGGATTTTTTGTGGGTCACCTCGGCGACAATTTATCTTCGCTTTCCATGGGGATAATTTCTAACCTGCTTGAAAACTCTGTTATCAGGTGGGGTGGCTGGAGCAGGGTGCTATGATAGATCGAAGTGGTCCAGGCATGTTATTGTTCTATGATCTTCTAGTAGCCTTTGTAGTTGTCCGATGCAAAGTGTGACCTAGGTGCAGTGACGACCACACGATCGAGGAGTCCTATAGCCATTGATCCATCTGGGGATTGAGCCTCCACCATCCCAAGGGGTATCTTCTAATCTCATCTACTCGTTCATAAGTGGGCACATCAAGATCGTTGGATAACACGCATTTTGGGGTAAATTACATCACATCCCTCTTCCTTTTTGTATTTCTTTTTAGTTTTGCAAATATAATATAACGTGTATTATTTTCTGAATATTTTGCAATGAGGACCCTAGGATTTTATCTATTTGCATTTAATTCCAATTTGAGCCTGTCGCATGGACCCCACATGAGACATTTTTTGTGGGCTTTTTACATATTGTATCATATATTTTCAAGACCTGCTACAAAATGAAGAAATGTTTTCATGATTGGTAATTTAGTCCATGTCGTATGAATATTAAATGTGAATTTAATTGGCAAATTTGCATGATATATCCATGGGATTGTTCTAGACGTTAATGTTTACTTTGAAACTTTGCTTTACTTTCTAAGTGGTCCATGCATGCATCTATTAAAGTTGTATTTAAATGGATATTTTGTTGCTTTAACCCATCGACTAAGTTTTATCATTCTCAATTGCATGCCTAGTATCTAAAAATAACAGAAAATCCATGTATTGTGCTATTTTTTTATTTCTTTGTTTTAATTAGTTTAATTGTATTTCATTTCTCAAGAAATGAAGGGTAATTATTTTATATATGTCACACTATTCTCTATCGCATATATTTCTACTAAGGTATTTAGACTTGAATTAATATTTAGAAAAAACAAAAACATGTTATTTTCTCCTGTTTAGCTATTAAAAATCTATAAAATTCAAATATTTATCTAAGAATTTCAAAAAAATTAGATAGTTCTATTTAAGTATATTTTAATACATATCCAAAAATCACATAAGAATATCAAATAGAAACTGTAATAATCACAAGACACTAAAAATCTTATAAAAATTTACAAAAATTCAATAAAAGTTCAAAAATATTTTTTTCTATGATTAATTAATATTTATTTTGTATAATATATTTTAAAAATAGTTTTCAGTTTAGTTGGACTTACAAAAATTTATTATTTCCTAACTATCTCATAGATTTTATAAATACATTGTTTTGATATATTTTTCAACATTATAAATCCATAAAAATTAGAACAAACACCTAACAATTAACAAAATTAGGGAAAATATAAGACTCATAAAAACATTTCATTTTTTTCTTATATATATATATGGACTTAAATAAAAATATAAATAGCTCTATTATCTATGGGTAAAACGAGGTTGCCCCCTAGGGGAGCTAACTTGGATCCCCCTTATTTTTCATATATTTTATTTTAATTTTTTGAAAAATACTTCTGTGGATTTTCATTACTATATGCCTATATTATATTCAAATTCATGTGAAATAGAGACTACTACGGCATCCATCCAGAAAGAGTCGATTTTAATAATTCTATGTCCGTTAAAAGATGACTGTGTGGATGGAGGTCGTACGCATCTTTGTTCTCATGAAATTGAATGACATAATGTAGGGATATAGTGATGAATTTTCATGGTTTTATTTTGAAAAAATAAAAAATGGCAAAAATAGGGCTAGGGGAACCAAGTTAGCTCCCCTAGGGGTAGTCCCATTTTCCCAATAATCTATTTATACTATAGATTATTTATTATGATATAATATCTGTATTATTATATATAATTAATTATCTTATTTTAAAAATAAAAATAATTTAAACTTTTAGAAATAAAATATATAAAAAATAAAATTTTAAATTTTAAAATTTAAAATTTATAAATCCCATACAAATTAAGTATATTTAAAAACCAACATAAATAAGGAAAACAAGACAAAAACGTAGTTATTCTTAATTATCAATAATTAAAAATAATTACAACCATACGTTTTGTCTCCTAGTCTTCGACACTCTACATACTTACACATATACACATATTTATGTGTAGTTGTGATAAATTTTGACCTATACACTTGATTTATTTATCATATATTGTGGGTTAATTATTGATGAATCATTGATGGGTCATGCAGCGAATGCTTGGTTAACTTGTTAACCATAGCAACCCTCTCTTTTGGTTTAAGAGTCACCTCATGTGGTTGTGATGAATCTCCATTTCATCACTTTTATTCTATCATTTTGGCCTTAAAACCCCTAGCTAATGCATGTAAGTAGCATTAATTTATACAAAATAACATTCATTATTTATTGCATTTATTGTGTAAATAATATTGTTTTTAAGTCCAAAATTATAGAATGAAGACAAGAAAATAAAAAAAGAGAATAAAATACCACAAACATTTTATGACCCTAAACCCCAAGACCATGTCAAGAACTGAATTGGTCGACAAGAAATAAAGTAGGGGGAGATAAGGGCCAAGAATACAATTGATGAATCTCCATTTCATCACCTTTATTCTATCATTTTGGCCTTAAAAACCCTACCTAATGCATGTGAAGAGCATTTATTTGTACAAAATAGCATTCATTATTTATTGCATTTATTGTGTAAATAATATTGTTTTTAATGCCAAAATTATTGAATAAGGAGAAGAAAAAAAAGGATAAAATACCAAAGGTATTTTATGACCCTAATCCCCGAGACTAGGTCATGAATTTAATTGGTCGACAAGGAATAAAGTAGGGGGAGATAAGGGCCAAAAATACAATAAAAACCTCATTTATTTATTCATTCAATAAATAATGTAAATAAAATGCAAAATTGAGTTTGTATAAAAATAATACAAAGTGTACTTTTTATACACAAAATAAAAAGCCAAAATCTCAACTTAACAGACCCATATCTATCAAATAAAAACTTAAAATATATCAAAATCACCTCTAATTGTAGGTGGTTTCATAATTTATGGAGTTAAGGTGTGAAAGATAGGTTTTGGTTCTTCATTGTACAGTAAACCCGAATAAAATATTCAATTTATTCATTCTATATTATTTTCTCAAATTTTATTTTTAAAATTTTGTAAATATAATTTATAACACATGTACATATTTCAACCAAAATAAAATCACAAAGAAAACACAAAATAAAATAAGTCTATATAATCATATTGGCAAAATACCTATAATAATACATCTATATAAATAAAATGAGAAATCATTCCTTTATTATTTATTCTTTTATATTTTTATACTTTTGTAAATATTATTTATACTCTATTAAAATATAAAGCTAAAATAAAATCCAAGAAAAACCAGAAAATGAAATAATGTATATAAAACATAGATGAAATATCTATAAGTATACTCATATAATATATACCCTTATTTATTTAAGTGTACAAAACATATCATAAAAATATAAAAAAAATATATTTATATACCAAAAAATTAGTTGTAAATAAATAAAATAAGAGAATAAAAAATAAAATAAAATATACAAAAAAATTAAAATGAGCCAAAATATAGATATACCCATATATATACCCTTAAAAATTAACTATTAATAAATAACATCAAAAAATAATTAAAAATCTTGATAAAATACTACGTAAAATAATAAACATTTTTTATTTATACTCAAAAATTAATAAAATCAATTATTAATTTTTATTATTTATTCTTTAATAAACCTCGTAGTTTTGTCCTGTAGCGACCAGACGTGAACCAATCATGTCACGTCGCTTGTTGCCATAAAAATATAAAAAATCTAAAAAAATACAAAAACATCAGAAAAATATATAAAATCAATAAATATTTGTTTGCTGCATTTTATTTTTATTTACTAGTATTTATAAATATATTACTCTATACATATATATAGCCTTATATTTCCTATATATATGTATTTCTAACAAAAGAAAAAAGAAAATATAAAAATCTGAAAATATAAAAAGAAACTATAAAATTAAAAAATTAAAACAAAATGAAATATATTTATAAAAAAAAATATAAAATATAAAATCCAAAAACCCACAAAAACACTAAAAATGGACAAGAGATGAAAGACAATTTTTTTGTGCGCATTATTTTTCCCCCATCTACCGTTTGCTCTTGAGTTCGACCTTTACATATGTTTCCACCTATATACACATGTTGTAGAGTTATAATAAATTTTAAATACACATTTTTTATATTTATTGTTTGATTCATATTGTGGGTTAATTGTTAATTATCGAGGTTTCATCTGAGGTCACTTCGACGACTATCGATCCACCTTTGGATCGACACGACTTCGGCAAAATTTTGGTTATGAAAATGGCGCCATTGCGGGGAGCAACACTTCATAGTTTTTGGATTCTTTATTTGTCATGTCTCTCTTGTTCATTTATTTATTTTTATATTTATTTATTTTTATCATTTCTTTAATTTTCATTATTATTATTTGATATTAATTGTGATTGTTCTAACACTCCTTTTTGTTTGACTTTGTTGCTAGGGTCCGCCACACGAGGGAAGACTTCTTAGGAGGACCTACACACCTGAGCAAGGCAGAGCTAGGTTTCAGACTTAGATGGTAGGAGAGAGCGGTAAAGGAAACATGAAGGAATTTTGTAAGATAGCTCCTTCACATTGTCCTTTTTATTTATTTTTTATTTTATTTATTTTTTATATTGTAACTTATGTGAGAGAGTGATACTTATATGTATAATAATTTGGACTCTCACAGGTATTGCTACTTCGCGAGGTCCATTGCCCGAGGGATTGTTCCGTTGGGGGCCTCGCCGGCTTTTCCGCGTGTTTTTATCACTTTTCTTTTCTTTATTTTTTGATTTTTATTTTATTTATTTTGTGTGATTGAGCCCTTGCATTAGGACTTGCTTGGTGACAGACTGAGGCTAAACACTTTTTACATTTTCCTGTACCTATAGCCTCGTTTAAAAGTAGTCAAATTTTGAATTGCTATCTATTTGGATTTGAGATCGAGCGGCGAGAGAAGAGTTATACATCGCTTGCAAGATTTGTTTTGGATGACAACGATGCACTTTAGAGACCAGATTTTTAGATCTCACTTCTAGATATTTAGCATTTGGTGCTTCACGATAATAGCAATTACTATTCCTGGGCGATTTCATCGGATTGCATTGCATGTAGTATAGTTTTCAATTCTGTTATGCATCTCGCATGGAGACAGCTGGGAAGCACTATAAGTCTTCTGACTTTGCATGCATCATCGATTTCTGACTTGCACAGCTTTTCCAACATTATCCCTATGATTTTTCTCACTTAGGATGATAAATGGAATTGAAAACATCGTTAGGCATGTGCATTGAAAAATAACAAAAAAAAGCGATAACCTAAATAAATTTGGGACTGCTAACTCTATTAGACCTTAGAAATAAGATGTAATGGATTCATTGCTTCGGGGAGAGCAACCCCCACCTTGTAAAGCATTTTATTTTACATACACGCTAAGGATTAGTGCCCAAATCCCATGCCTATTTTAGATTTCTACAACTTTGTTGAAATCACCTAAAAATGAAAAGATAAAAGACCAGCATCTTGATCTTCACTTTGTTGAGTAGGTATACTGGGGGTTTACTTGTACATTGATTGTGATTTTGAGCCCATCTGCAATTTTCATCCCTCTTTGAGTTGTCGGTCCCATCAGTGTTAATCATCATTTTTACCATTGAGTCTCTCTACCTCTCTTGTCTATATATTTCCTCATTTGCATCCGAGTCCTGATATTGAATCTTGAGCTTCACCATCTTAGTTGTATTTTGCAGCTTTCACCCTAGCCATATCACCCCATCTCTGGTCTGGTTCAAGGAGACCCTCTCCTTGAACCACAATTTTGTCTATGTCCACTTCCATCTCGCCCACCCTCCTTGTTCCCTTCGTACCATCCCCTCTTCTACCCGGAATTGTTGCGCTTGTAGATAGGGATCGCGTCGAGGTTTATGGTTTACATTTATTATTTGGGTAATCTGGTCACATTTTGAGGATGTTGAGATATGTGTGCTACTCTAGATGGATTTGACTTCGATATGTGCATATATATTACTAAGGATGTTGATGATTACACGATTACTAGGTGTGATTCTTATTTGAGGATTTCTTATCTAGCACACGAGATTGAGGATGTGATGTACTCCGATGATTTGATGATGATGATGTCATGAGTTATGACTAGACGATCTATTATGTGGTTCCTTCCATCTTGATTCAGAGGATGATTGACTATCTTGATATGTACTTCAGAGCAACGGTGTCTGGGAACCTACATGACTTTACTCATCTCTTTGACCAATCTATCCTCCATCTCCTAATTTTTTCATCCACCTGTAGCACTTAGAGGAATCTTGCTCACATCTTGAGCCATCTCAGCTAATTTGATTGACTTAAGGGGTTGTATTGTGATTGACCTGATAGTCTCTTATCCCTTACATGATCTTATGCCCTCCGACTAATTATTGATTGACTATTTTTTAGGACCTAAGACTTGATGCCAGCATTCCCATGATTTGATTGACTTAGTTTTCATTGGTCCCTGAGGACTATCTGCGGGAAAATGCAACATTTTCTTTACGATCGGTTTCACTCCTGGCTTGCGTGTACATCTTTTTGGAGCGCGAACCGAGTCTTGGATATTGATTATTGGTCTCATTATCTGATTGTATGCCCGATCTGTCAGAGCATGAGACCTATTTGTCTAGGCTTCTTTGACTCTTCTCTCCTTGATGGTCCTTGCAAGGATGAGTCACACTTCATTGATTATTCTCTGCTTAGATCATAGTACTCCCTGAGGGTTATTTGTGAGAGACTATGACACTTTCTCGATCTTTTGGTCCCTTCTACTGGGTAGTTGATCTGTCATCTACCATGATCGATCCGCTTGACTCCTTAGAGTCTGCTCCCCTTGACAACCCTTGCAAGGTTGAGATATGTTCCTATATTCACTGCTTAGTTTGCATTAGTCCAAGAGGACTATCTGCGAGAGGATGCAACACATTCTTTACGCTCGGTAACAGTGACTAATTGTGTCTCCGATTTTGAGGGGTACAGAATCGAGTCATCTGATATGTACGATCAACCTCATTGCCTTGATGTATATTCAATCTGGCGGATCATGGGACTGATCTTTTGTGACTCTTTTTACTCTGCTCTCCTTGATGGTCCTCGTGAGGATGAGACATATCTCTCTGATTAGTCTCTGCTTAGTTGGTAGTATAGTCCCCAAGGGTTATCTACGGGATGCTGTCACATTTTCTTGATCTGCCAGTCTCTTCTGCTGGTAGCTAATTTGTCGCTTACCGAGATTGCTTCTAGTGATCCGTCTGATGGATCTGACTCCCTTGAGTCCGCTCACCTTGACGACCCTCGTAAGGGTGAGCTCTACTCAGATTGTTCATTAACTAGTATGTACCACTCACTGAGGGTTTTCTGTTGGAGGATACATCAATTTGTAAGTACTCGATTTCACTTATGGTGTCTCATATTTGGTGGAGCACAATGATGAGTCGTCTGACATGTGTACTCAGTCTCGTCTATGGTTGTGTCTCCGATCTGTTGGAGAATGGAACTGAGTTTTTTGATTACTCTTTGATTGTTGACTCATCTGAGTCTGCTCACCTTGACGACCCTCGCAGGGTTGAGCAATGCCTTGTGGTGTTCGATATGTTACTGCGACTTTCTAACCTTACGACCACCGACTACCCCACAGTAGAGAGAGTCTCATGTTCTTCACATCTTATAACAACCTAAAACCATGATTGACCTGGAGGATTTTGCACTGCTCATTCTTCCTCCATGTCTTACGGTATCAGTTGTGATCCATCATTCCTTCTTTATAAGCCGACGATCTACTTCATGCTACCGGTCCCAGGTTTAGTTTTCGATATGTTTTCCTCGGTAGCTGACACCAACTTGATTGTATACCCGGTGTCTTTTCACTTTCTGATTATGTCACCGTCCTCACAGGGAGACGATGAAGAGTATGATATTCGCATATCAGATACCATCCTGTACTTCATCCTTCTTACTTATTGCATATATGTGTGTTGTCTAAAATATCTTCTTTCTCCCGTGTGTCATCTATACCCCAGATCTTTCGCCATATCTGTGTGTCTATGCTTAGGATGTACCTTGTCCTAAGTATAGGGAGTACACGCCGTGTTGTTCTTTCCCCGTTCCATTTCATCACTTCTGTTGTTGCTTATACTTAAGCATCTTTTACCCTAAGTATAGGTGGAGTGATGTGTACATTCTCTACGATCTTTTCATCTATCTACATATATCTTTCCTTCTTTTCTTCTTTTCATTTTCATTTTTCTTTTTCTACCAGAGAGGTGCCCCCTTTTTTTGTCAGTTTTCTATACTTAGGACGTACTTTGTCCTAAGTATAGGGGGCATGCACCACAAGTTCTTTCATTCGTTGATCCCCTCCATTGTTTCCTCTCTTGTTGATTTGCTCTACTATACTTAGGGATATCTCACCCTACGTATAGGGGGAGATAGGCCGAGCTGTGATCTGTTTATTCCCACCCTTGACCCTCCCTACCTTGTGTACAATCTGTTATACTTAGGATTATTTGATCCTAAGTATAGGGGGATGGTCAATTTCTTATTCATTTATTCCTTCATAATTTCGTCGTTGTAGTATAGGATTTTCTATACTCAATACGAGATATGTCTTCTCTTTTTCTTTTCGATTTATGAGGACATAGCTCAAGCCAAGTACAGGGGGTCGTATATACTATGTATATACTTTAACCATAGCTCGTACTTTCGTATTAATAATAAATATGGCTAAAATTCTATATACATGTACAATTCATTAAATCAATTAATAACAAATGTATGTTATTCCTTAAATTCTTTTCTGTACATAATGATTAATAAATCAGGTTAAAAATATTTTTACAAAATGATTTGAAAAATGGTTTGACCCATTTGAGAAACTTTTTGTGAAATATTTTCAACCTTTGTAAAAATCTTCTGATTTGTAAAAGTTCTTTTCTTCGTGTAAAATAAAAGTTTTGAAAACCTATTTGCAAATGATTTTGAAAATGGTTGTAAAAATATTGTGAAAATATATATGTATATACACTGTTTGAAAAATCTTTGCAAAATGGCTTTCAATTGTTTGTAAATATTTGCAAAAATTATTTTGTACTATAGATTTCAAAATGGTTTTTAAATAAATTAGAGTAATATATGCATTATTAAAAATATTATTATTATATATACATACAAAATAAAATTCTATACCGATTGTATGTATATATCTAAAATAAATAACTTTTTAAACCTGTAAAATATTTAAATTCTTAACCCTTATAAATAAATAAAAAGAGGCACACACATGTAAATGGTTATACATATTTTATATTCTCTCGTGCCAAAATTCTTTTTACTTGCAAAAATCTTATTGAAAATTTCATCATTCTTCTGCATCGTACATAGCATTTGCATAGCATTCAAATTCTTTTGGATTAAGCTTGATGATTGAACTAGTCCAAATAAAGTCAAAGATAGGAGCTTGGTTGGACCTTACTGCACCTAACTTCACTGGAATCTTTGGGAACTAGATTTAAGGTACTTCAGGTCCATTAGGACTTAGTTCTTCAGACTCAGGGCTGGGTTCAAGTCACCTTAACTGACTAACTAGAACTTTTCGAGACATACACGTGACTCTTGTTGGTCGTCACCTAATTTGGATACTTACACCTTTTACTTGGCTTCAATCGGAGTGCTGAGGGGATTGGATTTTCCAGTTTGTGACGCACACGAATGGAATCATTCATCCTTGTCTAGGGATGGAAGTGCACCCCAACCCGTCCAGTAGCCACGAGGTCTAAAGAATGGAGAGTGTGGGTTGCAATAATGCTTCAAAATAGGAATAATCTTCTGGCTCAAGAGGAAAAACTCCTTATGTAAATGCTATTGTAAATAGTATTTCAAAAAAAAACTCCAAAAAATGCATAGGCCTGATTGAAAATAAAATGCCTGCTAGAAGATGTATATATGTTGTATAATCAATAAGCAATCTTGAGCTTCAAAGTTATACCATGAGAGCCTGCAGTTGGATGACTTGACTACACTGGTCATGCATCCCGAGATAGGTAGCTACACTGGCTATCGTCCATTCTTCTCTCCACTCCCTCCTCTTGAGTTGGATGCCACTTGAACTTAGAAGGGAATACCCTCTCCTCGAGGAAAGAGTTGCTGGATTGGGGAATCATTCATTAGGTTGTCATTATGGAGAAGTCAGTTCTTTTGTCATTTCAGTTGGGGAGAGCCACTATCACTTACACAGTACAAGTCAACTTCATAGTCATAAGGGTTTGCGTATGATGTAGACTGGTTCTGACCTGGCTATTGAGGTGGTTTGAACTGAGCTCTGTGACTCTCAAAGGTTGTTGTGTTCTAAATTTGGTTCTCGACCAGGTTCCACACACATTCTCACTCCAAGGACTAACCTGAGCTCCAAACTTTGATTTTGTAAAGATAAGTTTAATAATTAAGATCAATTCCATTTATTCTTTCTTTTTCTTTTCTTCTTTATTCTTTTTGTACTTATTGCATAAGTGTTTGCTAGGGACTAGAAAAGGCAAGTATAAAGTGGTGATGAATCTCCATTTCATCACCTTTATTCTATCATTTTGGCCTTAAAAACCCTAGATAATGCATGTGACGAGCATTAATTTGTAAAAAATAACATTCATCATTTATTGCATTTATTGTGTAAATAATATTGTTTTTAATGCCAAAATTATAAAATAAAGAGAAGAAAAGAAAAAGGACATAATACCAAAGGTATTTTATGACCCTAAAGCCCGAGACCAACTTAAGAATTGAATTGGTCGACAAGGAATAAAGTGGGGTGCGGGGGGGTAAGAGCCAAAAAATACAATAAAAACCTCATTTATTTATTCATTCAATAAAGTATTTTTGACACCCATTTTATTCTTTATTATTTATACATCAAATAAAGGAACTTTGAACATAAAAGTTGTAGAAATAATGTAAATAAAAATACAAAAGTTAGTTTTTACAAAAATAATACACAATGTACTTTTTATATACAAAATAAAAAGCCAAAATCCCAACTTCATAGACCCATATCTGTCAGATAAAAACTCAGAATATATCAAAATCCCTTCTAATTGTATATAACTTTTAATAAGCTATTTAGTGGAGGTGGTTTCCTAATTTTTTGAGTTTAGGTGTGAAAGTTAAATTTTGGACCCTCATTGTATAGTAAACCTGAATAAAATATTCAATTTATTCATTCTTTATTATTTTCACAACATTATATTTTATAATTTTGTAAATATTTTTTATAGCACAAGTACATATTAAAACCAAAATAAAATTACAAAAAAAATACAAAATAAAATAAGTATATAAATATATAGGTAAAATACCTATAATAATACATGTATATTAATAAAAGGAGAAATCATTCCTTTATTATTTATTCTTTTATATTTTTATACTCTTGTAAACATTATTTGTACTCTATTAAAAATATAAAGCTAAAATAAAACCCAAGAAAATATCTGAAAATAAATTAATGTATATAAAACATAGATGAAATACCTATAAGTATACATATATCATATACACCCTTATTTATTAAAGTGTACAAAATATATTAGAAAAATATAATAAAAATGAATTTATATACTTAAAAATAAGTTGTAAATATATAAAATAAGATAAAAAATAATCTAAAATATACAAAATAAAAATAAAATGAGCCAAAATATAGATGAATATACATATAAATATACCATTAGAAATTCACTACAAACAAATAACATCAAAAAAAATAAAAATCATGATAAAATACTGTGTAAAATAAAAAAAATATTTTATACTTAAAATTAATAAAATCAATTACTATTTTTATTATTTATTCTTTAATAAACCTCGCAGTTTTGTCCTGTAGCGACCTGACGTGGACAATCACGTCCGGTCGCCTGTTGACTTCTGGTCAACTCGCCCTCCAGATGTGTAGATTCATCAGAACTGTCGAATCCCTTATTTTCCTCCATTTCTTTTGCTCGATCCATCGATCAAATGTCTTTAATCCATTCACAAGAAATGATCTCTGATATTTCTACATCCACGCCGGCCCATTAGATCCATCGTACATAAAACCTATTTGTTGCATTTGGCTAGTCAATAAGAGTGTGTCCTCTTGTCTAAAAATAACCACCTCCTCATTCATTGCAATTTTGTCCATCTCCAAACCCTAGAGACCCTACATCTCGGCCAAAGAGCACATCTAGGTGATAGTTGGAGTCCCCTAAGGTGCTGGCATGCTCATGGAGGAGGGGGTGCACCCAAGGCGGCCCAATTCCGACCACCTCTGCTCCCTTGCCCCTGACCAAGTATGAGCTGCAATTTTTATACTTTTTAGTGATATTTTAGATCCAGCCTCTTAATTCTGCCATTAGTTTAGTCTTTAGCATAGCAATTTAGCCCAAAACCCCAATTTCGTGGTTCGTTGAAGCGCATATTCCCGACGCATCAAACCGCCTTCACATCAAACCTCTCTATTTCCCCATTACGCACTACCTCTCACTCGCACGGATCCTCCTCTAATATAGCCTAATGATACTCCACCTCCTCTGCACCGTCGGAGCTAGCCCATCCACCTCACCCCTCACTCATTCCACCACCGAAAGCACCCACGAGCTTCACATTTTTTATGGATTAACCCCTGCAGGACCTGGTGGCCATAGGAATCCTCTGGAGTCAATTTTGTCAAAATTGCAGGTCCATGGGTGCCCTGACCTTCCTCGTCCAAACAATGAATCTCCGGCAAATGCCATCGCATTTTGAGGTTGTCAATCGCTATAGATCCTTGTCAAGAGCAGATATGGACCATTTGCATCTCTTCTGAGGGCCAGAGAGATGAGATTTGTGCGGAAGAAGGAGGCAAAGGAACCAATTCTTCCATATTCTTCTAGGGGCACCCATCGTCGTTCGATAAGGAGCAGGCCCCAGTTTGATCATGGTCTGTTGGATCAAGCCCTCCGCCAGCCGTTGATCTCCATCCGGGGTCTAATATGGGTAGCATCGAACTGTCATTGTGTATCCTCGTGTCACCATGTGTCAAATGAAACACATCCTGTCATCCCTCCCGGGCATGTATTGGGTAAATTGCTACATCTCACCTAGCTTTTTGTATATTTATTATATAGTCTTGTAAATAAATTGTAGTGTCTAAAATAAATTGGAAATTTGGTAGAAAGACCCATGTACTTGTTTTATTTGAATTTGGGTCCATTCTAGCTCAGCTCACGTGTTATCCCACGTAGGTTGAGCAAATTGCAGGGACACCCCTACAACTTTGCGTATTTAGTTTTAGTCCAATAAATTTTAAATTATGTTTTATATTTTTGAAAAAAATATTGCAAGGCCCTTGGACTTTATTTTATTTGCACATATGTCCTTACTAGTTTATGACTTTCGGTGCTTGGATTTCATTTATTAAAAATAGCATCCTAGCTCCTACAAATTCGAGAAAATAGGGTTAGATGCATGGTAGCTTGTACTTTCATGTTAAATTTATTTTGCATTTTTGGGCTTTTTAATCATTTATTAAATATCAAAAGGAGCTTATTTTTGTATCTAGCTTAGAAAATACCAAAAATAAAAAAATGTCTTGAAAAATTCCAAAAAATTATATATTGTCTAATTTGTTATATTTTAATTCCAGACCAAAAGTCACAAAAATTGGAAAAAGAAAAAGCCTAAAATTCAAAAAACCCTTAAAACCTTCATAATAATTTATAAAATCACTTAACTCCAAAAATATGTTTTCTGTCCTATAATTTTTTATATAATTTTTTAGAAATTAGAATTGATTTAGATAATTTTAGAACTTTTTACTATTTTTAAATTTTAAATCAATTTCAGGTATTTATTAAATCCCCAATTTGAGATATTTTTGACTTTAAAAATCCATAAAAATTAGCAAAAATTTTGGAAAAATTACAAAAACATTAGAAAAATAAATAAAATCCAAAAATAATTTATTTGCTGCATTTTATTGATATTTACTAGTATTTGTAAATATATTAATCTCTATGTATATATATAGACTTATATTTCGTATATATATGAGTGTATTTATAACAAAAGAGAAAGAAAATATAAAAATCTGAAAATACAAAATAAAAAATTGAAAACAAAATAAAAAATATATATAATATAAAAATATAAAAATATAAAATCCAAAAACCCACAAAAACAATAAAAATTGACAACATATGAAAGACAAATTTTTTTGGATGCATTATTTTTGCCCCCATCTACCGTTTGCTCCCTAAGTTCGACCTCTACACATGCTTACACCTATACACACCTGTTGTAGAGTTATAATAAATTTTAACTCCACATTTTTTATATATTTTTCTTGCTTCGTATTGTGGGTTAATTTTTGATTAATCGAGGTTTCGTCTGAGGTCACTTCGACGATTATCGATCCACCTTGTGGTGGACACGACTTCGGCAAAATTTTGGTTATCAACAATAAAACCCATTACTTTTATTCATTCAATAAAACTTTTTTAGGACATATTTATTCTTTATAAAGAATTTTTAAGACCAATTTTATTCTTTATTATCTATTCATCAAATAAAGAGACTTTGTACATGAAAGTTGTAGATAATAATATATAGAAAAATACAAAATTGAGTTTGTACAATAATAATACACGTCGTACCCTTTATACTCTGAATAAGATTCCAAAATCCCAACTTCACATGCCCATATATTCCAAATAAAAACTCAAAATATATCAAATTCTCTTTCATTGTATATAACTTTTAATAGGCTATTTAATGAAGGTGGTTTCATATTTTTTAGAGTTAAGGTGTGAACGTTAGGTTTTGGATCCTTATTGTACAATATACCTGAATAAAATATTCATTTTCTTTATTCTTTATTATTTTTACAATCTTGTATTTTTATAATTTTGTAACTATTATTTATAATATATGTATCACAATAAAAGTAGAATAAAATACTTAAGAAAATGTATAAATAAAATAATATACAAAAATACATATATAAAACACATGTACTTATACTTATATATTTTATACACCAAATTATTTAACTATACAAATAACATTGTAAAAATATGATACAAATATATTTATATACCTAAAAATGAGTTATAAATATAAAAAGTAAGAGAATGTGATAATAAAATAAAATACACAAAATAAAAATAAAAATAAAAAAAGCCAAAACATAGATGAATATACCTAAAATACACCCTTAAAATTTAACTTATAACAAATAACATCAAAACATAAATAAATAACATAATAAATACTACATAAAATAATAATCATTTTTTTTTAAATTAATAAATCATTTACTATTTTTAATTAATTATTTTCAAGTAAAAGGACCTATTTTGTCCTATAGTGGTCTACGTGGAGCAATCAGATTCTAGGGATCGTTGACCCCCATTCAACTCCCCATCTTTCTTCAAAACTTTTGTTAGAAATCTCGAGTGACCGGCTTTATCCGAATATTCCCAACCGCCCCACTACTTCATTGCCCTCGAGCCCTTCACGAGATCTGACCCTTGATCTTCCATGATTCACACCATATCCTCAGATTGTTTGTACATAGTGTCAATTCTTCCCAATTCGCTGGCCAATAAGGGTGAGTCTACTTGTGTATAAATAAGACCTCCTTCCTTCCCTTCAATTGTTATTCATCTTCCAGTGCCTAAAGTCCCCACCTACATCCTAGTGTATCTATACGTGACAGGTGGAGTACCCTTGGAGGGTCCGAGCAGGTTGAGAGAGGATGGAGGTGCACCAAACGTGGCTCGCCAACCACCTCAATTTTTGGTGCTTGAATTTCATTTATTCAAAATAGCACCAGTGCTCTAAGAATCATGCAAAAATAGGGTTAATCTCTTGCTTTCATATATATATATATATATATATCACAATATATTTTTTGATTTTTCATTTAGGGATTTTACCTATTTATTTAAAATCAAAATGAGGACATTTTGTCCTATTTAAAGTATAAAATACAAAAAAATAGAAAAACTTTCCAAAAAAATCCAAATATATATATATATATATATTGTTTATTTTAGCCTATTTGAACTCCAGACCAGAAATACCTAAAAATAGAAAAACAAAAAACCCTAAAATTAAAAGGCTCCAAAATTCTATATAAAATAATAAAAATCACCAAAAATCCAAAAATATGTTCTCTATTTCTTAATTTTATGTATATGATTATCTAGCTATTAAAATTGATTTGAAGGATTTTGGAAGACTTTTATTATTTTTAATCTTCATTTCCATTTCAACATATTATTTAATCCCTAATTTGGGATATATTTAACTTTAAATATATATATAAAAATTAGGAAAATTCACTAAAAAATCACAAAAACAGTAAATTATTTAAAACCCAAATATATTTAATTATGTAATTTTTAGATATATTGATATCTATATTATCTATTATGGTATATATAGTCTTATAATCATATATTACTTATTTTAAAAGAAAAAGAATTATAAAAAACTAAAAATATAAAAAGAAAATAAAAAAAATATAAAATTTAAAACAAAAAATATATAAAAATTAAAAAGATAAAAAATTACATAAAAATAATACCCACAATAACAATAAAAACGAACAAGAGAAAAGAACATTTTTTGTGCTTCAATGCACAATCTACCGTTTGCTCCCTGAGTTCGACCTCTACACATGCTTACACCTATACACATTTGTTGTACAGTTATAATAAATTTTAACTCCACATTTTTGTTATTGATTACTTGATTTATAATGTGGGTTAATTATTGATTGATTGTGATTTTGTCTAGGTTCACTCGACTATTGTTGGTCTGCCTTGTGGATTGACAAGACCTTGGCAAGATCTCAATTATCAGGTTCCCCATGTGAGGTGCCTGGAATTTTTCATATGTAGTCCTAAGTTTTATGGACATGTTATTAAATGAACGATTAGTTTTAAAAAAATGTAATCAGGTCCTCGTATTGTTTTATTAATTTTATTTGTGTATTTTCTTTTATTAAATATTTAATTTATGTAAAAATTTATAGAAAGTTATGATGTATGCCTGGAATATTGCTTGATCGCATATAATTTTCGGTAGGCATTTAAACTTATTTTCCATTTAAAAATATAAAAATATGTAGACGGTCCTTATCTAGGATTTAAAATTCCATAAAAATTATAATATAACTCTAAAAATTCTTAAAACATTATATTATCTATATTATGTTATATTCTACTACATATCAAAAATTCACTACAAATAAAAAATAAAAATATCAAAACAATTAAAACCCTAACAAAAATTATATATAAAATCCAAATATATTTATTTTTTATAAATTTTCTTTATTATTTATAATGTATATTAAAAATAGTTTAGGGTAATTTTGAACTTATAAAATATTTATTAAACCCAAAACAAGCTCACAAATTTAATATATTCCTAGTTTTGTACATTTTATAACTTCAAGAATCCATAAATAATAGGAAATATCATTAAAAAAATCACATATAGAGAATTTTTTCAAAAATTACAAAAATGTTTTATTTTCTTTATTTTGACTTTATTTTAACTTATATAAAAATACAGAGAACTATTATCTATATCTGCTATATATATTACTTATATATAAGATATAAGATCTATTTCATTATCTTTTTTATTTAAAAATACATAAAAAATTCTAAAATTAAAATCTAAATATTATAATAAAATGAAAATATAAAATATAAAATAATTTACAAAATCATAAAAATTGAAAATAATTTAAAATCCACATAAAAACAAGAAAACGATTAAAAAACTAACAATTATTATTAATTAGCAATAATTAATAGTAATTCTCTTCATTGTGTATTTCCTAGTATTTGACACTCTACAATATTTATTCCCATTCATATTTATGTAGAGTGGTAATAAATTTTGACTCATATTCGCACTTTGATTATTCATCTTATTGTGGACTGATTGTTATTTGATCCGATGGTTAGTCTCCACAACTATTGCTCTGCTACGTTGTTAGCCATAGTAGACCAATCATTTCGGATCAACAGGGGTCTACATGAAATGTGTTGATCATAATGAGATCAACATTTTTCATGAAGATCCCAAAATCGAAAGATGACACATGTTCACCTAAAATGTTTTGGTATATATTTATATGTAGAAAATACTTGTACATAATCTGTATTTTTTCTTGTTTTTTAAAGAACTATACTAAAATCAAATAACACATTATTATAAATAAAAATGAATATTAATCTAATTTCTTTTAGATAGAAAAAGGTAAAATAAAAATGATAGGAGTGAAAAAATGTATAATATATACAAAGACACAACGCATCAATTTTTCCCCATTTTGATATTTTTAAGTTTAATTTCTCCGTAGTTATTTAAAATAAAACTCATAGAAAATAAATGAAAAATAAATTATTTAAAAAAAATAAATTACATAAAATGATAAGAAAAAAAACAAATCATATATGCAATAGACAATATGGTCCCAAAACTCAAGTTTCACATATGAACTCTGATTTCTTTGATTTTGGGCTTTGTTTTATATATAATTAAGAATACAATAAAATACATGTGACTGGTGTTTTATAGGAAACTGTGTGGATGACATATTAATCTTTATAGCTTGTTATATCAACAACAAGGCTTTGATTTTATTGACACATATAGAAGTTGGTAACATTATGATATTTTTAATTGATTCAATGGAGTCGGTTTATTGAATTTGGAGTTGGTGAAATCAATTAAAAATCAATGAAGATTGTGCTTATTTACTAGTGAATATTTGCAAAAACACACTTCTTATTTTATGACTTTTTACAAGAGAATGTTAATTAACCATTTTTTGAATTACAAAGGGCGTTAATCGAGTGGTTTATTAGGTTAATTACTCAATAATTAAATTTAAGATGTTGCAATTAGAGTAGACGAATAATAGATTCATAAGAGATGTATACATATCTCAAGCTCTCAACAAATTTAATGAGCCGACAATAAGAGGAACGTTACAATTTTGATCTCAGGTCCCGGGACCATTATTGGAGAAAAAGTAGCCCTGACAATTTGTTGAGCTGAGGCCCGGACAAAAGCATTGACAATCAACCAAAACGTGAAAGCCCAATTTGTCATTGTCTTATGCATGCAAGAAACCCTACATGTCTCTTTTGACCATGTGGATCAATCCCTTCTTTTCCATGTGATTCATGACCTTCCAAACTATGAAGAGCACGAGGAACACTATTCTAAAGCTTCAACTCATGTATTAAATGAAAGAAATTACATATAACGAAGGCATATTGAACTCAGGACAATGTGATCATAATCCTCTTGTCTTTCCAAAGATGATGAATTCTTGAACCTTCTTCGCTCACTCTAAATCTTTGAGGTAACCATTCTATGCCTCTAAAGAAGAAGAAGAAGAAGAAGACACAAAAGAGGAAGACTTTAGGCTTCAAATGGGGAGAGAGACTTAGTTAGAAAGGTAGTTGATGGATTTAGACGAGGAAGAGAGCCTAGTGGGCAGCACCCAAGGGCACTGCACTCAAATCTTCGCAAACCCGACCATTTCTAAAACTCAAAATCTCGATTATCAATCAACACATACTTGCATATAACACACTTTCGAAGTCCAACCTATGTGCTTTCAAAATGTTTGAAATGTCACAGCATACCTCTTCTTATGCGCCCACATCAGAGGATTTACAAATGTTAATTTAGATTAAATATTGTTTGCTTTGCTTAATTGATTTTATCGCTGTCTCAGACATCTGTGTGAGCATATCACACAGTCTTGGTAATTAACAAAAATGTCCAAACGATGGAGTGCTCATGATGCCTTTGTCCTGGAAAAAGAGAGATATGAAGGGAGGGAAGCATTGCTGACGTCGAGAAGGTACGAACCTAAGTGCTGTGCATGAATTTTCTTTAATCCCCAGTTGCCAATTTAGCACCCGGCAAAATATTAATAGACAATAATCTACCGACAAAATACAATGTGACATGATGTTTTTATAAAAGCAAAGGTCTGGAGTCTCTGGAGGGAAAGAAACCGTAGGTGGAAGGGCCCCGCTGCCACCTCTGCTGATCGACTCATTGGCCTCATTTTGGTGGATGTTACTGGCCTTCTTGCTTAGGCTGTTGGGATTTGGGTTGCTGCTGACACTTCTGTTTTCCACCTAAAATTTTTGGTTGCTAACTTGTTCATTCCCTTGGCCTCTTGCTGGCCATGGGAACCCATACAAAACACTATGTAATGGCCTCTGGCCCTCTTATATTTTTTGTGCAAATATAGAAAATACCATTTACCTCTCAAAAAAAAAAGCAAAGGTCCTTTGGGTAACCATGGGTTAGTCAAAGACGTGGACGGATGAGACACGTGTCTCTCGGATTGTCCCGTAGACCTACGGCCTTAGCAATGAAAAGACACAAGTTGACAGATGTCTACCTTTTTTCATTAATTTAAGGCAGGTAGGCAAATTACATTTTAGCAAAAGAACCCATCCTGTTAATGCGTGTACGGCCCTTGGATTGGCGCGATTGCTGCAATCCGATCGAGGTCGTACGGTATGTCAGCCGCAGAAGGTGACTCATCAACAACTATTACGGTGTGGTTACCGTAGCTCCTCTCACATAAAAAAAGGGTTTTTATTAATTGTGCTCCTCTGAGATCTTGCAACTTCAGTTATGTCCCTATCTTTTTGAGAATATCAGTTGTGCCCTCAACTTCTTGCTGTTCTATCAGTTGTGCCCCTCTGTTAGTTTAATCATCAATGAGTTGACTTAACCATGGTGGTGCAGTTAAGAGGAGTATACTTGTCCAGACTTATTCTACATCTTTTTCCTCCTCCATTTGTTCTTCTTCCTCTCTTCATAATTTCTCTCTCTTAAGTACAACTTCATGCATCCATAAAATCATTAAAATTTGAGCATTTTCACGGATATATCACTCATTGCAGATCAAATGGTGATTTTTATTACATTTTTTGATGAACTTTCACGATTCAATTAATCAAAAATTTATCTTAAACAAACAAATGCCGAAGGTTGGAGGTGGAGGAGGGGGCATGCTGGGGACGGAGAGGTCGTCAGCGTGGGAGGAGGAGTGAGGCTGGGGCGGAGGAGGTCGTCAGCTGGGGGCGGAGGAAGGATGGAGCAGAGGAGGGGGAGGCTGCAGGCTGAGGGCGGAGAGGTCGTCGGCCTGGGAGGAGGAGGGAGGCTGGGGTGGAGGAGATCATTGGCTGGGGGCAGAGGAAGGACGGGGCGGAGGAAGGGGGAGGACAAGGCGGAGGGAGGACCTGGAGGTGGGGGTTGGCGCGGGGGCAACGGGAGGTGGGGGGGAGCTCGAAGCAGGGGGCGGGGGGAGGTCAGGGCGGAGGGAGGACTTAGAGGTGTGGGTTGGCGTGGGGGCGGCAGGGGGTGGGGGGGAGCTCGAAGTAGGGGGCGGGGGGAGGTCGGGGCGGAGGGAGGACTTAGAGGTGCGGGTTGGCGCGGGGGCGGCAGGGGGTGGGGGAAGCAGGGGGCGGGGGGTGGTCGAGGCGGAGGGAGGACTCGGAGGCACGAGTTAGCGTGGGGGCGGCAAGGAGTGGGGGGAGCTCGAAGCAGGGGGTGGGGGGAGGTCGGGGAGGAGGGAGGTCCTGGAGGTGCGGGTTGGCGCGGGGTCGGCAGGGGGTGGAGCGGGGGCGGTGTTGGCTCGTTTTCTTCGAGGATCGGAAATTAATCAATAAAAAAGTCGTTGCTATCCTCAAAAATCCCGTAACAAATATTTTTTTATTTTTGCTACTTATTAACATGTATAGTAGACATGGTCGAACTCAGGGAGGCTACAAATCCCGAAGGTTATTCAATTAATCAAAAATCAATTATGAGAAAACAAGAATCTCAATAGATAACTATCCTTGGTTTTTGTGATTTTTTTAGCTTTTTTAATTTTTTTGATTTTTTTATTTCTAATTTTTTTATTTTCTAATTTTCAAAATTTGGTGATTTTGATTTTATAATTTTTTTTAAATTTTCAAATAAACGAACAATATGCATAAGCACAAGAAATATGCACACCAACTTTTTTTTGTATCTTTTCAATTATACCAAAAATGCTCAGAAAAATCCAGAGAAAATATTTTTGGGTTTTAAAAGTCTTGAAATATTTTTGAGATTTTTTTGTAGAATTTTCAGATGTTTTTGTATTTATCTAAAAATCAAACAGTGAGAAAATGCGAAATTATGCACAACTTGGAATAATTTACAACTTAAAAATATTTTAAGCCCAAAACTCCTAGCAATTATTTTTATAACAAACTATATGCAAATATCTACAAATAGGAACTGAAATCACTATTTTTGAATTTTTCTAGAATTTTCTACAAATTTTTTAAGATTTTTCATTTTTCACAATTTTTTGGAATTTTATAAAGAGTTAAAGACAATAAAATACACCTACATTATTTTTTTTGGAATTTTTGGGCACATTTTTGAATTTTTATGAATTTTCCAATTTCAAGCAGACAAAAGTTACTGTTTTTGATTTTTTAAATATATCAAATGATGACAAAAATTAATGAAAAATTTATACAATGATAAAAACTAAAGCAGGAAGATGACCATTTTTGAGAGTTTTTCGAAAAATAAAAACATTTATTTCAATGATAAAAGGTGTGCAATGCAAGTATGGAAATATAGGAAATAAATGCAATTAAGTTCAAGTTCTTGCATCAAAATAAAATAATAAATAATCTACAGATAAGATTCGCAATTTACCCAATGCTTTGTAGGCAGGGACGTCTTTGTAGTTATGAAACTTCCCAGGGTCGTACACGCAATTTTGCCAAAAGATTTTTTTATTTCTATAAGAACCCTAGGGTTCCTGTGATTCTTACGTTTTCTTTGGACAATGGGGAGGAGTCGCTGCCGCTGGAACTTCTCTCCCACGCATGGATGGAGGCGTCGGCGGGAGGTGGATGCGAGGAAGATGGCGGCACCCCTTCTTCTTCTCCCACGCACGGACGGAGGGGGCGCCACTCGATGGCGGTGGATGCGCAGCCGTGGAATCGCGGTGGGCGGTATCGGTGGCTGGACTGCCCGAGGGCTCCGCGGTTGGCTCACGGTTTGGGCGCGTGGCGGCACTAGAGCAGCGGCCTCTCACGAGGCAGCTGGAGTCGATGAAGAAGGTGGTCGATGGGGCGGTGCGGGATCCAGGAGCTGGCCGCGGTCGGCGATGGGTGTTCCAGGCAGCTGGGCTCGTCGGCAAGCGTCGGAGGCGCATTGTGCTGATGACAGTGCTAGTCGACTATGAAGGCGGTTGTTGGAAGCAATGCAGGCGATCCTCACACGGTGATGCGGTTTGGGCCGCTGGGGCACACTACGGGGCGTGGGGGCACCACAGGCGGCGCTGCCACCTGGGGGCGGTTGCTGGAGGGCCGAACAGGTCGCCGGGCGGTGGACGGGCGCTGAAGGGCTGTTACAAACTTTTTTTTTATTTTCTTATTTCGAAATTGTAATCAGAATTGTAAAAAAATGTTTTTTTTGTAATCCGAAAACAGAAAATGAGATTTTTTTATTGTTTTTTTATTTATTTTTTTAAAGATTATCCCGCAAAACCAATGTTAGAGAGAACAAGAAAACAAATAATTTTTTTATTATTTTTATTTATTTACAAATAGAAAAATAAATAAGGATCCGGCAGAAATGAAAGGATCGGACCCGATTCTCCGACCACTGTGCGTCGTCGGGGTTGATAGATCGTGGAAGATAGAAATTGAATGCGGAGAGATCAAGAATTGAGATGAAAAATCAAGTCAAAGCAGATCAAATCGTGATGAAATTAATGATCTAAATAAAAAAATAACGACGTAATAAAAGTGCGAGAAATAAAACTACGATTAACCTAGATAAAAATAAGAAAAATGTGGATCTCACCTTAGGAGCGGAAATGGACCGTGATCGCCTCGACGAAGGCCAACTCGCTGTCACCGGACGGCTTGGAAACTAGGCACTTTCTCGATGAAATTTTCTCTCGGAGATCGGGCTCCTCTCTCTAAAGATTGATCAAGTTGGAATGAGGGACAAGGAGCCGTATAAATAGAAAAGATAGAGATAAATTTGAATTTTTGAATTTTTGATTTTTTTGGTGGAAGAGATAAGAGAGATGAAAATTTAAATGAGATAAAGATAAAAGAGATAAAACCATTTACAAAATTATCTAATTTTTTTGAATTTTCATCACTTAATTTGTTTTAAATTAAAAATGTTATTTTTAATTTGTTTATGGTCGATAATTAAAAATAGCAACTATAAACATATACTATATACATATATGACATTATATACAACGGTAAATAAGAAAATTAGCTTTTTTGTTTTAGTTTTTTTTTTATTTTAAATAATTAGTAAGAAAATTTTAAATTATATATAAATATAAATATTTACAAAATATATGAGAAAATTGCACAAACCACCCTGGAGAACCAACTTTTTACTCGTAACTACAAAAATTATGAAATCATAACCATTTTAAAGATAATTTAATTTAGAAATCAATGGAAGTGAGATTGGTTAAATTTGAGTTCATATGGAGCAAGAATTGGTCTTTCAATTAGTGCTTATTGGCTTTTACCAAGTGTAGTTACTTTTATTCTATACATGATTTGATTGTGTTATTATTTTTATTAATTAGAACAAATTTTTATTTACAACTTTGGTTTTGAAAGTTATTTAATTTGAGGTCAATCAAGGCACAAATAAATTAGTGTTAGTTTTATACAGATATACACAAAATAAGTGATAAGTATTTACAACAACACAAACATATTTTTTTGGATTTTCTGCTGAAGGACCCTATCTCCCCCTACTTTATTCCCGATCGATCAGGTCAAGTCTTGATCATCTCTCGGGGTTCAGGTCAACCTGTATACAGTCTTCCTTTTTTTCTTATCTTTATTTTTCCTTTATTTATTTATTTATTTATTTATTTATTTTAGGTTAAAATTAGTAAGAAGTGTACAATATTTACACATAGATGCAAGTTAGTAAGAATATAGAGTTATGTTATATGCAGGTTTTTTATAAGGGATTTTAAGCTAAAATAAATGAATAAAGATGACGAATCGCAGATTCATCATCCCCTTGTGCTTTACCTTTGCTAGTCCCTTAGAAAACACTTTTTTGAAAGAATAAGTGAAGAAAAAGAAAAATAAAGGGAAAATAAAGAAAGTAGGACAATATTGAGTATTAAACATATCTTCATAAAATTATAGTTTGGAGATCTGTCGGACCTTTGGATTATTAATGTGTCGGATCTTCTGTGCGACTTAGAATTTTAAAATCGTCAGCCTTCAAGTTCTACACATCATTCTCATAGTTCCAGCTCAGAAGTCATCTTAGATCAATCCTCTTCCTAAAACATAACCTATGAACATTGAACAATCGACTCATGTGTGTGAATGGTTTTAGCTCTTCCCATCCAGAATGTCGATTACCATGCAAATCTCCTCTCCAATAACTCATCCTCGGGGAGTCAGGTATTTCCTTCTAAGGTCTGTCGCGCTTTTGGGGGAGAAGTTAGAAGAAGGAGAAACGAATTAGAGGGTGGCCAGTGTAGTCACCTCTCCTTGTGAAGCTGGCCAGTGTAGCCGAGTCTCCACCAAGATTTGTAGGATTCTTGAAACTTGGACCTTTTTGGTTAGATATTTATTTGGTAGTGGCTTCTTTGTATTTGGATTTTGGTGGTTCTGCTTGGATCTTATTGTGCCCCTATGGATATAGAATCTTTTTGTTTCCGTACATATTTTAGGGTCTTAGAAAAAATTGTGCCTAGCCGTCCATCCCTTTTCCGAAGCTTTATTTCAACCCGTACTTCGGTCTTTAGATTTCTACGCTACCAGAAAAGAAACTCACACAATCTTCCAACATCCCGTCTGAGTTGAGCTAAGTGCATAGTGCGAGAGTACAAATTAATTCCCTATTCTAGAGTTGTACCCAGAATGAAGAGACTGGGTTAGACACTAAGAGTCAAACGCTGCGCATTGTCATGTGGAACTCAAAGAATTAAGTCAAAGACCTGAAGCTTCTAAAATCCTATTTCTCGGTGAAGTTCCTCTGAGAATTAGGTGGATTAAGGTTCAACTAAGCTCCATTCTTCAATTTTATTGCAGACATAGTTTAAATGTCAATACTATCTTGAAAAATGAACATGCAAATGCAAGAAAGTATGAACAATGCAAAGATTATTTTAAAGGAACGATGGACATGTGAAAAGAACATTTTTTTAACATTTTTTTTAACAATTTTCTATTGTTGAACTTTTTATGGATTTTTTTGGAGAAAAATGTAGATGTAAAAGAAAAGTTTTTTTTTGAATTACGCAAGTTTTTATAGATTTTTTGTTTTGTAGTTTTTTAAGGAAAAAGGGTTAGTAAAATATATACAAGAATTTTTTTTGTTGTTTTTCTCTTTTTGTTGTTGTTTTTCTTATTGTTTTTGTTAAATTTTTGTTTTGTTATTGTTTTGTTTTTGTTTTTTTTTACACGTGGATTTTACAAAATTATACACATAACCCCCCAAATAAACATATTTAAAAGTACGAGTTATATCTAAAGTATATATACAATGTATACGACACCCCCTATACTTAGTTCAAACTATGACCTCATAGTGATCAGAGAGCGAAAAAGGAAGACATAACTCGTACTAATTATAGAAAAGTGAAAAGAATCCTATGCTACAACGACTCAAAGAAAGGATAAAAAGAAGAGAAGTTGGTGATCCCCCCATACTTAGGATCAAGTAATCCTAAGTATAGTAGAGTATACAAAAGGGGAAAACCGATGAAGAGAATGTACAGACTCAAAAATAAAAAGACATGATATGAACAACATCACCCCTCTATACTTAGGGTAGAGTATCCCTAGGTATAGACAACAACAAGAGTGATGAACAGGACGAATATGAACATCACAAATCATTCACCCCCCTATACTTAAGATAAAGCACATCCTAAGTATAGCATATACACACACACACGGAAAAAGGGGAGAATGAAAAAAATGGGAGAAGAAAGAGTGAAATGAAAGGATATACAAGAGGAGTGGATGATCATGTATCAGATGCAGAAGATGGAATCAAAATATCATCATCTGATATCACAGATATCGAATCAACGACGGGCAGGAATGTATCATGATCTAGATATGGCTTCAGCAACTGCCCGTTCACAACAAATAGTTGTGCATCAGATGACAACCCAAATATGACTATACTCCCATTATTACGCACAACTCTCACGATGAAAGGTCCTGACCACTTGCTTTTCAATTTTCCTAGAAACAACTTCAACATAGCATCAAATAACCAAACTTTCTGATAAGGGTAGAAAGTCTTTCTTTGGATGTGTTTATCATGCCAGTGTTTGACTTTATCCTTATACATAAGTGAGTTATCATATGCAAAGTCTCGGAATTCCAGTAATTTGTTCAAATCCAACTTCCTGTTCTTTCCTACCTTCTCATAATATAAATTGCATACATGAAGTGCCCATAAAGATTTGTGAATTAATTCCACTGGCAGGTGGCAAGGCTTTCCATATACCAATCTGTAGGGAGACATACCCAAAGGAGACTTGTACGCCATTCGATAAGCCCATAGAACTGAATCAAGCATCAGGGACCAGTTCTTCCTATCTGGATGTACAAGTTTTTGCAATATCGTCTTGATCTCCCTATTTGAAATTTCTGCCAAGCCATTAGTCTGAGGGTGGTACGGAGACGCATTTCCGTGCTCAATGGCGTACTCCTTCACAAGCTTCTTTACTTCTTTATTAATGAAATGGCTTCTCCCATCTGAAATCAGTATTTTGGGAATACCGAACTGCGCAATAATATGGTCCTTGAGAACGGAACACACTGTACGACTATCTGCGGCTCAGGTGGGGATAGCCTCCACCCATCCACTAACATAATCCACGGCGAGCAAGATGTACTGAAATCCCTGACTGACAGGAAATGGGCCAATGAAGTCTATGCCCCAAGCATAAAAAACATCAGAAATTTGTATATATCTTAGGGGCATGGTATCTTTGGAACCAACAGTTCCTCCAATTTTCTGACAATCAGTACAACCTCGAACATACTCTGTAGCATCCTTAAACAATGTGGGCCACCAGAGGCCACTCTGTAAAACCTTTGCTATCGTGTGTTTTCCCGAATGATGCCCACCAGATTCCAGTTTGTGACAGTGCTCAAGTACACTGATGTGTTCCTCTTGAGGAATGCATCTTCTCCAGATACAATCCTTACCTTCGCGAAATAGGTACGGATCCTCCCACTGATAATAACGAATCTCTGACAGAAATCTGTCTACCTTGTACTTCGGCCAATCTTATGGAACTTTCTTAGAGACAAGATAATTCACAATATCAACATACCATGGGAGTGAGTCCACAGACAAAATGGCCTCATTTGGAAAGGTTTCGAAAATAGGAATCATGTTCTGCTCAGAGGTCTCTGTATCTATGATACGGGAAAGGTGATCTGCCACAACATTTTTCATTCCAAGTTTATCTCAAATCTCTAAATCAAATTCTTGGAGAAGAAGGATCCATCTGATAAGGCGTGGTTTGGCATCCTTCTTTGCATGCAAGTATCGAATGGAAGTGTGATCTGTGTACACAATAATGTGTGAGACGATGAGGTAAGATCTGAACCTTTCTAGCCCAAACACAACTGCTAACATCTCCTTCTCTGTAACTGTATAATTCCATTGTGCTTCATCCAGAGTCTTTCTAGCATAGTGGATAGCAAATGGTATCCTATCCCTTCTCTGTCCTAAAACCACTCCAACTGCAAAATCTGATGCATCCGTCATGATCTCAAAAGGAAGAGACCAATCAGGTGGATGTAAGACAAGTGCACTAGTAACCATTTCTTTCATCTGATTGAATGCAAGGAGAACTTTCTCATCGACAACAAAATCAGTCTCCTTTCACAGAAACTCAGTCAAAGGTCTAGCGATTTTGCTGAAGTCCTTTATGAATCACCAATAGAATCCTACATGTCCCAAAAATGACCTCAACTGCTTCAAATTCTGCGATGGTTCTAACTTGTAAATCACATCAATCTCAGCCGGTTCAATCTCCATACCATGTTTGGAGATGATATGGCCCAATACAATCCCATTAGTCACCATAAAGTGACTCTTCTCCCATGAGAGCACTAGGTTTACCTCACAGCAACGTTGAAGAACTCGGTCTAAATGAGCAAGACATGTGTCAAACCTATCCCCATAGACCGAGAAATCATCCATGAAGATTTCAAGAAAATTACTCACCATGTCGGCAAAAACAGCCAACATACACCTTTGAAATGTAGCGGGGGCGTTACACAATCCAAAGGGCATCCGTTTATGGGTTTAAGTGCCAAACATACAAGTGAAAGTAGTTTTCTCCTGATCCTCAGGGGCGATAGCAACTTGGTTGTAACCCGAGTACCCATCCAAGAAGCAAAAGAAGTCTTTCCCTACCAATCTCTCAATATTCTGAACAATAAAGGGCAGTGGAAAGTGATCCTTCTTGGTAGCTGAGTTCAGGCGTCGGTAATCAACACATACACGCCACGAAGTAGGTACTCAGGTCGGAATCTCCTCACTGCGGTCATTCTTTACGATCGTAATGCCACATTTCTTTGGGACCACATGTAAAGGGATGACCCATTTGGAATCCAAAATGAGATATATAAAGCCAGCATCACACCATTTCTTGATCTCCTTCATGACAACCACCCTTAGGTTTGGATTTAGACGGCGCTGACATTCACGGGTGGGTTTACAGTCATCCTCTAGGTAGATATGATGCGAGCACAATGCTGGATTGATCCCATGGAGATCCGAGATATTCCATCCTATGGCCTTGCGGTTTCTCTCAAGAACCTCTAGCACACGAGATTCTTGTTCAGCAGTCAACTACGAGCTGAGGATGATCGGAAACATTTGGGGGGTACCCGTAAGGAAGGTATATTTAAATGTTGAAGGTAAAACCTTGAGCTCAGGTGGTGTTTGAATCGGCTCTGCGATAACCTCTACTACTGTACTAGTAGACGGTATGTGATCTGTGCTCTGTAGACTATCCACCTTGTCTATTGACGGCTCAGCAAGTAGAATATATGATAGATCTATAATGAATGATCTCTGCTCAGAAAGGAATGGCTCATCAGGATGTTCAATACTCTTATCAATGAACGATCAGATATCTCAGCAATAATCTCGGAAAGATGTCTCTCATCTGTGCATAAATCAGGAAATAAAACAAATGGCTCAGATATCTGGACCTCAAAACTCTGCTCAAACTGCTCATCGGCAACTGTCTCAATTGGACCACCAAGGGAACTCATGTCAACTGTGCTTTCTAGAGAGTCCTTTTGGGAAAGGAACTCCTGGGTATATATAAAATCCGTGAAAAGATCTGTCTCTCTGAATTCAGCAAGAAAATCACAGTCATCTCGCTCTAATATAACTTTATCTGTATCATCTACTGCTAGTTGTGGTGATGGTCTATGATCAGAGATCGTCTCAATTTTCACCTTGTCACTACGAGAGTGAAAGATGATCTCTCCAGTACCAAAATCAACTGCTGCTTCGGTGGTTCGGAGGAACGGTCGACCTAGTATGATCGGGGTATGGAGTAACGGTGCAGGTGTGTCCATATCAATGATAACAAAATCAACAAGGAATTTCATTCCCTGCACTGTTACAATAACGTCCTCTAAAATTCCTCTTGGCCTCTTAATCGATCTATCAGCAAACTAAAGGATCATTCTAATTGTTTTAAGAGGCCCTAACTGGAATTCAGTTAATAAAGAGGAAGGCATGAGATTAATGGAGGAACCACTATCGAGAAGAGTACGATCAAATTCTTGATCAAAGATGTGGCAACGGATGTGAGGTGCTTCCTTGTCTTTCTTTTTAGGCGGAAGGTTACTGATGGCATGAACTGTGACCATGGTCAAAATGTGTTTCTCTGTTTCCTTTCGTATGTTCTTCCTTGGTTGACGCTTTTGGGTACATGCCTCTTTCATTCCCTTTTTCACTGTAGGCATGTATTCTGTGGCCTTAAGGAGTGGCATCTTTAAAAAGATGTTCTGTAAGATCTCAACCACTACAGGATCAGATAGTGCTATTTTTAATTTTTGATTTTTTAGCTTTAAGAGCAGAAGGAAATGGCTTAGGATCAGAATAAACATGCAAACCTTCATTTCCTTTATTCAAAGTAGAATCATCATGTACAAGAGGATAATCAGAATCAGTCTGTACATTGTTGTCCAATCTAGGTAAAGGAAAAACAAAATCTAAAATATAACAGGATGCTGCTGCTGGTGAAGAGGAAGAATCCGCGACTGGTATATTCTCCCTTGTTGATGGTGATCTACATCTGCCTGGTGAAGGTGGTAGTGAAGGCGGTGAAACTCCAGATGTGGGTGCTGCTATACTGGGCCTCTCGAATGCTGGTGAAGGAGATGATGTAGAAGATGATGCTCTCTCAGTGGATCGATCTCCCAACCCCAACTGCTGTGTTGGCGGCTGCAATCTCCTACCGCTCCTTAGATGAATGGTTCTAGATAAACATCTAAAATCAAGGGAAATACCTGTCTCGGGGGTGGGTGGGCCATTGGCGACCTGCTCCTTGCATCTGAAGTTGTTGGGGTTGGCTTCAACCTGTGCTGGAATCAGTGTCTTGGTGGTGGTCAGGTCGTCGATCTGCTGAGTCAGTTCATTCATGTTCTTCATAAGCAGTGTAAGTTGATCCAGTGCTGGACTGACTGAAGGGGCCTCAGATTGCTCATTGACTGGATGTTGTTGAGGCTGATAGTACGAAGGCTGTTGGTATTCATACGGATTCTGATAATAAGGAGGAGGATGGGGAGAATACTATCCATAATATGCAGTCTGTTGATGGTTAGGATGCGGGAAATACATAGACTACTGCTGAGGTTGGCCTTGTCTCCAGTTTTGGAATTGAGGTGGAGACTGATACTGAGGCTGGAACTGCTGGTGCTGGTATTGGTACTGCTGCTGTCTGCCTCCCTGAAACTGGCGGGCGGGTCTCTAACCCTGCTGTGAACCCAACTGGCCTTGCCCTGACGGACGGGACTGGTTTCACTCACGGTCTAACCAGATACCATTCACCTCCTGAATACCAGGTGGAGGTGGAGACTGCTGCTCAGGAATGTAGGATACTTTTTGTTGATACAGAACTATCAGATGTAAATGCTGCTGAGCTTGATCAGGTGTCTACACTTAGTAGACATGCTGAGCTGTGGATGGCCCTCGCTATTCTGCTTGGAGGAAGAAGTATGCTCCCTAGTAGAGGTATTAGCTGTTGCACTCGTACTGTGGACTGCGCTGATCAAATTTACAAGAACATCTAGATGCTTTGTTATTTCATCCAGCTTATCCATGTTCTTTGTCCTCTACTCGATTACATTAATCTTATCAAGTTACCGGGATCGCTTTTCAATAATGTTCACTTTAGATGGGTGGTTTTCAATGATGATCAGGTCAGTGCTATCCACCTTATCTACTTCTTTTGTTGCCATCATATTGACATCCTTGTGGGGTACTACAGGGGCGCTGACGGGGTGCTTCTGAAAAGCACGTGAAAAAGAAAGAGCTGCTGAACTTTCCGCAATCTCCTCAAAAAATTGGTAAAGGACATCCTCATCCTTATTGAAGTGACTTCCCCTACATGTGGCATCTACCAGCTTCTGATTCTCAATGCTTAAACCCCCAAAGAAATTTTGTACAAGGCTAGTCTTTGTAATATCTTGATGGGGGCATTTCTCCGTCAGATCTTTGAATCGTTCCCATGCCTCGTGAATAGGCTCTTGGGGCATCTGGGAGAAATTAGCAATCATCACATTTGTTGAGTCGTCCAAGTGGATAATACTTGTTCAGAAATGCGGACCTCAACTCTTCTCAAGTAGTGACAACCTTCCCCAAGCGATTTAACCAATACAAAGCTTTGCCCATCAGATTGAATGGAAAGGCGGTCATCTGCATTACCTCTAATGGGACATTTGGGTAGTGTACTGTTCCACAAATGCGATCGAACTGCTGGAGGTGTATATAAGGTTCTTCATTGAAATTTCCGTGGAATATTGGGAGAAGAGGTAAAATAGTTGGCTTAAGCTCAAAATGCCCATGAACCGCAGGGATTTGTATCCAAGAATTTGTCTGTCCTGCCCTTGGATTATAAGCATCTTGTAATGTAGGCTAAGCCCCAGGTTTTATATGAGATTCATCTCCCCCATTCCCACCTCCAGGGTTTCTGTTGTACCCCTCTCTCCTATCTTCTCTTTCATGTCTCAGCTCGAGAATCATTTCTATTAATGCATTTTGAAAATTAGCCTGCTCTGCTATCTGGGCTTGAATTGTCTGGATGGAGGCTAACATGGTTCTGTTGATCTCGCTCTACTCTGACATGGTTCCATTTCCCTTTGGAGGCATCAAGTGTTTGGTGTCTGACTCTGAAAATATACATGATACTCGATTAGTACTCAGAATTGATGGATTCTCAGATATTAATTCGAGATTAAAGTCAATCTCAAATAGTGGATTGATGGATGTTGTGAAGGGCGAAGTGGAGGAAGAGGAATATTCGGGAAGTGAGTCTCCTAGAATATAAGGTGAATGGCTTGGAGTGTAGAATGAGTTCGCAGAGTCCGAACGAGAAATACTCTGATCCGACATCTTCGAAATCAATAGGCAGGATGCGAGAACACGAAGGTCAATGCTAGAGTGAAAGTGTATGAAGGCACAAATTACACAGAAGGATCTTTTAGCTAGCAAGAAAACACAATACAAACCCCCAGTTCACCAACTCAACTCAATGTGAAGACCGTGAAGGTTCGGTTAATTATCTTGTCGACTTTAGAGTTTAGTGACAATACAATCTATCAGAGCGGTTAAAGAAAGTTGTTAGGAACACAATGCTCTCAGGAGACTGGCCCAATCCCAAAGTTAAATCATTCTCAGCTAGTATGAATTGCGGATCGTTTACCGGCTACCCAATCAATTCAATCTGTTAAGGACGTCACGGGCCTCTTTACCAGCTACCGGAGAGATCCTCAATGGAGAATGACTAACCCAAGATAGTAGTCTGAAAAGAGTTTGGGCGTGGCTCTATCCTAGGTGTGGGTCGCTCTCTCGCTCAAGCAAACCAAACAATGAGGGGGTTACTCTCCCCCAAAACAATGATTTTTCCTTGTATTTTTTAGGGTCGAGTTTTCTTTAGCAGTCCCAATTTTAGCAGTTATCACTTGGTTAAAATATTTTCAACGATTCGCCTACCGAGTGTCTAATTTCCTTTTTAACTTATGTGGGTGAAAACAAGGAAGGAGATCGGAAATGCGAATGCATGATTAAAAACAATGATGCATGCAGGGGTTAGAGATGCGTACCTTGTCGCCAGCACTCTACATGCATGTGATCCCCACAGAATTTAAATAAGCTATCCTATATGATGCAAGTGAACCGTCCAAGATTATAGCTTCTATTAACGGGCAAGAACAAGTTAATTTGACTAAGTCCAAATTACGCTCTACTCTATAGGCACAGAAATTTCTTGTTTAGGGTGTTCGGACCTAATTAATTACATGGCTCAAGCAAATTAATTAAAGCAATCAAGAGGTAGCTCACGAAATTCGTAGGAAACAAAGAAAAATATGGCGATGAAAACAAAACCGGTGAGGTCTCCCAAGTGCACCGGCACTTGGTGAAATAAACCCCGTAACAAATGAATGTCCGTTTACAAGAGTTCAAATGGTAGAAAAGAAACACTCTCTCTCTCTCTTTCATCTCCTTCACTTCTTTTTCTCCTCTTCTTATGCTATCATGTGGCTTGGTGAAGAATCAAGTCGCCTCCACGTCGCTTGGGTGCTTCGACTCTCCTAGGATCGCCTCCTTCGCTCTGCGGGCCCTCGCAAGAAATAGAAAAGAGAATGTATAAGAAATACAATTATCAAATATGAGAAAGAAAAATGGAATAGATGCAGTGGATATGGACAATGAATAATGTGGTAAATTATAAACAGATATTTTCAACCAAAAATAGCAGGTCAAAAGAAAAACCTAACTACCCTCGTCGTGCCTCCCCAGTAACGACGCCATTTTGTTGGCTCGTTTTCTTCGAGGATCGGAAATTAATGAATAAATAAAGTCGTTGCTATCCCCAAAAATCTCGTGAGAAACAATTTTTTTAAACTCTTGCTACTTATTAACATGTATAACGAACATGGTTGAACTCAGGGAGGCTACAAATCCCGAGGGTTATTCAATTAATCAAAAATCAATTAAGAGAAAAACATGAATTTCAAAGGATAACTATACTTAGTTTTTGTGATTTTTTTTCTTTTTTAATTTTTTTAATTTTTTTATTTCTAATTTTTTTCTGATTTTCAAATTTTTAGTGATTTTGATTTTACAATTTTTTTAATTTTCAAATAACGAACAATATGCACAAGCACAAGAAATATGCACACCAACTTTTTTAAAAAAATTCAATTATACCAAAAATACTCAGAAAAATCCAGAGAAAATATTTTTGGGTTTCTTTAAATATTTTTGGAATTTTTTATGGAATTTTTAGATGTTTTTGTATTTATCTAAAAATCAAACGGTGAGAAAATGCGAAATTATGCATAGCTAGGAGTAATTTGCAACTTAAAAATAATTTAATGCCCAAAACTACTGTCAATTATTTTTATAACAAACTATATGTAAATATCTACAAACAGGAACTAAAATCACTATTTTTAGATTTTTCTAGAATTTTCTACAATTTTTTTTAATATTTTTCATTTTTCGTAAATTTTTAGAGTTTTATAAAGAGTTAAAGCATAAAAATTGGTCAGAAATTAAAAGACAATAAAATACACCTACAATATTTTTTTTGGAATTTTTATATACGTTTTTTTGAATTTTTATGAATTTTCCAATTTCAAGCAGACAAAAAGTTATTGTTTTAATTTTTTTAAATATATCAAATGATGATAAAAATTAATGAAAAATTTAAACAATGATAACAACTAAAGCAAGAAGATACACCATTTTTTAGAATTTTTCGAAAAATAAAAACATTTATTTCAATGATAAAAGGTGTGCAATGCAAGTCTGGAAATATAGGACATAAATGCAATTAAGTACAAGTTCTTGCATCAAAATAAACTAATAAATAATCTACAGATAAGATTCGCAATTTACCCAATGCTTTGGCAGGTGGGGACATCTTTGTAATTATGAAACTTCCTATGGTCGTACATGCAATTTTACCAAAAGATTTTTTTATTTCAGCAAGAACTCTAGGGTTCTGTGCTTCTTGCGTTTTCTTTGGACAATGGGGAGGAGCCGCCGCTAGTGGAACTTCTCTCCCACGCGTGGAAAGAGGCGTCGGCGGGAGGTGGATACGGGGTAGAGGGCGGCATCCCTTCTTCTTCTCCCACGCACGGACGGAGGGGGCGCCACTCGATGGCGGTGGATGTGCAGCTGCAGGATCGCTGTGGGCGGTGTTGGTGGCTGGAACGCCCGAGGGATCCGCGGTTGGCTCGCGGTCTGGGCATGTGGCGACACTAGAGCGACGGCCTCTTGCGAGGCAGCTGGAGTCGGCGAAGAAGGTGGTCGAGGGGGCGGCGTGTGATCCAGGAGCGGGTCGCGATCGACGATGGGGGTTCCAGGAGGCTGGGCTCATCGGCGAGCATCGGGGGCGTGTTGTGCTAGCGATAGTGCTGGCCGACGGTAGAGGCGGTCGTTGGAAGCAGTGCAGGTGGTCCTCGCGCGGCGATGCAGCTTGAGCCGCTGGGGCACATGGCGGGGCGCAGGGGCACCGCGGGCGGCGCTGCCGCCTGGGGGCGGTTGCTGGAGGGCCGAACGGGTCACCGGGTGGTGGGCAGGTGCTAATGGGCTGCTGCAAATTTTTTTTTATTTTTTTATTTTCTTATTTGGAAATTGTAATCAAAATGGCAAAAAAATGTTTTTTTAGAATCTGAAAAACAGAAAATGAGAATTTTTATTTTTATTGTTTATTTATTATTTATTTTAAAGTTTATCTTGCAAAACCATTGTTAGAGAGAGTAAGAAAACAAATAATTTTTTATTATTTTTTATTTATTTACAAATAGAAAAATGAACGAGGATCTGGTAGGAATGAAAGGATCGGACCCGATTCTCCGACCACCATGCGTGGTCAGAGTTGATAGATCGTGGAAGATAGAAATTGAATGCGGAGAGATCAAGAACGTGACATGAAAAATCGAGACGAAGCCGATCAAATCATGATGAAATTAATGATCTAAATAAAAAAATGACGACGAAATAAAAGTGTGAGAAATAACACTACGATTAACCTAGTTAAAAATAAGAAAAATGTGGATATCACATTAGGGGCGGAAATGGACCGTGATCGCCTCGATGAAGGCTGACTCACTGTCACCGGACGGCTCGGAGGTTGGGCACTTTCTCAACGAAATTTTCTCTCGGAGATCAGGCTCTTCTCTCTAAAGATTGATCAAGTTGGAATGAGAGAGAAGGAGCCATATAAATAGAAAAGATAGAGATGAAATTTGAATTTTTGAATTTTTGAATTTTTTGGTGGAAGAGATAAGAGAGATGAAAATTGAAATGAGATAAAGATAAAAAGAGATAAAACTATTTACAAAATGATCTATTTTTTTGAATTTTAGTCACTTTATTTATTTGAATTAAAAATGTTATTTCTTTTATTTTTTATGGTGGTTAATAAAAAATTGCAACTATATACATATACTATATACAGATATGACATTATATACAAGGGTAAATGGGGAAATTAGTTTTTTTTTTAATTTTTAATTTTTATTTTTATTTTAAATAATTAGTAAGAATAATATACAATTATATATAAATACGATATTTACAAAATACATGGGAAAATTGCACAAACCACCCCAGAAAACCAACTTTTTACTCGTAACTCCAAAAATTATGAAATCATAGCCATTTTAAAGATAATTTAATTTAGAAACCAATGTATGTAAGATTGGTTCAATTTGGATTCATATGGAGCCGGAATTGGTCTTTCAATTAGTGCTTATTAGCTTTTTCCAAGTATGGTTACTTTTATTCTATACATGATTTTATTATGCAATTATTTTTATTAATTAGAATACATTTTTATTTACAACTTTGGGTTTGAAAGTTATTTGATTTGAGGTCAATTAAGGCACAAAAAAATTAGTTTCAGTTTTATACAGATATACACGAAATATATGAGAAGTATTTACAACAGCACACACATTTTGGATTTTCTGCTTAAGGACCCTATCTCACCCTACTTTATTCTTGGTCGATTAGGTCAAGTCTTGACCTTCTCTCGAGGGTTCGGGTCAGCCTGTATACAGTCTTCCTTTTTTTTCTTTATTGTTCTTTTATTTCTTTATATATTTATTTTAGGTTAAAATTAGTAAGAAGTGTACAATATTACACACAGATGCAAGTTAGTAAGAATATGGAGTTAGTGTTATATGCATGTGTTTTATAAGGGATTTTAAGCTAAAATAAATGAATAAAGATGATGAACCACAGATTCATCAGGCGACAGAAGGGAGGAGCTCTGGGAAAGTGGACGGGTGCGGGGGCAACAGAAGGGAGGAGCTCTGAGAAGGTGGAAGAGGAAGAGAAGGGAGGATGAGGAAGAAGATGGGAGAGGAGGAGGAGGACGAGGAAGGAGGAAGAAAGATAAGAAAATGACCTTTTCAGCTTTTACTTTTAATTTAATTCCCATTATGTCCCAAGGTTAACGTCCGTTTACATTGGGAATGAACGCCAACTAACCGGAGGGGTACAACTAATATAACAACAAAAATTTGAGGGCACAACTGATATTCCCAAAAAGATAGGGGCATAACTGAAGTTGCAAGATCTCGGAGGGGCACAACTGATAAAAACCCTAAAAAACATGTTTGTGATGTGGGGGATCTGGGCACCTTCCAATTGCCTCGGGCTCGACACCAAATGATCTCGTGATGCGATAGGAATACTTGTTTCTCTTGGTTGGTTGATGAATCCATGATTCATCATCTTAATATCTTGATCTTAGAAAAATCCCCAAGTAAAATCCCAAATAAATGTATATAAAATCCACAAATTAACAAAATGACTCTTGTAAATAAAATACACTAATTATTATATATTAGATTGTACAAAATAAATTAACAATAAAAAGCCGCAAAATCAAAGGAGTTTTAAACATGTAAATAGCCCAAAACTTCATATATTTTTAATAATTTCATTTCAACTTATTTTTGGCTAATTCTTTCTCTAACTTATTTATAAAAATGTATATAAAAATATAAAAATACAAAACAAATTTCACCTTAAATAAATGCTCCTAGATCCCGAAGCGAAAAAAAGCTGTAAAGTCCAACTTCTAAGATAAATTCCCACTCCGTATGAACTCCAAATTCATCAAACTCACTTTTAAAGTTTAAGTTAGAAAATTATCTATCCAAAGGAAGTGGTTTCATTAAAATCGGACCTCATTTGCAAAAGTTGGGTTTTGGGACCTAGATGTACATTGTATATTATGTATATTCATTCTTTCTTCATTTTTATTTTATCTTTCCTAATTATTAAAAATACAAAAAGATTATGGTTGTATTGTATTTTGATTATACTATTTTACTGTATTTTTCCCTTGTAAATATCTCTTATTAAAAAGACAATAAAAATACATAATAGAAAAGCAAACAAAAAATTGTACATGTTGTATGTATTCCCTTGTAAATTCCCCACTATTTTTTCATTCTTTATATTTTTTTGTTGTATTTAAAGTAGCCTTCTTTATTTCATTTTATTTATTTAATTATTTTACATTCTCTACAATAACCACCAATTCAACTCCATTATTGCACCATTTTTTTCAACTTCCCATTCAACTCCATTAATAATTCAACCTCCCATTCAACTCCACCACTTTAATAACCTCTCATTCCATTCTCTTTATATACATCCCATCCTCCTCAATTTGCACTTGATCTATCTTTATGTGAGGAGAGCCTAGTTCCCAGAGTTGAATCGGTGACAACGACACAACCGCGGTCGAGCGACGACAACCCTCTCTCCGGTGAGATCCGTTGACTTTTTGGCCAACATCGCAGCCGCAACCGCGCGCTGCTCGAGCTCATCGCTCGCCGGCGATTTGAGCGAAGACCGTGCTCTCGTGAGCACACAATAGGCGACCGTCTCCATCGTAGGTAAGTTTTCTTCTCATTTTATTATCTTGTTATCTTTGAAATTTTTTTTAAGCACATCACATTACCATCCACTTACTCCCATTTGTTTATATCGCATCATATTTCATCACCATCTTCATCTTCACATCACCATTTTTCCCCCTCCTTTTTGTGTACACATTATTTCCTGTTTAAAGAAAATTAAAAAAAATAAAAATTTAAAATAAAAAAACATTACAGCAACAAAAAAAAATAAAAAAAGAGCAGCAGCCAGCGGTCGCCGCCCCACCCTTCCTCCACGGGCAGCGGCGCCGGCCGTCGCCCCTCCCTCCTCAGCCACACGTGCGGCCCCCGCCGCCTACAGCCGTGAGTGGCTGCGTGCGCTCAGACCTCGCCGCCCCCTCCACCGCACCTTGCAGCCCACGAGTGGCCACCCTCAACACAGCCACGCGCGGCCGCCCCCCCTCCCCCGCCGCCCGCCTCCTCCGCACACCGGCGCGTGCGCCACGCCTCCGCGCCTCTGCCCTCTGCCGCGCCGACCGCCGGCCGATCCCCCCTTGTTGGGTTCTTCCATCGTGTACCCAGGGAGGAAGAAGAAAGGTGCTTTTCATTTTTTTATTGTAAAAATTGTGTAGCATTTTTATATAGTTTCAGTAATTACAAATAGGTCCCTATATATAGTTGTTTGTTTATTTTGCTTTCAGAATTTGCACAAAGAGCCCTGTGTTTGTGTATTAGTTTGGACAGATGTTGAGCATCATTTTATTTAATGAAAAATATCTTTGTGTTGAGCAACTAATTGTCTACCATCTGAATATTCATTTATATTTTTGTGGTTTTTGGGTAATTAATTATAATTATTTAACTGACATTTTCTATATTTTACCCATTCTGTGCTTTGAAATTCATATCGGACTCATAGTTGCTCTAAAAATTTCACAAAAATTATAAATGATGCGTTGATCTGTGATTAAGATAGTGTCCAAATTTCATCTTAAGTGGAGTTGTCTTGTGCCTGTAATAAATTGTAGAATGATTTTAGTATTTGATTTTTAATTAAATTCACGTGCATCATTTTTGTGAATTTCAAGTCTCCTGGATTCTATATGAAAATGCTTTTTTGGGTTAATTCGCACTCTAATTAATTTGACATTGTGGATTTACTAGGAATTATTTACTCACTGTCACTCTATTTTCATTAAAAAATACATAAAAAATTCATATTTTGTCAAAATATTCCAAAAAAAATTATTGTAGTCTCCTTTCATCATGTTTGCATTCCAGTAATTTTTTCATCATTTTTGCTTACTGTTTGTGTGAGAAATTACGAAAATACCCATAAAAAGTATTCACTTTTATTTGTTGCATTTTAATTTCTAAAATTCCAAAAAAATGTGTTTTTCATTTATCACTAAATTAAGATCTTACGAAAAATATAATTCAGTTGAATTGGAATAATTTCTCATTAAAATTAATTTGGCCAATTGTATGATTTCTTAGTGTCTTGATTCACCCGCATCTTATTTTTGGCATTAATTCTGCATTAAAAAAATATAAAAAATTACCGCTTTAAAATCTAGACCTAAGTTTTAAAATTAAACCCAAGTTGTTCCTTTGCCTCCCTGTGTTTGACCTCGGACTTGCCCGGGATATAAATTAAGATGAGACACTCTTCACGGAGATCTTCTCTCGGTTCTGACTGAATCGCTGAGTACACGTACTACAACGTGTCCGAATTAGCTATCGTATTTAGTGAGCCGTCAGATGGCTCCGTTGCCGGGGAGGCAAACGGCTTAGGGATTAATTTAAAATTTTGGATTTAGATTTTCACTTTCTCGGGTAGTCTGACCACCGAGCCACTTGTATTTATTCCAACTTTTTTGCAATTATTTTTGTTCTCATTTTTGTATATAGTTTATTATTTATATCTCTAACATAAATTTTATTTTCCTTGCGAGGGCCCGGTGGACTTGGAGTGCATCGGAGGTCGACGGACGCGACGCGCGCTGACTGCTGAAGAACAAGAAATTGCTAATTCATTTTTGAGAGAAATTTTTGTAAATTCTTGTAATTATTTTGTTGTAATTATTTAGGTAACTTGCTCATTTATAGCAGCTCTTATTTGAGAGCTCGTGCGTGTAAAAGATACTTGGACATTATTTGTGGTGTGTCGAGACCTGTTTCACTCTCCGGTGAGGGTGGGGCTCGACTTGAGTGGCGAATTAAGGATTAGACACACAGTAGTTTTGATTCAAATTTGTTTGTGCCCATCGTAATTTAGGCCACACATATCTTAGAAGATTCACTTATCTTATAAGATTCATAATGAGACACACATAGACACGTACTACTTAGCTCAAAATCAAATCAATTTTTCCCCGCTAATAGTATACTGTTTAGTCGCGGTTTTCTCAATCTGCATGCATTTAGTGTAATATTTACAAATTCAGTTTTGCGTAATGCATGGAGAGTGATGGGATTCACTGTAAGTATACCTTCTTCTGAGCATGCATCATAGTTTCTCATTTGCATTCTGATTTCCTATTCCCTTCTTGTTTTACAACTTAAGGTAAAAAAGGAAATTGGGACTGAACGGTAGACGTGCTTGTGTGTTCATATAAATTTCAAGTGATAACCTAACTAAAATTGGGACTGAATTGAGCAGGTCGATTTAATTAATTGGAATAAAAAGAACCCTTGTTCTCGGGTGCATAAAGCCCTCATTGTTTGATTTACTTGCAAGTGAGAGAGAGACGACCCTAGGTTAGAGCCAATCCTGGATTTCTTACTTACTACTGGTTCGTTCTTTTTAGGCGATTAGCTACTCTTCAGTGAGGAATACAAATAGCCATTAAACGGTCCGGACTTCCTTAGCAGAGTGGGAGGTTTAGAGGATGCCTTAGTCCTCAAGGAACGGGTAGCCGTATTTATACGGTCCATACTTACTCCTATATTGGCTGAAAGTAGGTCAAACTAGTCGTAAGAACCGGGCCAGTCTGTAGGAAAATACGGGCACCTAATAGCTCGTTAATCTTTCCAAGATTGTATTCTCACCAACAAAAATTGACCAGATAATTTGACCGAACTCTTACGGCCATCACATGTTGAGTTGGTGAAATTGAGGGTTTGAATTGCGTTTGTATTGTGTGAGTTCACTCCGCACATTTACGTGCACCGTAGAACTAGCGCCTCATTGAATATCATGTTTGAATCAGTTCTTTTTGACATCGAAGATGACTAATTGGGGGGATATTTATTCGGACTTTGCGAATCTCTCGTTGAACCCTTTCAAGAAGTACGTCTTCAAAGGTCCAAGCGCAACTTGGACCAACCTTGACTCATGACCCTCTTGAGCTCAGGATCACTCACTCTTGGGATGGTTACTCTCAAACCATTCCATTTCTCTCTTCCCACCTCACAGAGGAAGACCATCGCCTCGGTGAGAATATCTTGATTCATAAATCCTCTTCTAATCCAGAACACCTTGCTGATCCTGGATATAAAGAAGATTCAAGTAAAATGCCTCAAAAGACGAAAGAAGAGGAAGAAGAGAACCATGAAGACCCAATGAGAATGATACTTGCCAGATTAGCTGCATCTGAGAAGCAACAAGCATTACTGAGAGCTCAGTTAGGACAGTAAAATGTTGGGGTCGAACCACTAATGGATGCGGCGTATAACTGTTAGCAATGTGAGCCCGAGGTGAACCATTCATACAATAAATGTTATTGTAATTAATGATTTATCAATAAAAGTTATTGATTATGTTTTACTCCCTTTCTAATATTGAATGAATGAATGCACTATAAGGTCCCTCTGTACAATAAGGGTTATGTACCATGGCCAACTTGATAATCATACAGCTGTTGATTCATTGATTGAATCATAGAGGCTGATGCTTGGATGAATATCTAAGGAGTTAGATAGAGAACTCATCAAGCATCATCAATGATTGACAAGAAGTGATCTCCAGTCTGAGTGGGAGATGGCAATCCTATCTTATTAGACAGATATCTGATCGACCTCTTGATGCAGGTCCTCTGCATGGGAATATTAATTCGGAGGTATCATATTAGTTGAGTCAATGAGTTGACTTAACGAGATCGAGATAACCAAAGACCTATGATGAATACTGTCACATCACAGGCGATCATCCTCTGACCAGAGACAGATGTATTACTATATGTCTGAGTATGTACATTTGGCAGACTAATAGGTTGATGACCTAACCAAGGTCTATATACCGGCGAGCTGGTGTGCATGTAAGGGCATATGAGTAATATGATCTCTCAAAGGGATCATACAGGTTCACTTGTGAACCGGGAGACATGAGCTCACTCATGAGGTTTGGGACTGACCAAATTCCATGCATGGTCATCATGCTTTAGAAGAATGATATGAATTTGAAGGTAAGATATATGCTTTGTGAAAGCATATGATCTGTACCATATCCCAAGGACCAAGATTGAGAAACTTAGTGATCAAACCCTGAAGATGTCAGTGTAAAAGTGATCTATATCTTCGGGATGATTATGAGTCTTCCAGTATGCAGGATTTACGGGTATTGGGAATACCTGAAGGGTGATAAGATCATAAATGACTCCAGGAGATGTACACTTCCATTCTGAGGGAGTCATGAAACAGGTCTGGATTTTAGTGACTCCTCTCATTAGAGAAGTGACCTAATCTTAGTCCATATACTGGATATTGATCTGAATGAGATTCAGATGCAATGAGACGATTAGGTTTACGGTCTTGATTTAATCAAGCATCTATGAGAGATCCATGGGATCTGGATTTGAGAAGCGATCTCAATATCCAAGTCACTATACGCGGAACAATACAATCGCCCTGTCCTTATCTCCAAGTATCTGAGTGATTTATAATGTATTAGAGAGAGCTAATTATAATTTATATTTGTAGATTAATTGTTAATTTGTATTGGATACACATTGTCTAATTAATTGAAAATGTAAATTATATTTTGTTTTGGGTTGTGAATGTGATTCACAATTTTCCAATGTCAAGATTGCAATATTCTAAAATTAATTGAGAATTATTTTTGGTGAATAAAATCCCAACAAATAGTTGTTGGAAATAAGTAGAGAGAAAATCAAGGAGAGATGCAATCTCATGGAAATCCTTGAGATTGCCCTCCCCATATGGGAAGGAGGTGGTGGCACCCAATTCCCTTGTGGAATTGGTGGCCGTCCACTCCCTTTAATGGAAAGGAAGATCTCCTTTGTATTTTCACTCCTTATTTGATTGATTTAATTTGGTATTAATATATGTTTGATTTATCAAATATATTTAATCAAAATTAAATCACAAGTTGTTGGTTTTTACCAACAACAATCTTGACCATTGGATTGACATAAATCAATCTCATCCATTGATTTTATATGTCCCATGGATTGAGATCCATGGATCCCAAAACCCTATAAATAGAGAGGCATACCATGCTCTCTATTTACATTCCATTGTGGCACACTTCTCTCTCTCTCTCTCTCTCTTTCTCCATACACGACAACCCTCTCTCCCTCTCTTCTTGGTGGCCGTCCACCATACCCTAGTGGAGAGGATCGTCGACACCCACGCCACCGCGCTGCCGCTTCGACGCTCTGCAGTTATCTGTCTACTTGGTGTGCTTCACTCACGAAGGAGACGTTCGATCTCATGCGACGAGATCAGGAGCAACCGTGCTTGGATAAACTTCTTGGATTACGAGGACCACGCGGTTCATCCCCACGCTCGCAAGCAATCTCTCCGACGATCGGACTTGAGACAGGAGGTCTCTTCTCTTAGAGACTCTATCAACCATGCTTCAAGAGGTATTGCATTATACTTGTTGTGGTTATAGATGAAACGATCTGAGAATTGTTCTTGGATCATGTGGTTTCATCGAATAAAAACTTTTTTAAATTCTGCTGCACCGAACAACTAGTACGACTAGTCATTCTCCGTCGTATCCGATACGACGATCACGCTTCTGTGATGCGCTTGAGGATTTCTCCATATCCTTCAAGTGGTATCAGAGCCTTAGGTCGATGGTTTCGAATATGATTCGCTAACGAGGACGACTTGGGTTCGTTAAGGTCACGAAAGTTTTCATCGTATTTAATTTCACAGATCTGTTTAGTAAATAAAGTTGACACTGTTTAAATTGTTTAAACACGAATTTAATACTTGGATTTTGTTCACCATTAAGTAAGGAAACCAGGATCTCAATTTGCATAAATCGGATTTCGTATGCTCGAGATATGGTTGTTTTAATGAACATGTATGCACTGTTGCGGGAACTGTAGATCTGAACGTGATTAAAATGTTAATTACTGTTTAGACTTGCCTCGAAATGCGTGAAATATCACTTGGGTTCTATCCTAAATCAAATTAGCAATCCATGAAAATTGATTTTGTCTAATTTGGATTTAATATGATTGAGATATGCTAATTTTAGTAAGTAGGGGTCACTGCTGAAATTACATTCCTAATCAAGAACCATGTGATTGTCAATTAATGAAATTAATTGTTAATTTCAAGAAATAATTATGGAAAATATTTGAGAAATATCGTAAGATGATTATTTCCTTAATTGACTTGGCCTCAACCAATTAATTGATTAGATTTGATCTAGATCATAATTGGAAACACAATCATCAAACTCCTTGCTTGAATAGGATTGGGAATTTGTCTAGCAAATTTCCTTATAATAAAAATTGTTTTGATTACTATTTGGTATAATTTCGGTTGAAGAACCGATGATCATCTCAAGTATAAATTAATCAATTTGACATTATCTTTTCCCGAGGCGGATATGGTGACTAGTCGGAGATCGCTGGGGTAGCGGGTTGCAACGTATGTGGTCCGTCCCACTCTCGCCTGCACTGGCCATGACAGCGGGTAGAGCCGGGATAATGTCTGAGGGATTAAGTTGTATTTTTCTAATTATTAAAATACGAATTAATACGTACTTTGAGAATAATACCATATATATTCAAGCATAACAATCATGTTTGATTGATTGAATTGGATTGGTAATTAATTTAATATGATTAAGTTAATGATGTCCAATTAAAATACTCTAATATGATTGGAGTTAATAATTCCCTTGGAATAATTAATTATATGAATGTGATTCATAGTAATTAATTGAATTTGAATAAGAGATGGAGGATCACATAAGTGACATCCATGGTCTCCCGTCAAGGAGAAGGGTTTCGTCGCCAGATATTAAATGTGGGAGACGCCTGTCCGAAGTGACAGCTCCTGCATATGATCCATATGGATCGGGCTCGTCGCTTCTCGAAAGAGTAAGGATGTATGCATAGTGACCCCAATATCGAGTCCTCATATTATTGGGGCGATATTGGATTGCGCATAGCAAGTTGTATTCCTGTTGGCGGTTGGTTCAATTAATGACGGGTCAACATCACCTTAGGGGTGGTGGGCCCGGGTATTAAAGACCGAATTGGGAAATTAAAGTTGGACTTGCAAGGTGGAATGTGTTCCCGCTTCTCTTTATTGGAGTCATAAGTTCTCATATTATTGGGATATGACAAAGATAAAGAGGAGATCCTAGTTCTTGCTTGAGATATATCGGTAAGTATATCTCCTACTTTTAAAGTGAATAAGGAAATAAACTTTCATAGTTGACATAGCAAGACTAATTTGATTTAAAATGCTTTGATCAAATAAAACTAAAATTGAATATATGATTATATGTTCTAATATAGTGCATTCTCAATTTCAGAAAATGAAGTCCTAGAACCCACTGAGCAGGCTTCTGGAGGTCAACCAATTGACCGGACTAAATTACTCGGATTGGATCCGTAATTTGGAGCTTGTACTCTCGGCGGAGCGCATCAGCTATGTGCTCTCAGAAGACAAGCTTGAAAACTCTAAATCTAAGGAAGACAAAGCATATAATGACAAGTATGATGAAGATCATGTCTTGGCTAGATGCTACATCTTGGGTTATCTCTCCAATGCTCTTCAGAAACAACATGTGGAGATGTGTACTTGCCAGGAAATCATGCAGAATCTAAAGGATATATTTAGTGACATTAACCGCACCTAGCGGTACAATGTTATGAAAGAACTGGTTCGCTGCAAGATGCAGGAAGGGACTTTGGTCCGTAAACATGTACTCAAAATTTTTGGGTACTTATCGGAGCTGGAGACTCTGGGGGCAACGATGGATGCAAACATGCAATCTGATTTCATTCTGCTGTCATAGCCAAAATCTTTCAATAACTTTGCGGTGTCATTCCACATGAATAAGTTGGAATTGACAAATGCTGGGCTTCTAGCTGCATTAAAGACTGCAGAAGACGTAATGAAGAAAGATGGTCCCGCTGGCATTGCAGTGGTTGCACAGGTCAGAGGGAAGCACGGTCGGAAGAAAGGTTCTTGGAAGGGCCCGGCCTAGAAGAGAAAGAAGAAGGGACAAAGTGTTGGCTCATCTTCCAATGCATCCACTCTAATGGCGTCAAAGAAAACCGATGTCTGTCACCACTGCAAAAAGCCGGGGCACTGGAGGTGTAATTGCCCAGATTACCTGAAATCGGTCGACAAAGGTAAAGCCCCAGCAGGTATGAAATCTACCTTTATCATTGAAACCAGTTTTCTCGTAAGACGAGAAGGAAGTTGGGTTGTTGATTCTGGTGCTTCTGTTCATGTATGCAATTTGTTGCATTTGTTTCAGGAAACTAGAAAACTTGAAGAAGGGGAGATAGTCATCCAGATGGGATCTGATGCAAGTGTTGCAGCAGTCGCTGTCGGGACTTGTCGGCTATCATTATCCAGTGGAAGAGTCCTAGTACTTAAAGAGTGTCTTTATGTACCTGAAGTCAGAAGGAATTTAATATATGTATCTAAGTTAGTTAGAAGTGGATATTCATTCCTATTCTGTAATAAGTTAGTCATAAATCATTATGATAAATATATTGCAGATGGTATTTTGACTTCTGGAGGACTCTATGAATTGTGCATTAATGAGCATGTCATGAATGTTACAACCACTAATAAAAACTCTAAAAGATCCAGGAGTAATGAAAATCATTCAAACATGATTTGGCATCAAAGGTGTGGTCATTTATCTATTGATAGGATCAATAGATTGATAAAGGATGGACCTTTGGACTTTCTACAGGTTCAGTCTTTACCTACCTGTGAAGATTGTATTCGAGGTAAAATGACTAGGATGCCTTTTCGTAACAAGGTTACTAGATGCGAAGGTATTATTGACCTAATCCATACCGATGTATGTGGTCCCTTCAGTACCGCGACTCGGAATGGATATCGATATTATTTGATGTTTATTGATGACCATTCGAGATACGGGTTTGTCTTCCTATTATATCATAAATCTGAAACCTTTGAAAAGTTCAAAGAATTCAAGGCTTTGGTTGAGAACCAAACTGATAGGAAGATTAAACGAATTCGATCTGATCGAGGTAGCGAGTACCTCTCTGACGAATTCAAGGAATACCATAAAGAGAATGGAATTGTCTCCAATCTCACTACTCCTGGAACTCCCCAACTTAATGGTGTTCCTGAAAGACGCAACAGGACCATCATGGATATGGTCTGTTCAATGATGAGTAAAGCACATTTGCCACTTAGTTTCTGGGGATATGCAGTAGAGACTGCAATATATTTCCTGAATAAGATTCCTAGCAAATCTGTACCTAAGACTCCTCATGAGCTCTGGTATGGAACCACACCTAGTGTTAAGCACTTGAGGGTTTGGGGTTGCTTGGTCCATGCGAAGAACGTGGATGCAAGTAAGCTGGAATCTCGCACTCGTGAGTGTTACTTCATTGGGTATGTTAGAGATGGTATTGGATACCAACTCTATGACCCTGAGACCCAAAATGTTTTCGTCTCTAGAGATGTGAAATTTCTGGAGGATGATTTCCTTAAAAGTCAAGACAAAAGTGAAGTAGAGAAACTCATAGAATCCCTTGAGGATTCTGAGCTTCCTAGACCAGAAACTGAAGAAGTAAATAAAGATGAAACACCCATACCTCTTCGAAGGAGTTCGAGGGTGGTTGCACCACCTTAAAGGTATGGATTCCATATGTCAAGTGAGATTGACAATGATCCTACTTCATTTGATGAAGCACTTGCGGATCATGACTTGGATAGATGGATGCTAGCAGTGAAGTCAGAAATTGACTCCATGCATAAGAATAGTGTATGGACCCTAGAGGATCCACCTAAAGGGGTAAAACCCATTGGGCGCAAATGGATCTTCAAGAGAAAGAGGGGACCTGATGGGAAAGTAGAGACTTTCAAAGCATGGCTCATAGCCAAGGGCTACACACAGAGAGAAGGCATCGACTACGATGAGACATTCTCATGTGGCTATGCTTAAATCCATCAGGGCATTGCTGGCTATAGCTGCATATCTTGACTACGACATCTGACAGATGGACGTCAAGATGGCTTTCCTCAATGGATACCTCGAGGAGGATATCTACATGGAGCAGCCTCAAGGCTTCATGACTGAGGATGGCAAAGTATGCAAGATGAAGAAATCCATCTATGGGCTCAAGCAATCTTCTCATAGCTGGAACATCAGTTTTGACGAAACCATAAAGAGTTATGAATTTGTGCAGAATCCTGATGAACCTTGTGTATACAAGAAGCTTAGTGGTAACGCCATTGTGTTCATCGTGCTTTATGTAGATGACATCCTTATCATTGGGAATGATACAGGGATGATGACCAGTGTGAAGATTTGACTTTCCCATACCTTTGAGATGAAAGATCTTGGAGAAGCCTCTTACATCTTGGGTCTGAAGTTGTTCAGAAACCGAGAGAAGAGGATATTGGGATTGTTACAACATGGATACATTAAGAAAATTCTTGAACGATTCCGTATGGATAGTTCCAAGAAAGGATTCCTACCCTTAAGACATGGTATCCACCTGTCTAAAGGAATGGCTCCTCAAACTGTTGAGGAGAAGAAAGCCATGGCTGGATGCCCTTATGCATCAGCTGTAGGAAGCTTAATGTATGCTATGATGTGCACTAGGCCAGATATCTACCATGCAGTGGGAGTGGTAAGTCGTTACAAATCCTGCTATGGAGAAAAACACTCGAATGCAGTAAAGAACATATTCAAATATCTAAGACGGACGCAAGATTACATCTTGGTCTATGGAGATGGTGATCTCCAAGTCTTGGGATATACAGATTTTGACTTCCAATCGGATATTGATGATCGAAAGTCGACATCAGGGTTTGTGTTCCTGTTGAATGGTGGTGCTGTGAACTGGAGAAGCAAGAAGCAAGACACTACAACAGATTCAACAACAGAAGCCGAATACATTGCCGCATCGGATGCTGCAAAGGAGGCGGTGTGGTTGCGCAAGTTCGTCCAGGAGCTTGGCGTAGTTTCCTCTGATACTCCCATTTTGCTACTCTGTGATAACACGAGAGCCATTGCCCAGGAGAAGGAACCCAGATGGCATCAGAAGAGCAAGCACGTAGAAAGGAAATACCACATCATTCAGGAGATTCAAAAGTGTGGTGACATCATCATCACCAAGGTGGCCTCTATCGACAACGTTGCTGATCCTCTTACCAAACCTCTGACACAGAAGGTTTTTGACCAACATGTAATGAGTATGGGTTTAAGGATTGTTCTTGAATGGTTCTGAGGGCTAGTGGGAGATTGTTAGCAATTTGAGCCCGAGGCGAACCATTCCTACAATAAATGTTATTGTAATTAATGATTTATCAATAAAAGTTATTGATTATGTTTCACTCCCTTTCTGATATTGAATGAATGAATGTACTATAAGGTCCCTCTGTACAATAAGGGTTATGTACCATGGCCAACTTGATAATCATACAGCTGTTGATTCATTGATTGAATCATAGAGGCTGATGCTTGGATGAATATCTAAGGAGTTAGATAGAGGACTCATCAAGCATCATCCATGATTGACAAGTAGTGATCTCCAGTCTAAGTGGGAGATGGCAATCCTATCTTATTAGACTAATATCTAATCGACCTCTTGATGCAGGTCCTCTGCATGGGAATATTAATTCGGAGGTATCAGATTAGTTGAGTCAATGAGTTGACTTAACGAGATCGAGATAACCAAATACCTATGATGAATACTGTCACATCACAGGCAAACATCCTCTGACCAGAGACAGATGTATTACTATATGTCTGAGTATGTATATTTGGCAGACCAATAGGTTGATGACCTAACCAAGGTCCATATACCGGCGAGCTGGTGTGCATGTAAGGGCATATGAGTAATATGATCTCTCAAAGGGATCATACAGGTTCACTTGTGAACCGGGAGACATGAGCTCACTCATGAGGTTTTGGGACTGACCAAATTCCATGCATTGTCATCATGCTTTAGAAGCATGATATGAATTTGAAGGTAAGATATATGCTTTGTGAAAGCATATGATCTGTACCATATCACAAGGACCAAGATTGAGAAACTTAGTGATCAAACCCTGAAGATGACAGTGTAAAAGTGATCTATATCTTCGGGATGATCTTGAGTCTTCCAGTATGCAGGATGTAGAGGTATTGGGAATACCTGAAGGGTGATTTTATCATAAACGGTTGTATATCCATGACACTTCCATTCCGAGGGAGTGATGAAACAGGTTTGGATTTTAGTGACTTCTATCGTTAGAGAAGTGACCTAGTCTTAGTCCATGTACTGGACATTGATTTGATTGAGATTCAGATGCAATGAGAAGATTAGGTTTACGATCTTGATTTAATCAAGCATCTATGAGAGGTCCATGGGATCTAGATTTGAGATGTGATTTCAATATCCAAGTCATTATACGTGGAACAATACAATCACCCTGTCCTTATCTCCAAGTATCTGAGGAGAGACAACATTGTTCTTGAATGGTTCAAGAATAATTCCATAATATCTAAGCAATAAGAAATTGATAATTAAATGTGATTTAATTATCATGATGTATGAGGAATTGTCCAATATAATTAAATGTGATTTAATTATTATAGATAAGAATAATGTGGATAGTAATATCCAATTATTCATGATATATTATAAATGTGATTTATAATGTATTAGAGAGAGCTAATTATAATTTATATTTGTAGATTAATTGTTAATGTGTATTGGATACACATTGTCTAATTAATTGAAAATGTAAATTATATTTTATTTTGGGCTGTGAATGTGATTCACAATTTTCCAATGTCAAGATTGCAATATTCCCAAAATTAATTGAGAATTATTTTTGGTGAATAAAATCCCAACAAATAGTTGTTGGAAATAAGTAGAGAGAAAATCAAGGAGAGATGCAATCTCATGGAAATCCATGAGATTGCCCTCCCCATATGGGAAGGAGGTGGCGGCACCCAATTCCCTTGTGGAATTGGTGGCCGTCCACTCCCTTTAATGGGAAGGATGATCTCCTTTGTATTTTCACTCCTTATTTGATTGATTTAATTTGGTATTAATATATATTTGATTTATCAAATATATTTAATCAAAATTAAATCACAAGTTGTTGGTTTTTACCAACAACAATCTTGACCATTGTATTGACATAAATCAATCTCATCAATTGATTTTATATATCCCATGGATTGAGATCCATGGATCCCAAAACCCTATAAATAGAGAGGCATACCATGCTCTCTATTTACATGCCATTGTAGCACACTTCTCTCTCTCTCTCTCTCTCTCTCTCTTTCTCCATACACAACAACCCTCTCTCCCTCTCTTCTTGGTGGCCGCCCACCATACCCTAGTGGAGAGGATCGTCGACACCCTTGCCACCGCGCTGCCGCTTCGACGCTCTGCGGTTCTCCATCTACTTGGAGTGCTTCGCTCACGAAGGAGACGTTCTATCTAGTGCGACGAGATCAGGAGCAACCGTGCTTGGATCAACTTCTTGGATTGCGAGGACTACGCGGTTCATCCCCGCGCTCGTAAGCAATATCTCCGACGATTGGACTTGAGACATGAGGTCTCTCCTCAATGGCTCTGTCATCAACTAGTCCCTTCCCTCTAGCCATGATATTCAAATCCTTTGGGAAGGAAAAAGTCTGATAAGAACTCTGTAAAAAACATGGAGGAGAAATAGATGAAGATTGAGGCATGGGCCTGCCTCAACTGAAGGGCTGGGAGGTGAGGGAGTTTGGGTCTTACTCATCTTGTGACTAGGTGGGACCGACTCGAGAAGAGGGTCATCCCAAGTCTGTGAAGACATACAACGAATGGTGGAAAGTCGAAAGCTCACAAAATTTGAGTGCAAAATCCGTCTAGTCATCATCTTTGATGTCAAATGGTAGTATGAGAGAGAATACGATGTAAAGTTATTAACACAAGTGTGACGGTGTATAAGATGCAGAATAACATACACCTCACAAACAAACACAATGCAAACCCCATATTCACCAACTTCACACATGGTGGAGACCGTAAGAGCTTTTATCTTTTCAATTTTATTTTTGGTGATGAATCAGTTGTATTAAGCAAACTCACAAAGGGTGTTGCCTTGTAACCCAGTATACACGCTCACAGTCCCCCAAAGAGCGGTACCATCTGCCCGAGCTATCGGGTTATGTCAGACCCAAAGTGAACTGCTAGGTATGAGTACACCAAAATGACTTTCTATGGTTTGAGACAAGTTCTTACCATTGCAACCATGCACTGAAAAGTGATGCATAGGTACTTAAGGCACAAGTCCAGGGATTTTTGGCTTTAATCCATAAGGCCGCGTCCTCACCTACTTTGTCTGGAGTTGAACCTGAATACACTGAGGGTTTTGCCCTCCCAATACAAATTTAGTCCAGGTATTTTTTTATTTTTTTTCAAGTTTTTAAAAGAGATTTTTTTATTTTTGAGGCTTTTCACCTTTTTGGGATATTTTCAGAAATATTTAGCAGGATGTTAGTTTTTTTTATTTTCAAAAATGTGTCTCACGGAGGGAGAATCATGGAAGTGTGACAGAAAACGATGATGCATGCAGAGATAGAAATCATAACTTGTGCCAATCAAACCTTGTGCGAACAATCTACATGCAAGTGATCTGCACATAATTGTGAAACTTAAGCTAATGCATGCAAAAGCGAGAAAAATCGAGTCCTAATCAATAGTTCTAGCGTAAGAATGAATGGATTTTTAAATAAGTCTGACTTACGCCAAAGTGTGGATTAGGGATCTGGGTTTTACTTTAGTCGTCTAATCAAACAAACATGCACCCCTAGGCTCCACGAAATCCGTCAAATAAATAAAAATTGATTCTACAAAAAGCAAAACGAGAAAATGCCCCTTCCTCTCCCACAAACACAGAAAATGGGCAAGTGCCCCCTCTCATAAGAAATCATACAACTCTACTTGGATAACCCACTCTACTCCTTCGCAACTTGATAAGAGAAGGATAATCTGGTCTCTACACTCTCAGTTGAGCCAACTTCTGAAAAAATATGACTTATCCTACATGCCCTACAAAATGGGTTAGCTAAATCGATAAAAGAAAAGAAAAAAATCAAACAAAAATTCCATAGAAATTAAACTCAGAAATTGAATCCAAAATCTAAGAAAAAGAACTCAAGAAGATCGATAAAAACCGAGAAAATAAAACCCAAAAAATAAAAAAAATCAAAGAACGAAAAAGTTACACAAAAATCACGAAGAGAATAAGAAAAATAAAAAGAAAAAAATCTAGAAAAATTAGAAGAAAAGAAACACATGAAAACCATGAAAAACCGATGAAAAACTGAGGAAACACAAAAAGAAGAAAATAGAGAAAGAAAAGAAAAATATCACAAAGAATTAGCGTCGAAAAATCTCAATCACAACCACGCCTCCCCAACAACGATTCCATTTTGATAACCGACCCTGATCAAGTGGTAGAAAAAATGTCAAAGTAGAAACCGCTTAAAGAGAGGGACAATTAATCAAGCAAAAACCAACAAACTCTGAATCAGAGTTTGGTCTACTATTTATTTTTCCAAGCAAGTGTCCCTAGGTCGAATACAAGGATGAAGAAAATCACGCTCATGAAAATTAAAATGAAGAAATATTTTTATGATATTTTTATCTCTCTTTATTTTTCCTCTTTTAAGGCGAGAGATGAGAAAATCTTTTTGCTTTTTTCAAAATTTTAGTCTTTTTATTTGGTTTATATTTTTTTTCCATTTTTTTGATTTTGAAAGGGATATTTTTTCAATCAATTTGCCTACAATATAGTAGGTTAGAGAGTAATAGTGGTTCTATATAGAGAGAAACTGACTCGTGCAATAAGCTCGAAAAACACTCAAAACCAAGCCAAGATGGATCGAAGATTGAAGAATAAAATCTCAATAAAATTGCCATTAAAATCCTCAAAATTTGATTCAAAATAAAATGTAGAAAAAACCACGATGATATAATAATGTCTATGAGTTAATAATATTCACAAAGTATTGTAAAAAAACATAACAACAAAAACCATAAAGCTCTTTTTTCAAATAGGTCCCTTATCAGGAACCTATTTGCAAAAAAATCTATGGAATTTGCAAATAGGTCCCTTCATGAGGACATAATTGCAATAATGCAAATGTCTGGAGGTGTGAGTCAGGAAATCTTCTAGGTTTAGTATGAAAATTTTCCACCCCTTAAAGATTCGCGGCTGAAATTATAAGGCGCGGGGCGATCTGGACCGCTGGTTGGCGCTACGTGTTGCACAATTGTACCCTATGTTCTTCGTCACGTTATTCCTCTTTCCTAGATCACGTGACGGCGTCTTCTTGGAATCCTCGATCTCTAGTTGATCTCCGATGATGGAAAGGATGCAGTAGGGCTTGGAGGGGATCACCTATCCCCTCTGTGCTCACCTACGGTGAGGTGGAGTCGAGGAAGGCAGCAAAATCTTGGACGTTCTCTAAGGTTTCAAACCCTAGTTCTCGGCTGCACTGTTCGATAGATTAATGGCTAGGAAGTGATGATCTCCAGAACATGCTCCAGAAGATGATAAGTACATGCAAGTGAGGAGATCTTGCTCGATTCACAAGGAATCGACCAATGATTTAAGAAGAGTTTGCAGTTCTAAATCAGTTCCAAGAAGGTGAGTTTGAAATGAAATTTGGATGGGAATTGAGTCTAATTTGAATGCAATGTCGATCATGATTTGAAGATGGTGATTAAGACAAGCTAAGAGAGTGATTAATTATATTAATTATGGCACAAAGATCGAGGAAATTGAAATGGAAATGGAGGAGGTTGACATGGGAATGTAAGGTATTGGGACCCCATTACCGTATCTCGATGGTTGGTTTTTGTCAGAGTTACACACATGCAGTGGCGCGATGCAAGGCCAACCAAGGCCTTGGAATGTCTCCCCTGATGTAAATCTTCCACACAGAGCTTCCTCTTGGTCGCTACCACCACTGGAGAAGGTGGATTAAGGCTTGGAAGTTGGGGCACCATACATGTGATTGCTGGTTAGGAGAAAGTTAGGAGAAGTTTGTTTGAACAGTTGATCTTAGGGACGACTAAATAGGATAATCGATAGGAGGTTGTTGATGATCCTAGGACTAGAGAGTATGATGGTTGTTATGTCTAGATGGTCAAGGGTTAGGAAGGAGTTTTGGGAGAAATATGACGTGTGAGTAAATGGGAGAATTTCGGGCATTGCAACAGAAGAGCTCAAAATGAATCTCGGAGAAGAAGGTCTGGGTGCTGAGACATGTGAGCACTTGATAGGCTGAAATATGAATAACTTATAAATATAGCACCTAGTAGGCTGAAATATGAATAACATATAAAATAGTTGATAAATAGTTAATAAAATTATTTAAATTAGGTATAAAAAAAATGTAAATAAGAAAATGTATTAATGTACTGTATAATTTATTTTCATAACTAATAATCATTTTATGAAATACAAATTTAATATTATTAAATATGTATAAATAATGCTTGATAGATAAATAATATATTTTTAATTTAAAAATGTAATACATAACATATAAATTTTATAATTTATTAATTGTTAGGATAATAAATAAAGTTTATGAAAATTTTTATATATTTTAATAAATTAATTTGATTACATAAATAAATGCTGGTATATATTCTACATGTAAATTCATCTATAACTTAGGGTATTTGATTTATTTAAAATATTAAATAGTGTCAACAAATTATGAAATAATTCATGGTTAAAATACAAGATAAAAAAATTAAAAAGTCTAAAATCAATAAAATTATAATATTTACAAACAAAATAATTAGTCCAGAAACCCAATTGTCCTTAGGTCTCAAAATCAACATTTTGCAAACGGACTCCGATTTTAGTGAAATCACCTTCATTAATTAAAGAATATTATTTTGTGAACATTAAATGTGAGTAGAGTGAAATTGGAGTTTGTATGAGATAGTATGATGTTCGAAAGTTGAGAATTTGATAATTTGAAAGTTGGATTTCTTGGCATATATACAAGAAAATATTTTTAACTTAATTTTATAATTTTCTATTCATTTTTAGAAATAAATAGGAAAAGAGTTGGATGAAAAATATATACAAATGAATGAATTTAAAAAATCAATGAATATTTGATAATTATTGGATAAATAATGAAGAATGTATAAAGTGTATAAATAATTCTGTTTGTGGTTATCTCCCCCTACTTATTTGTTTGTCAACGAATCCATGCTGACTTGGTATCATGGGTTAGGTTATATAAATAAATATTTAAGCTATATTTATATTTTACAAGTCATATTGTACATATATACTTATCTACAATATACCTTCTTTTAGTTTTCTTTATTTTTATTATTTTATTTATTTACATATTTTTTATGCATAAAATGGCATAATGAATGAAGTTTTTTTAATAAATGGAAATTAATAGATATATAGATGTATTTGTTAAGGGTTTTAACACAAAGCACAGACATAATGTTAGTGAATCATGGACTCATAAGGCTCACTCATGAGATATTGGGATCAAATTCCATGCATTGTCATCTCGCTTTGGAAGCTTAACAGAATTTGATGGTATGATATATACTTTAGAAAGTATATGATCGATACCTAGGTATGATATATGCTTTTGGAATGTATATGATCAATAAGAACTCTCAATGATCAAATGGGCAACGTAATGGTAAAATCCTGAAGAGGGCAATCTAAATAAAATCTAAAACTTTGGGTTTATTCTAGGTCTTCTAGTATACAGGATGTATAGTTATTAGGAATACTCGATGGTGATGTGATTGTAAACGATTGTATAACCATGACGCTTCCATTCTGAGGGAGTGATGAAACAAGTTTGAATTTTAGTGACTCCTCTCAATAGAGAAGTAATATGATCTTAATCTAAATATTGGACATTGATTTGTATACAATTCAGATGCAATGAGAATATTAGATTTACGACTTTGGTTTAATCAAACATCTTTGAGACGTTCCCAAGATCTGGATTTGAGATATGATCTCAATATCCAAGTCACTATACATGGAACGTACACTCGTTCTGTCTTATCTCCAAGTATCCACACAGAAAGCACATTATTCTTGAATGAGTTCAAGAATAATTTCATTGTTGATAATGTATCTCAGAATTGAGGAAAATGGATAATTAATGTGATTTAATTATTATGTATAATATGAATGTGATTCATATTATTTGGACACATGAGAATGGACATCCAAGATAATAAAATATGATTTAATTATCAATGCTATGAATAATGCGGATATCACAATCCATATTAATAAAAAATATTATAAATATTATTTATAATATATTAGAGAGAGTTAATTGTAGTTGGAGTATTTACGAATTAAATTTTGATGTGAATTGGATTCACATAGGACAACAAATTGTAAAAGTAATTCACATTTTATTTTAAATGTGAGAATATAATTCACAATTTGTTAATGACATGATTGAAATTATCACAAAATAATTCAGAATTATTTTGGTGAATAATTATGCAACAAATGTTGTTGCACATGTGGAATATATGTTGAGATATGAGATCTCTACTTTTATGGAATGAAACCACACCACTTTCCATAGAAAGGGGGATGATCAAGTTGAGCTCTCTCAACTTATAGTCATCCACCCAATGCATGAATGGTGGATAGCCTTCCTTCCAATCCATTCCATTGTTGTTTCTTTGATTTAATCTGAATTATATTGATTGATTTTCAATATATTTAATTTATTTTAAAGACAACCATTTTTTGTTGCAAATTTATGCAGCAAAATCATGGCCATTGATTGAAAGCACAAATCAATCTCAACCATTGGATTTGTGTGCACATAAATTGTGATCCATGGACATCCAAAATAGTATAAATGGGAGGGTAGCCTTAATAAATCTCCATTTCATCATCTTTATTCTTTCATTTTGGCCTTTAAACCCTAGCTAAATGCATGTAAATATCATTATTTTGTACAAATTAACATCTCTTATTTATTGTATAATTATTGTATAAAATACATTGTTTAATGCCAAAATAAAAGGAAAAAATAAAATGCCAAAAGTATTTTATGACCCTAAATCCCGAGACCTAGGCATCTTGGTGACTGGGTCGGTAAGGAGTAAAGTAGGTGAAGATAAGGGTCAAGAACACAATAATAACCCTAATTTTCACCCTTTAAATTATTCTTAGTTATTTATGCCTAAAATTATAGAAACTTTATATCATAAACGTTGTAGATAAAAATATATAGAAGAATACAAAATTGATTTCACGTAAAAATAATACAAATTGTACATTTTACCCTCCAAATAAGACTCCAAACCCAAACTTCCCAGACCTATGTCTCCTCCACATGAACTCAAAATGCACAAAAAGCAATTTAATTGTATATAACTTTTAATAGGATATTTAATGAAGCGTGATTTCATCCAATTTGGATTTAGGATACAAAAGTTAGATTTTGGACCCCTATTGTAGAATATACCTGTATATAAATAAAAGGGAAAATTATTCTTTTAATTCTTTATTTCTTTTATTCTTTTTATATTTCTATACCCTTGTAAACATTATTTACATTCTATTAAAAATATTAAAACAAAATAAAGCCATTAAAATAAAATAGATACAAAAATACATAGATGAATATACTATACTTATACCTATATAATATATACCTCTATTTATTTAAGTGCATAAATCATATCAGGAAAATACAACAAAAATATATTTGTCTATATTAAAATAAGTTAATTTATAAATTATGTAAATAAAATAATAAAAATATGAAATACAAAATATAAATAAGAAAGTACAAAACATAAGTCAATATACATATAAATACACTTGCAAAAAGTAACTTGTAATAAATTAATCAAAAAAATAAATAAAAATCGGGTAAAATACTACATAAAATAATAAATATTTTTCTTTTTTTAAAAAAAAAAATAATAAATCTTTTTTCTATTTTATTTTAAATTATTTCTAATTTTATATTTATTTTTGTCTTTTTACGGGTGACGTGGAACAATCAGGTCATGCCACTCGTTGACCGGGGTCAACTCTCTAACCCAGGTCGTAGGTCTGTCAGACCAGCATAGGACCCCGTCTTCCTTCAATTTGGCTGCACAATGTATTCATTTTCTCAGGTAGATTCCTCTTTGACTTTCCTCCCTCGATAGATGCTCTATCACGTGGGATCATTACTCAGATCCAAGAGCATCTAAATCACCCACTCCACCTCGATCTTCACCTCCCTATCGCCAACTCTATACATTAGCCCAACCTCCATTTCCTTGAATTTTGAATCCCTTCTTCCTAATTCTTCCCCACATTTCGGTACTCCAGTGATCGAGCGAGGTGATAGCTCGCTTGCCCAGCCCTTTGACGCATGGAGGAGTGAACTAGAGGTCGGTTCCATCATATCCGGTGGTACTCCACCGTGAGGTCTCCATCTCACAGTCAACACCGCTTGAGTTTTTAATGCTTTCTAGGTTGTTTTAGTTGTTGCATTTCATTTCCTGTAAGTAGTTTTAGGTCTAATACACCACCTTAGCATAAAATCACCAATTCATAGTTCATCAGATCTACTCCGACAAACCTTCCACTATGATACTGCCTTGTTCTTACTCTCATTTCCATTCCATCTTCTTGCCCAACTGTTTCTCCACCTAATCGCACCACCTGTCCGACAAGATCGATCCTCGATCTGGATTAGGAGGACCTCCTCCGCCACCTCGCCGGACCTCCTCTGCTCAATACCATCCCACCTCTCTTACCACCAATAAATGCCCAAATAACTTTGTTGTGCTGTCGTCATGATTTACCTACAGGATACACAACTGGAAGAGCCCCATCTGAGGGGTTTTGAGGTTCAACAGATGCTCTAGGCACTTTGATGCTCTAGGACCCCATAGACGGGGACCAACTTCTTTGACTTTCAAGGGTTGCAGATTGACACTAGCCACCTTTTGAGCACCTCAATAGCCTCTACGAGTGTTGAAGCAAGTAGATAAGATAGATCGAGTGAGCTCTTGGGAGGAGTTCTTCCCAATTCTTCCAGACATATCTACAGTCGTTCGATTGAGGTTGAGTCCCATATTTCACAACAGGCGTCGGATTTTGTAGAGCTTGACCGTTGAATCATCTCCTAGGATCTGATCCAAGCTGTCGGCTTTTGAAGCAGTATAAGACATTGAGAAAGCACGACGTAGAGAAGTGTAAAAGATCTGGCCATTTGCCCGAGCATCAGTAGGGGGTAAATTTCACCCATACTCTCGTTTTTATTTTATTTTTATATTAGTCATGTAATTTGTATAATTAGTTTAAAACTTCGTGTAAAAATTTCATGTGAACCCCCAAATTTCTTTCTTATTATTAGGTCCATGCCACATCTCCTCTCGTGTCGTCCCATGTCAGGTGGCCATTTTGCAGCAAACTCTCTATGAGGTTTGTATTTTTTTTAATACTCAAATAATACCAGTTGAAAAACTTTGTGTTTTTTGCAGAAACAACCTTGTATTTATTTTTAATTGCAAAAAATGCCCTGCTAAGTTCATTAATTTTTGTGCATGTATTTCATTTATTAAAAATACCTTTCATGCTCCAAAAATTGTGAAAAAATAGGGTTAAGTGCCGGCTAGCATAGATATTCACTCTATAGTTATACTTTTGCATTTTGGAATTTTCTCTATTTATTAAAAATCAAAAGGGCACATTTTTGACCCTATTTGACTCCAAAATTACCAAAAATTTAAAACCATTTTGAAAAACTCAACAAATGCTATTTTGTATATTTTGTTCCTCTAGACCAAAAACCCACTGAAAATAGAGAAAGAAAAAGATTAGAAATTAAAAGCTCTAAAATCCATTAATAAAATATAAAAAATCATCAAAATATCCAAAAATATTTATTTTTGTCTCTCAATTTTCTTTATATTTTTATCATCTATATATAAATTTAATTTGGAGATTTTTTGACACTTTTTGTAATTTTAATCTTTACTTCAGTTCAACTTATTTATTTAATCCTTATTTTGGGATATTTTTAACTTTAAAAATATAAAAAACTTAAGAAAAATATATAAATATCACAGAAATAATAGAAAATTATATAAAACCCAAAAACATTTAATTTCATGTATTTTGATTATTTTTAATAGAATTTAAAAATATATTTCCTTATCTCGTATAAAGTCATATATAAATCCATATTATATATTTAAAAGAAAAAGAACATAAAAATCAGAAAAATATAAAAAGAAAAATAAAAAATAGGATTCTAAAAACAATAAAAATATAAAATTAAAATCCAAAAAAAATATAAAATAAAAAACCTCGGTAAAAAGACAAATAAATTACAAGAGAAAAAGACAAATTTTAATATACATTTCCCAAACTACTATTTGCTTTCTGAGTTTGACACTCTACATACTTGCACTATACACACATTTTGTAGAGTTAAGTAAAATAAATTTTTATTGCACACATTTATTTGCATTGCTGTATTTATTTGTGGCTTATTTTTTTATTTAGAAGGATTTTCACGGGGCTCCACAACAGCTGTGTCTTCGCCTTATGAGGACATATCTGACCCTTGCAAAGTCCCTCTTTTCAAATGACACCATTGTCGAGGAGCAACATTGTATAGATTGCATTTTCTTGTTTTTTCCTCTCTTCTCTCTATTTGTCTCTTTATTTATTATCATTTTATTTGATATTAATTTTGAGATATCTAGCCCTCTTCGTTGTTTTGAATTTGTTGTGAGCGACCACAGATCGATGGAGGTCCTCCTAGGAGCACCTCTGCACCCACGTATAGTGAAGTCAGCTTTCCGGACTTAGCCGACAGGAGAGAGCGATAAGGGAGGACTTAAAGGATTTTTGGAAGACAATGTCGGTTTTATTTTATTTTATTTTTTTATTTGTAATTTGAAGTGAGAGAGAGGAATATAATTGTAATATTTGGAATCTCCAAGGCAATGCCACTTCACGAGTTCCACTACCAAACCTTATGTCTCTTTTCTAGATAATTAGCACATGGTGCTTCACGATAATTACATATTCTATCTAGGATGGTTTCATTGGTTTGCATTTCATATAGATAGGTTTCAATTCTGCTTAGCATCCTTGCATGAAGAGAGTTGGAGGCAAGGTAAGAATTTCTACTTAGTATTCGTCATTTTTTCGTCTCGCATTGCTTTTCCGACTTTCTCCCTGTCTAATTTTGACCACATAGGATCTAAAAGGAATTGACTCCTCGTTAGGTCTATGCATTTCGATTACACATCAACAACAAATCCTTTTCCCACGATTAAGTAGGGTTGGCTACATGGATTCTTTGCCTCCATTCAGATCTATCTAGGGTCAATCTTGGGCTTATATCCTAAAAACTAAGATCCATTTGTATATTCTCTTTCCAACACTTCTTGGGCTATCCTCGCCCTCTTTAATTAGGCTCAACATCCCAACACTCGCATCTCCTAATTGGTGCATCATCTGATCTTCTTTGCAAATGACCAATCCATCTTAAGCGATTTTCTCGCATCTTATCTTTGATTGGAGCTACACCAACTTTCATTCCGATTGCATCATTCAGAATCCGATCTTTACATGTGTGTCTACAGATCCAGCTTACCATTTTCATTTTTGCTACAACCATTCTCTTCACATGTTTATGGTTCACATGCCAACATTCAGATCCATAGAGCATAGCAGGTATCATACCTTCTTTATAAAACTTTCCTTTGATTTTTAAAGGAATTTTCTTATCATAGAGAACAATAGAGGCTCCTCTCCACTTTAGCCACCATGCATTTATTCTATCAGTAACATCTCCATCAACTTCCCCATCATGTTGCAAAATAGATCCCAGATATCTAAAAGAATATCTCTTTCGAATGTTATCATCACCAACCTTCACCTCAATTCCTTCATCATAGCTTCCATCAAAGGTGCACTCCATATATTCCGTCTTAGCCCTATTTATACGAAATCCTTTGGTCTCCAAAGCATGCCTCCAGACATCAATCTTCTCATTTACTCCATCTCTAGTCTCGTCAATCAACACAATATCATCAGCAAATAACATACACCAAGGTAAGTCATCCTGATTGTAAGTTGTCAACTCATCCATAACCAAAGTAAAAAGAAATGGACTCAAAGTTGAACCTTGGTGCAAACCAATGTTGATGTCAAAATGGTCAGTCTTCCCATATGGGGTTCTTACACAAAATAAATCCCTATCATACATATCCTTTTTGAGGTTAATGTATAGGATAGGCACTTGTCTCTTCTCCAAAACTCTCCACAATATCTTTCGTGGGATAGAATCACAAGCCTTCTCTAAATTTAAAAAAAATCGTATAGAGGTACTTCTTTTTAGTTCTATAAATCTCCATTGTTCACCTCAGCAAATGTATGGCTTCAATAGTTGAGTGACCTGACATGAATCTGAATTGGTTTCTTTTACTTTGCAAACTTGCTTCAACCTTCTTTCGATCACACATTCCTAAAATTTCATAGTGTGACTCATCAACTTTATACCTCTGTAATTTGATCAGTTTTGAATGTATTCTTTATTCTAATAAAGAGGCACCATGATACTCCTCCTCCAATCTTCAGGCATTTTCTTGCTTCGCCAAATAACATTGAATATATTCGTTAAGCCAAGTCAAACCGCGCTCACCTAAAACTCTTTCAAACAGGGATGTAATCTGGCCATACACCTTTCCTAGGTCTCATAACCTTCAAAGCCTCCTCAACATCCTTTCTTTGTATTCGTCTATAGCATGCGCGGTTCAAGTAATTATCACTACTATCTAGATCAGTCAAAGTGTTATCCTTATTTCTTTCACCAATGAAAAGTTTATGGAAGTACTGCTTCCATCTAGTCTTAATATCCTTCTGAGTAACAAACACATGACCTTCCTCGTCCTTAATGAATCTCACTTGAGAAAGGTCTTTGGTTTTTCTTTCTCATGCTTTGGCCAACCTGAATATATCCTTCTGGCCCTCCTTAGAGTCGAGATTTTTATACACAACTTCATAAGATTTTGATTTAGCTTCCCTTACAGCCTTCTCTGCTTCTTTCCTCGCTATTTTGTAGTTTGTGACAGTTTCCTCTGTTCTATCCTTAGACATAGCTTTAAAGCATGCTCTTTTATTTTTAGCTTCTTGTGCACCCCTTCACTCCACCACCAAGCCTCCTTTTGACATGGAGCTCCTCCCTTTGACTCGCCTAGAATCTCTTTGGCTACCTTTCGGATACAAGATGCTACTGCCTCCCACATCTCGTTTGCACTTCCGCTACAATTCCAAGATAAGTCTTCTAAAACCTTATACCTGAAACTCGACTTCTTCAGGGGAAGATTCCACCATCTAGTTCTAGTGATCTTAGAAACCTCCTTTTCTTTACCAGCCCTTTTATTTTCACATCCAAGATTAACAAGCGATGTTGGGTTGTCAAACTCTCTCCTGGGATTACTTTGCACTCTTTACAACACAACCGGTCTCTTCTCCTCAACGCAAAGTAATCTATCTGTGTTCTAGATGGACTACTCTTATAAGTAATTAAATGCTCCTCCCTCTTCTTGAAGAGAGTGTTTTCTATGAAAAGATCATATTCTGTTACAACATCTAGAATGACTTTTCCCTCTTCATTTCTATAGCCAAAACCATGTCCTCCATGAACGCTAGCAGAACCTAAAGCATCTTTTCCCACATGTCCATTAATATCTCCACCTATCCAAATCATCTCTTTGTTTAAGATTCCTTGTAAAATCCTATCCAGATCCTCTCAAAAAGCTTGTTTAGTCCTTTCATATAAACAAATTATTGGTGCATAAACTAAGATGATATTCAGAATTTCTTCTTCAAGGACCAATTTAGCAAAGTAATACGATCCTCAAATCTTTGCAGCTCAACCACACAATCCTTTAAATCCTTATGAACAACAACTCCAACACCGCTTCTACCCTTATCTTTACCTAAATACCAAAGTTTAAAGTATGTCTTCTCGATCTCCCTTTCTTTCTCTCCGATCCATTTAGTTCTTTGAATACATAGTATATGAATCTTCCTTCTTTCCATCGTATTGACTATCACCATAAATTTTCCAGTTAAAGTGCTAATTTTCAACTACCTATATGCAACTTCCTTTGCAGTCTCTTTTGGACTAACTTCTTTACTCTCATGCATACATTATGAGAGAACCCTTGCAAATTTTGGGTTGCATCTGGGCAATGATGTAGCAGAACTAGCTTATTTACCCACATGCGTTCCTCATGAGAGAACCCTTGCAAATTTTGAACTACATCACAGCTGCGATGTATTAGTACATGCCAATTTTTCATTGCATTCAGGAGAGGAAATGTGTCGCAAGTAGGAAACTCCCCAATGAAATCTTTGTGTTTTCTTAAATCCATGTTGAAAAGATCCAACTGTCATGAGGATTACTAAGGTTACTCAACCCTAAAATTAAAAGAAAAATCATTGTCTTGGGGGTAGTAATCCCCTCGTTGTATTCACATTTTATTTGCCACACACACACACAGGATTAGTGCCCCAATACTAGGCCTTCCTATGTGTTTGTACAACCTTGTGAAATTCACCTAACTCTAAAATTTGAAAAGATAAAAAGACCGAACCTTCACAATTATCATTGTGTTGAGTTGGTGAGCCAAGGGATTTGTTTTGTGTATTTTTTGTGATTGTTTGTGTGTACACTAAATTTTCTCTGCGTATTTGCGCCTTTTTTCTCACATTTCTTGATTTAACCTTCGTGTTCTCATGATCCTTTTCTTTTGCTTCAAAGATGGCTGACTAGAGTAATTTTAATCCAGACTTTGTAGATCCCTCATACCATCCAACCGGTTTGCCTCCATTTCCCCAGGAGTATTTTGATCCTTACTCTTCTTTTTGTACATATCTTCCCAACCAATTTATTTAGGTATCCGATTTTGAGTTTTACCTACCAATACCACCCGCACATTTTCGACCATCTCACTCACCTGATACTGAGATGTGGGAGTCACATCTCATGAAGACCATTGTTAAGCACTTGACCTAGATGATGGAGCACATGAAGGAGAGGATGGATGACCTCACTAGTATAAATAAGAACCACATTGACATTTCACCATCTGATGATATGTGTTCATTTGAGGACACCCTTGAGAGCTCGCAATCGCTCAAAATACAAAAAAATGAGAAAGTTTTAAAAATCCAAAAATATTTCAGGAGACATACAGTTGAGTCAACTTGTGAGGAGTGGGCACCCTTGCCATCCCCTTTGACTCCACACACACTCACCACAGTTCCCACCTTTGACCCCAAGGATGGCATTGTACAGACTGCTCTTAGTCCTCTTTGTGTGGATGTTGATTCTGATCTCCTCCCTTGTATAGAGGACATCCAAAATCTTAAAAAAATGTTGGCCTAACCTGAAGTGATGGTAGCTATTCGCGAGATTATTGAGGCCCCACTTCACCAGTCTATGAACTAATTATCTGCTCCTAAACTCAAGAAGAGAAAGTCCAGGAGCATATCTGAGCATCATATTTTGACCATGGCTACTGCCTATGCCATTACTCACCGTCCACACATTAGGAAAGGGAACACTGTCACACCTCTTGTGAGTTGCACTATCTCTGACCATTCATGTGATCACACTCTCCTTGACAGTGGTGCTTCAATTAATATAATACCCTTCTCATCGGTACAATCTCTTCATCTAGGGCCTCTCAAAGACCAAGATGAGGTGCCAAATTACTGATGGATCAATAAAGATGCTGAAGGGTATTCTCGAGAATGCCGTCATTCAGATTCAGGCCATGTGCCCATTGCTGACTTTGTTGTATTGCCCATGGAGACTTCCACCCTCGTGGAGCATCCTCCAATCATCTTCGGATGGCATTTCCTTGCCTCTACGAGAGCTGTTATTGATTATGTATATGGAGAAATTTGCTTTTCTTTTGTTAATGAAAGTGATGTGTTGATCACCGCACCCAACATTGACCATAGCCCTGCATCTAATGAGAGTGTACTCGTGTTAGCCAACCTCGAGGACTATGACCTTGATGCTGATGTCAGAGAGTTTTGCTTTATGTTGGATGATTTTGAGACCCATGAATTCCTCTCCGAGAAAGAGGACTCGGAAAGCATTGACCTTGGAGTTCCCCCTTCCTGTGAGTGGCGATGCATTGATGACATCTGCGGTATTTACAATATGGATACCTTAGAGTGGAGATAAGACTTAGCAGCGACTGCACAGGCTGAATTTGACCTTACTTCATAAAGGAATTCAGACCTTTTTATTGTGACATAGCGGAGACTTCCTAGGCCTCGCACGACCACACTACTTCTACTGACCAATTCGTGCCTTTTTAATTTGATACCACTGAGGATCTTCATCAGGTTATTCCTAATAATTTTATGTCTGTTGATGACCTGATATCGACCTGCACCTTGTTAGATCTGTTCCTTAGTGGTCATGTAAGAAGGTCTGCTTTCTACCTTCTTGATCAATGTATATCCATCTCTTTTTATATCTGCTTTCATTTTCTTCCTTCCACCTATCATTTTTTCTCATCCACCTCATTCCGTGTATTTGCCTTGCTTAGGACGTACTTTGCCCTAAGTATAGGGGAGGTGGACGAGTTGAGTGGTCTTTCTTCTTTCTTCTTTTCATTTTTCTTCCAAAAAGATGGCATCCCTTCTTCATTGATATATTAAGTATGTACTTTGTCCTAAATATGGGGGGGGGGGATGTATACCCAAAGTTGTTCATTCATTGATCACTCAACTGTCCCCTCAACTTTTTACACTTTGTCTATACTTAGGGATATTTTACCCTAAGTATAGGGTGGGGGGACAGACTGAGCCGATGATTTCAAACATTCCCACCATTGACCCTCCATGCCTTGTGAAAAGTCTGCTATACTTATGATTATTTCATCCTAAGTATAGGGGAGATGGTCAACTTCTCATTCGTTCATTCTTTACTCCTTGTAGTATAGCCTTTTCTATACTCAATACGAGTTAGTCTTCTCTTTTTCTCTCCGATTTATGAGGATATAGCTCAAGCTAAATATAACATAACTCGTACTTTTGTATTTTCAATAAGTATGGATAAATACAATTAATTAACTTAAAGACCATTCTTGTATAAAATTCATCAAAATTCTTTATATATATTGACTAATAAAATAGGTTAATTATTTTGCAAAATGTTTAAATAATAGTTTGAGAATCCTTTTGAAAAATCATTTGAAAACTATTTGGAAATGGTTTATTAAATATTTTCAATCTTTTTAAAAATATTTTGTTTGTGAAAATTTCATTTCTTAGTTTGAAATAAAACATTTAAAACTCTATTTGCAAATGATTTTGAAAAATGGTTGCAAAAATATTTTGAAAAATCTATTTATACTACTTTAAAAATCTTTGCAGAATGATTTTCAAATTTTGTAAAATGCTTATCAAAATTAGTGGTCAAATTAGTTTACAAAAATAAAAGATTTCAAAATGTTTTTAAAAATCTTTTCAAATTATTTTAGGAATTAACATAATAAAAATCCTCTATAAACCTTGTATAAACCTGTAAATTCTCAAAAATACAACTCTTGTGAATAATAATAAGAAGCACTCTTATGTAAATATTCGTACCTATTTTTTTTCCAATATTTTTGTTTTGAAAAATACTAAAAAATTACAAAATTAAAAATACCAAAAACATTTGCAAAATTTTTGTCCAAGTTGCATAAAAATGTGGAAAACCCTTTTGCAAAAATCCATAAAAAGTTCAAAATCAGAAATTGCTTCACAAAAATATTTTCTACATTGTGCATAGAATTTGCATTTTTTGTATTGAGTTTGATAATTGGACTAGTCTAAGTAAAATTCAAAGATTGGAGATTGGTTGGACTTTAAATCTAATTAACCCTAGGAATATTATAGGAACTAGAATTAAGATGCTTCAGTATGCTAGACGTAATAATTTGAGATCACAAGACTTGGTTCAATGTTGTCTTGATTGCCTAAGTAGAATATTTCAGAGCACATGCACGACTCTTGTTGATAATGCCCTAGCCTGTAAACCTGCACCTTACACTTCGCTCACCTCAATTGAAGTGGTAGAGGGATGGATTTGCTAGCATGAGACACAAGCTAATGGAAACATCGGAAGTCACACATTTGTGGCCATTGTACCCCAACATGGTCCAATAGCCATGAGGTCTAAAGATAGAAGTTGTGGGTTGCAATAAAGCTTCAAAAGAGGGATAATGTACTTGCTCAAGTAGAAAAAGTCCTTATGTAAATGTTGTTTTATATAGTATTAAAAAATTGCAAAATCAAAAACTCTAAAAAAGTGGACAAGCCTGATTGAAAATAAAATGCCTACCGAAGTGTACATATGTATAGTAAATAAGAAAGATTGATATGCAATGTCTTATGTATGTGAGCCTACAACCGGATGACTTAGCTACACTAGTCAAGCATCCTAAGATAGGTAGCTACACTATCTACCATCCATTCTTCTCTCCACCTCCTCTTCTTGAGCTGGTTGTACTTGAACTTAGAAGGGAATACCCTGCTTCTCTAGGAAAGAGTTGTTGGATTGGGGAATTAGGGTCACCGTGTTGCAGAAGACTAACATTTACCGCTTCAGTCAAGGAGAGCTACATATCACACACACTGTCCAAGATAGAGTCATAGTCATAAGGGATTGCGTATGAGTTGATTTGTTTTGATCTAGCTATTGAGGAGACTTGAACAAGGTTTCATGATTCTTGAAGGCTTTTGTGTTTCAATTCCGATTCCAAATAAGGTTCCGACCACACCTAAAATTCAAAGGTCTGACTTAAGCTCCAAAATTTAATTTTATGAAGACAAGTTTGAAAAATAAAATCAATCCAAGTTCTTTCTTTTTTTGCACTTATTGCATAGATGATTGCTAGGGACTATCAAAGGTAAGTATAGGGAGATTATGAATCTCCATTTCATCACCTTTATTCTTTCATTTTGCCTGTTAAACCCTAGCTAAATGCATGTACATATCATTATTTTGTACAAATTAGCAATCATTATTTATTGTAAAATTATTGTATAAAATACATTGTTTAAAACCAAAATAAAAGAATAAAGAAAAGAAAAGCAAAGGAAATAAAATAAAATGCCAAAGGTAGTTTATGACCCTAAATCCCGATACCTTGGCATCTTGATGACTTGGTCGACAAGGAATAAAGTAGGGGGAGATAAGGGTCAATGGCACAATAAAAACCCTAATTTTCAGAATTCAATAAGTCATTTTTGGGACTTATTTTATTCTAAATTATTTAAATGTCAAATAAATAAACTCTGTACATAAAAGTTGTAGATAAAAATATATAGAAAATAGAAAATTTATTCCATATACAAATAATACAAATTATAGATTTTACACCCAAAATAAGATTCAAAAACCAACCTTTCCAAACCTATATTTCCTCCATATGAACTCAAAATACACCAAAATCACTTTAATTGTATATAACTTTTAATAATCTATTTAATGAAAGTGGATTCATCCAATTTGGAGTTAATTTGCAAAACTTAGGACCCCTATTATACAATATACCCGTATACACATAAAGGGAGAAATTATTCTTTTAATTCTTTAATTCTTTTATTCATTTTACATTCTCTACCCTTTTAAATTTTATTTATATTATATTAAAATATAAAAATAAAATAAATCCATTAAAATAAAATAGATACAAAAATACATAGATGAATATACTCTACTTATACCTATATAATATATACCTCTTTTTATTTAAGTGTATAAATCATATTAGAAAAATACAATAAAAATATATTTTAACAAAATAAAATAAGTTATAAATTTATCAAAATGTAAATAAATAATAAATTATAAAATACAAAATAAAAAATATACAAAACATAGGTCAATATACCTATAAATACACTTGTAAAAAGTAACTTGTAATAAATTAATCCCTAAAAGTAAATAAAAATCAGATTAAAATACTACTACATAAAATAATAAATATTTGTATGTTTTAACCAAAAATTAAATAAATCAATTTCTATTTTATTTTAAATTATTTTGATTTTTAATTTAACTTTTTTATTTTTGCAGGTGATGTGGACCAAACAGGTCACACCACCCATTAACTGGGGTCAACTCTATGACCCAGGTAGTAGATCTGTCAGACTATCATAGGACCCTGTCTTCCTCATTTTTTCTACCCAATGTATTTATTTTCTCGGGTAGATTACTCTTTGACTTTCCTCCCTCGATCAATGCTCTATCACGTATGATCATTACATCGATCCAAGAGTGTCTGAATCACCCGCTCCACCTCGATCTTCACCTCCCTCTCACCAGCCCTGTACACAAGCCCTAGCTCCTCTTCCTCGAATTTTTGAATCCCCTCTTCCTAATTCTTCCCTCCATTTCAGTGCTTTGGGGCCAAAGTGAGGTGACATCTCGCTCTCCCAACCATTTGACACGCATAGGCGTGAAGTAGAGGCATGGTTCATCATCTTGTGATCCCCATCTCGCAGTCAACGCCACTCGAGGTTAGTTTTTAATGTTTTCCATGTAGTTTTAGTTGTTGCATTTCATTTCCTATAAGTAGTTTTACATTAATCCATCACCTTGGCGTAAAATCATCCATTCGTAATTCGCTGGAGCTGTACTCTAGCGAACCATCCACTATGATACCACCCTGTACTGACTCCCATTTACACTCCATCTACTTGCCCAACTGTTTCTCCACCTAATAGCGCCACCCATCCAACCAGATTGATCCTCGATTTGTATTACGAGAACCTCCTCAACCACCTCGTATGACCTCCTCCGCTCCATACCATCCCACCTCACTTTCCACCAATAAATGCCCAGATAGTTTCATCGTGCTATCATCATGATTTCCCTGCAGGATACGTTTCTAGAAGATTCCCATATAAGGGGTTTTGAGGTTAAATAGATGCTCCGGGTACTTCGATGATCCAGGTCCCCATCGATGAGGCCCATAATTCTTTAACACTTCCAAGGGTAGTGGATTGATGCTAGCCACCTCTAGAGCACCTCAACAACATCTGGGAGTGCTAGAGCAAGGAGATAAGATCTATTGAGGGAGATAATGGGATGAGTTCTTCCTAGTTTGTCGAGACATATCCAGCGTCGTCTGATTGAGTCCGAGTCCCAGATTTCACAACAATAGTCAGATTTAGCAAAACACGATCGTTGGATCCTCTCCTAGTATTTGATCCTAGCCATCGTCTTTCGAAGCGGTATCCGCCATTGGGAAAGCACCATGTGAACAAGTGAACAAGATCTAGCCATTCGCCCGAGCGCCGTCAGGGGGAAATTTCACCTGTACCCCATTTTCGTTTTGTTTTTATACTAGTCCTATAATGTGTTTAATTAGTTTAAACCTTTGTGTAAAAATTGAATGTGAACCCTCACATTTCTGTCATATTATTTTGGGTCCGTGCCATGTCACCTCCCGTGCTGTCCCGTGTGAGGTGGCCATTTTGTAATGACCCAACTATGCGTTTTGTATTTTGTTTTTAGTCTTTAAAATTTCAATTCCTATTATAAAATATTGGGTATTTGCAAAAATAACCTTGTATTTATTTTAATTGCAAAAAAGCCCTTGCTAGTTCATTAAATTTTGTGTTTTCTTCCATTTATTAAAAATACCATCCATGCTCCAAAAATTGTGAAAAATTAGAGTTAAGTTCCTGCTAGCATATACTTTTACGGCATATTTTTCTTTTTGCATTTTAGGAATTTTTTATATTTATTAAAAATCAAAATAATATGTTTTTGACCTTGTTTGACTTAAAAATTATGACAAAAAATAAACATTTTTGATAAATTCCAAAAAATGACATTTCGTATATTTTAGTATTTTGTGCCTCAAGACAAAAAAGACTAAAAATAGAAAAGACTAAAAATTTAAAAGCTACAAAATCCTTTATAAAAATACAAAAAATCATCAAAAATCCAAAATTATTTATTTTTAATTCTGAATTCTCTTTATATTATTATCAACTATAAAATAAACTTGATTTTGGATAATTTTTGACACCTTTTCTATTTTTAATCTGCACATTAGTCCTATTTATTTAATCCTTATTTTGGGATATTTTTGACTTTAAAATAATAAAATTGGTAAAAATATCTAAAATTCACAAAAAAGTAGAAAATTATATAAAACTCAAAGACATTTTTTTTCATGTATTTTGATTCTTTTTAGTAGTATTTATAAATATATTACCTTATCTTGTATATAATCATATATAAATCCACATTATATATTGGAAATAAAAATAACCTAAAAAACAGAAAAATATTAAAAGAAATAAAAAATAGAAAATTAAAAACAAATAAAATTATAAAATTTAAAATCCAAAAAAAATAGAGAATTAAAGACCGACACAAAAAGACAAATAAAAGACAAGAGAAAAGGACACATTTTGGAATTCATTTCTCAATCTATTATTTGCTCCCTGTGTTCGACACTCTACATACTTGCACTATATATACATTTTGTAGAGTTAAATAATTTGAATTTTTGCTCCACAAATTTATTTGCATCATTATATCTATTTGTGGGTTAATTGTTGAACTAGAAGGATTTTCGTCAGTCGCCAAAGTGAGTGTGTCTTCGCCGTGTGAGGACGAATCTGACCCGTGCAAAATCCCTCTTGTAAAGACCTAGACTTTTATTACTATTTTCAATAACATCTTTCTCTCTCATTATCATTACCGTCCACTCTCTCTTTCCTAACTTGTGGTCGTCTACATTTTGACCTAGAGATCCTTGTAGTCGCTGCATCATTGTTGTGCTGTCAGATCATATACTTGTGGATCGTTATCTTCTTTGGTGCACCTTGATTATGAAGAAGATGTCAGATTTCATGAGATGAAATCTGGAGATTCCAACCTTTAGTCATTAACATGGATTGCGGGATGCACTTGTCTCAGCAACGCACCCACTAGCGCGATCTTTGTCGGATCAGACTTGAGACAGGAGAACATTTTACTTTAGAGATTAGCGATCGCAATGACGCTTCAAGAGGTATTCCTTGAACTCATTTACGATCTTGATGAAATGATTTGAGAAGTGTTATCGAATAATGTGGTTTCATCCATTTGATCTTTTAAATACCGTTGCTGTCACAACTAGTATGACTAGTTGCCCGTGGAAATTTGTGATGCGACCAACATGCTTCTGAGATGCATTAGTACTAAATTCTCGGCTTAAAGTGGTATCAGAGCCTTGATCAAAGGTCTTAGATACGATATAAAAATCTTATGCATAAGATGCATGTTTCAAAACATTTTTTGCTAAGATGAAAAGCCATTGTTTGTGCACTATTTGGATGAATTTTTTGAATCAAAAAATGTATTTATAATGTCTAAATATGCCCCCAAAATAGTATCCAAGTTTTGTCACCAAATTGCATGAATAAAGATTTGAATTGTTCCCACAATAAAATTATTTTTGCATGTATTCACAGATCTATAAGAAATTATTTTTCGCTTACTGTTTTCTAGTCATGAAACATGAAATAGATATCATAATTAAGTAGAGAATGACACCATCAAACTGCTCAAATTTATTTTGCAAGATTCTGACTCCCTTTGCTCTAGATATTCCATATATAGTGGCGATGGGTCGGATGATGATTAGATCATCAAGGCTTCTTACTTAATGTGTTTATCATTCAATCTAAATCAAGGAAATTTGGAATTTGTCATGATTAATTTATGCTTAATTGTTATGGAGATAATTGATTAAACATCAATCACCATTGAATTAACTTTCATGACAAAAAAATCCTAGTTAATCCTACAATAGTTGTAGGACAACTTTTACATGCAAAAGCAAGAACATGTTTGCTTGATATGACTAGAAATTTAGAATCCTTGAAAGTATTTTAAAGATGCCTAAATATCTGAGTGATTACTATATATTATAATGCTGGTCATCAAAATTGATCATTAAAACTGCTAGTACATTGATATTATTTTGTGTTGTTCTCAATCTAAATGGGGAAGGTGTCTAATCCGGGTATGCTTGCTTGGTTCCTTAATTAGCGTCTTGCATGTCAAGGAAATGCTCCCTCCCAGCATAACTCGAGTGTACTGGCTGGATCCATTATTGAGGAAAGAATAGTATGAGTAAGTCAAGTTTTACTCTGATTATTAAATACAAAGTAATACATAGTTGTGAGATTATATCTATATAGTAATATCAAGCAAACAATAATTATTTGTTGGTTGATTGATTGGATTGATAATTGATTTTATATGATTAACTTAATTAGATCCAATTAAAATAAACACTCTTTTATGAATCGAGATGTAATTCCCTTGAAAGAATTGATTATGTGAATATGAGTCACAATAATTAATTAAATTTGAATGGGATATGAAGGATCATATAAGTGAAATTCATGGTCTCCAGTCAAGGCGAAGGGTTTCATCACCATGGATTGTATGTTGTAGACACATATTCGAACTGATAGCTCCTACATACAAGTGCACATGGATCGGGCTCTTTGCTTCTCGAAAGAGTAAGGCCATTGTGTAGTGACCCCAATATCGGTTCCTCATATTATTGGGGCGATGTTGGATTGCACATAGAGAGTTCTATTCCTGTTGACGGTTGATTCAATTAACAACGAGTCAACATCACCTTAGGGTTGGTGGGCTTATCTGTTAAAGACCAAATTGAGAAATGCACGTTTGACTTGTAAGGCAGTATGAGTTCCTGCTTCTTTTTATTGGATTTGTTGTTTATCGTATAATTGGGATGTAAGAAAGGTAAGAAGGAGATTCCAGATCTTGCTTGAGATATAATGGTAAGTATGTCTTTTACTTTGAAAGTGAAAAAAGGAACATACTTTCAGAGTTGACAAGCAAGGAAACTTTGATAAAAACCTTAATCAAAGTAAAATATGTATTTATGCAAATTATCTTATTTCAGATAACCTACATTAAACTTACTCAAAACTATACTAAAAAATAACCAGTAAAATATCATCGATTGGATCCATGATTAAGATATTGTACTTGAAGTTGGACACATAATGTATGTGGTTGCAATGTGCAAGTTTCCCTCATAATAATGAGGAATGCCAATTAAATAGAGAACATGACAACTACCTTGGGTTTGTTTGTCTCTATAGTCTTATCTCTCATCGAATGTGCTTTGAAGTATCATGTCGATGATGATCGTAATCATCAAAAATCCTTATAACACCTAAGAAAATGTTTTGGCATACATATGTTCTCTCGACATGTAATCATGAATGACATTGTTCACTGCATTATGCAGAATGGTGGCTCGATAAGAGATGATGTACTCAAAATATTTGATTACCTACTTGAACCAAAGTCTTTAAGAGTTAAGATGGATGTAGATATGATGAGTGTCATCATTCTACTATCTATACTCTAGCCTTTCATGAAGCTTCATAATAATCATATTTGTATCAATTGAATGAAGCATCTATAAATGTTGAATACTCTTATATTGAAATCTTTCGAGTTCAAAATAAGAGATCCTTTATCTTAAGAAATGGTTGTTTATAGATGAAGGAAGCACATTGGAAGCATGGGTCTGGCCCAAGTGAGAAGGAAACTCTAAGTGTTGAAGTACTTCTATAATTTCCACAAATATGACATCCAAAGAGTTGGATGAATGCCAATACTTCAACAAGTTGATGTATAGAGGGTATCACTATAAAGAATATCTAGGATCCTTAGAGGACCCTGATAGTGCATCGGCATATTATACATCTACATATAATAACTTAAATTGACTTGCTTATTACATAAGATCAAATCCTAATAATTGTATCTCATTCTTCTAATAACACTTGCAATTGGTTGCATATGTTTTAGAACAATAAAATTTAATCTTAAGGTTTAGTAGTCATCGACATGGATGTTGATGCAACTGCTGCAACAATCTCCATTGGATAGACTGCAAATTTTCAGTGGGAGAGCCCTTAGTCTTAGAGAATGTCTCTATGACCTAGATATTAGAATACATTCATTGTTTAATTCTAAATGTTGGAAATAAACATGCATTCTGGAATAGACATAGCATAAAAGTTATGATGGATATATTTCAAATAGTAATCTAACATCTAGAGGTCTATACTAAATAGTAAAATTAATGAATGGTTCATTAACATTTCTAAATATTGAAAATTAAACCGTAGAGGATCAAAAGGAGGATAAATATCAGTTGATAATGATCTGACATCAAGTCTTATACATATGTCTAGTGATAAGAACAATAGACTAGTAAGATATTGAACTTTAAATTGTTTGAAGGTTCAAAACATACATGCTTATGAATAGAGATTCAAAGTAAAATGTTTGTTACACCCTTCTCTAAGAATGATGTAAGATGCATCGGTATTCAAGTTCTCATACATATTGATGTATGTGGATCATCTATATCATAATAAATATTAATTATATGTGATATCTATTGATGATTGTTGTGATATGAGATTTCTTCCTTTCACATTTGAAATCTTTGAAATGTTCAAAGATTTCAGAATTTTGATTGAGAACCAAAGTTAGAAGGAAGACGAAATGAATTTTATCAAACCAAGGTATCAAGTACCTATTAGATAAATTTATGGAATACCTCATGTAGAAAGGAATATCATTCCTATATCACTCCTCCTAATACACCTAAACTAAATAAAGTTGTAGGGAGATACAATTGGATCATATCTGACATGATTTGATCATTGATGGCTCCCTAGGTCAATATAGTGGACGACCACAATATTGATAGAGTGAAAGGGACTACTTGGGCGTGTATGGAAATAGAGAGAGAGAGAGAGAGAGAGAGAGATTTATTGCTCTTGAAGTTATAGTAGAAAAGACTAGCGTATATACTAAATTGCATCTCCATGGAGCACACTCCATGTGCACACAAAATCAATGATGTAGATTAATTTGTACTTTCAAATCAATGACCTTGATTTTGTTGCATAGATTTACAATAAACAAATAATTCATTCAACTAAATTAAATATATTAAATATTCATCAATACATTTTATTATGAATTAAATAAATTAACGTGTAAATAAATGGAAAGAGTTCAAACCTTCTTTCTCACATAGAATGGACAACCACATTGAAATAGGACTTATGATGGGCGTCCACCCTGTAAATAGGAAGGTGGATTTCTTTTTCTAGTTATGTGAGATCTCATATCTCACCAAATATTCCACACGCGCAACACCTTCTGTTGCATAATTATTCAACAAAATAATTCCAAATGATTTTGTGATAATTTCAATCATACCAACGATAATAATGAATCATATTCATTCTTCCAATATTAATTATAAATTGCTTTTATAATTAAGTGTTCAATGTTAATCCAATTCACATCAACATTTAATTCGTAAATAATATTTGCAATTAAATTTCTCCAATATATTATAAATTACATTTATAATATTTATAAATATTGTGGATAGTGATATCCACATTAATCCTATCCTTGATAATTAAAGAATATATAATTATCTTTGTTGACTATTCTAACATGTCCAAATAACAAGAATAATATTCATATTATTCATGATAACTAAATCACAATTAATCATCATATTCCCAATCCACAGATACATTTTAACAATGAAATTATTCTTGAACTTTGTCAAGAATAACATGCTTTCACCGTGGATACTTGGAGATAAGGACAGGACAACTATACATTCCATGTATAGTGACTTGGATATTGAGATCAGATCTCAAATACATATACTAGGGGCCTCTCAAAGAAAATTGATTAAATTAAACTGTAAGTCTAATCTTCTTATCCAAATCATATATAGATCAATGTACAAAAATTGGACTAAGATTAAATTACTAATCCACTAAGAGGAGTCACTAATATCCAAACATGTCTCGTCACTCCCTCAGAATGGAAGTGTCATGGTTATATAATCATTTACGATCACATCACCCTCGACTATTCCTAATACATGTGCATCCTGCATACTAGAAGACTGATGAATCTCCATTTCATCACCTTTATTCTATCATTTTGGCCTTAAAAATCCTAGCTAATATATGCAAATAACATTAATTTGCGTAGAATAACATTCATTATTCAATGTATTTATTGTGTAAATAAAACACTTTGTTTAATGCCAAATTAACAGAATAATATTGAATTTATATTATGACCTTAAACCCTGAGACCTAGGTATATTGATAACTAGGTTGACAAGGAATAAAGTAGGGGGAGATAAGGGCCAATAAGACAATAAAAATCCCTTGTATTCATATATTATTTATTCATTTTTGGAACCTATTTTATTTTCTACTTTTTATGTCCCAAATAAAGAAACTTTTAATGTGAAAGTAATAGATAATAAAATATAGAAAAATACAAAGTAGAGTTCATACAAAAATAATACACAATGTTCGTTTTATACACAAAATAAAAAGCCAAAACCCAAACTTCGCAGACCCATATTATTCCAAAGAAAAACTCAAAATGTATTAAAATCACCCTATAATTTTATATAACTTTTAATAAGATATTTAATGATGGTGGAGTCATATTTTTAAGAGTTAAGTTGTGGAAGTTATGTTTTGGACCCCTATTGTACAACATACTGGAATAAAATATTCAATTTATTTAATCTTAATTGTTTTATAATTTTATATTTTTATAATTTTGTAAATATTTCCTATAACTCATGTACATATTAGACCAACAATAAAATCACCAATAAAACAATAAAAATAAATATATAAAATATATAGCTAAAATACCTATGCTAATACTTGTAAATAAATAAATGGGAAATATATTCTTTAATTATTTTATTCATCTATATTTTTAGACTCTTGTAAATATTATTTATCTTTTATTAAAAATACTACACTAAAATAGAACAAAAGAAAATACATTAAAAAATAAAATAGAATACAAAATACATAGACGAAATACTTGTGTTTATACCACCATAATCTATATCTATATTTATTTAAGTATATAGTTATATCATAAAAATATAATAAAATATATGTATATATATCTAAAAATAAGTTATAAATATATAAAATAATAGAATAAAATAATAAAATAAAATATACAAAATAAAATAAAAAAGCCAAAAACATCGATGAATATACCTATAAATTTACCCCCAAAAATTAACTACTAATAGATAACATAAAAAATAGATAAAAACCAAAATAAAATACTACATAAAATAATAAACATTTTTTTATAATAAAGAATATAAAATTATTTACTATATTTAATAAATTAATTTCGATTATTTTGGACTGTTTTATCTTGTAGCGGCCGACATGGTCCAATCACGTTGCTTCCTACGTTGACCTTGGGTCAACTGCCTCCAAGGCTTTGCTGCTCATCAGAACTATCAAGTACCCCATTTTCAAGCCTTTTTCCCGCTCGATCTATCAATCAAACACCCTCTATTCCATGATAAGAAATCAACACTGATCCTACATGATTCACGTCAGCCTTTTTGATTTTGTGTACATAGTCTAGATTCTTTCAAAAAAAAGCTGTCAATAAGGGAGCCCAACCTTCTTTATAAATAACCACTTTCATTTTCCTCCTCTTATCTGGTCACTATTTCGAGTCTTAGAGCCTTGCATCTTCATCTAGGGAGAATCCTCATGACAGGAGGAGTTCGCCTGCAGTCTGGATCAGCTTTAGGAGGAGGGTGGTGCACCCACGACAACCGTCCCAACCACCCTGCTCTCTGAGCTCCCTCTCAGGTATAAGAGCTGACCTTATTGCTTTCAAGGTAGTTTTAATTCCTGTCCTTTAATTTTTAGTCTTTAGTTTAGCATTTTAATCAGTATGTAGAGTAGATCATCCAAATTATCTCGCCGAAGCTTTCGAGCTCCGACCTAGTTTCGTTCTGATCCGAGCTACCCCCGATGCTCTCATCACATCCGTCATCTTGCCCAGCCGCTTCTTCATGTCCTAGGCATCTCATTTAACCCAGATCCACCATGGATCTGGAGATCAGATCTTCTCCACCATCACATCACCTGAGATCTCTACTTGTACCCGCCTACGCCCCATTCATCTCGCTATAGGGTCGATGTAGTTTGCCCTTGACCCTTTAACATTTTTTTGCAGGTACCTAGCACAAAATAACCACTGGATGCGAATTTGAGTTTGACCGGAGATACCTGAAGCCCCTCCTCAACCTCGACACCATAGGAGATCTGTAGTGCTCATCCGGCCGTTCTGAATTATAACTAATAAAGGGACCCTCCAGGAAGGTTTTGGGATGCACCCTAGAAAAAAAGACCACCAGAGAAGGACGATCAACCACGGAGAAGCTCACCTCAGCGGTGCTTCATCCTTGTTCATTCACCACATCTCTTTGTCGTTGGATAAAGAACGGGTGTTCAGATCAAGCAGGCACTGTTGGATTAACCCCGCTCCAGAGCGTCAGATCTGTGGGGTGATCTAATCTCCCACCGTCCATCGCCGAAGCATCATCGTCTCTCCTCGTCATGACATGTATATAAGTGGAAGGGAGTCAGTCATTCGATCGCGACTAATAAGGGGTAATTTGCATACTTAGCCCCAACTATTTTATATTTATTAATTAATCCTGTAAATAATATATTCGGTTGTAAATAAAATAGATAAAATTGCATGAAGACCCCCATTCTTATGTCTTATTACATTCAGGTCCAGGCTAGGTCACCTAGTGTGTCACCCCACGCGAGGTGGCCATTTTGCAGGTAGACCCCTGCTATTTTTTGTATTTATTTTAGGTCCAATAAATTCTCAAGTACGTTGTATATTTTGGAAAAATTACAAAGAGGCCCGTAGATTTTATTTTATTTACATATATGCCCCTACTAGCAATTTTTATTTTTGCATGCTTGTTGGATTTTTTAAATAGCTATTGTACTGCAAAAATCATGAAAATATAGGTCTAAGTTCCTGATTGCTTGTAGTTTTCAATTCACAATTTTGGACCTTTTTGATATTTAATAAAAATCGTTTATTGCGTAAACAATGTATGTCTACATTATAAAATACCAAAAAATATAAAAATGTTTTTGAAAAATCCCCAAAAAATATATTTTACTTTTTTACATTTTTAGCTTTCAAACTAAAAATCACTAAAAATATAAAAATCTCTTAATAATCGAATATCCCTAAAACTTGATAAAAATATATAAAATTCCAAAAAACATCAAAAATATATTTTTCTTTTTTTTTTAATTTTCTCTATATTATATCTACGTATTAAAAATGATTTCGAAAGTTTTGGATTCAAGTTTCTATTTTTATTTCCATTTCAATCTCAACATATTATTTTATCCTAGTTTTAAGCTATTTTTGACCTTAAAAATATATAAAAATTAGCAAAATTCACTAAAAAATAATAAAATAGTAAAAAATATTTTAAAACCCAAAAATATTTATTTCTATAATTTTTGGATATTTTTAGTTATGTTTATACCAATATTATCCATTATTATATATATATATATATTCTATTATATATGTATTTCTATTCTATTTTATATTACTTATTCTTTAAGAAAAAATGAAATACAAAATATAGAAATAAAAAATAAATATATAAATATAAAATTTATAAAAAATACAAAAATATAAAATAAAAAATATAAAAGAATTATAAAAAATTTAAAAACCCACAATAAATAAATAAATAAATTAACAATGCATGTACCTATAGTCTCTTACATTTGGATATAGTTAAATTAATAAATCTTAGTTATTTAGATTGAAACCGTGTACTGAGAGAGGTCGTATACAACGCTTGCAGGACTCGTTGTTGCAGGAACCGATCAACATTTATGACCGGACCTTGATCTCATTTTTCAATACTTAAGAAATGGTTCATCACGATTAATAGCAACTATTCTTTAGGGTGATTTTTTTGATTGCACACCACCATGTATATAGGTTTAAAAATTCTGTTTTGCATACCTTATGTCGAGAGCTGGGAAGCATTGCAAGTAGTCTAACTCAGCATGCATCATTAGATTCAATGATGAGATTTCCATCATCGAATCGACTTGCACGACTTTTTCTCTATCTCCCTCTGATTTTGACCACATAGAACTTAAATGAAAATTTGCAAAAATGTTAGGCACTTGTATGCTAAAAGATCCAAAAAAGTGAAAACACTAAAATTAAAATGAGGGACTACTAAATAAACTTTGACCTTAATTAAAATTCGTAATGAACTTTCATTGTGTCGGGTTCATAAAGCCCTCATTGTTTTCAGGTACCTTAGGAGCGGACCAGAATCCCTCCCATGAGTGAGGCATGACCCGCTAAGGATTAGAGCCAAAAACCCCGTATATAAATGCATTGCGTATCGCATGCATTTCTGAATTAATGGCGCTTCTATCGTATGTGATCGAGTATGGCCTTGTCAGCGATGGTGTGCCCGCCTTGTGTTCAACATTGACATGGTTTGAAGTAGCAAGCTTAGGCCATGCCCTCATGGGTGTGTTTGGCTCATCGGTTTGCGTCCGAGTTGGTTCTTGCACACTCACGGGTGATTCCGTTGTAAGTGAGGACCGTAGTAGAGATTTCTCCTATCAGCTTCCTCTCTCTATTTCTTTGGCTGAGTAGGGATCCAGGAAGGGTTACAAGGACCTTAGAAAGTGCAGACTATAGGTTACAAAGGAGGAGGACAAGTAAGCGATACTTTTCTAGTAGTACTCTCTCTTTTATAGGGTTAGCATGCTAAGGACTTGTTAAAAGATATGCTTGAAAGAACAACTCTAAAAATGAAAAGATAATAAATAGTCGATCCTTCATGGATTCACATGGCATGAGTTGGTGAACCCAATTCTGCATTGTGTTTGTATGGATCTAGATTAAGGTTTGAAGATCAAGTCCTGCATAGTTGTGCAAATGTTGTCATGTGTGTCTTCCTTTTTGACCCCACTTAGTTCGAGCCTTTCTACTATTTTACACTGCATTTTATTCCTCATTGACCATCGTATCTTTCCTCTAGCATCAATTTCCTTTTTGCTTCACGATGATGATCCATGGATGGTTCGGACTCCGTCGATGCCCACATAGATTCCATAGACTCGACATTGTCAATAATTCAAGACGATTCCTAAGAACTCGGTCTGGACTTCGTAGACCGATCTCCAAACTCCTCATTTTCTTTTCTTTGCCCACTTTATAAATTGGGATCACTTTTGCCCCACATTCGTCGTTGTGAATGAGAGTTGATTTCAGTCTACATCTTTTCCATTCACAACACTATGGATTTCCCCTAGTTCCATATTCATATTAGCATTTGGGATTCAATTTCAAGTGGTCTGATTGGGAATTTTTTAAAATCAGATAAAAGCTGACCCCAGTCCTGGATCCCAACATAGAATTAATCTCTTTGAACTTCGACCTAGAAATGGCTCCTCAAGGAAAGGTCAAAGGACAACAACCACCTTCCCAACCTGAGCAGGGATATATTCTAGACCAAAACCAGGTGAGTGCTTAGTTGCTGGCTTCCATAGAAGCCATACAACTGGTGATGACCACGCAAGCCCCAGCACAGACTGTGTTTCAGGATATGCTAAACGATATGAGGAATATACCAACTAGAGGAGGAGACAGAACAACAGTAGCAACTGGAGAAGGAGAAAGAATAATAGCAGGAAGAGGGGACGAACCCCATGATGACCGAGATGAAGAAGAACCGGACCAAGGGAGGTAGAAACCCACACTAGAGAGACATATAATCCTGGAGACAACGTGATGACCGAGTCGATCATCATTCCACCGATGCATGCTTACTTTGATCTAAAGCCTCAGTTCATGGCCCTTCTACCATCATTTCATGGGAACACTAGCGAGGAGCCTTACATTCACCTGTAGCATTTCTCATGCATCTGCCAAACCACACACTACCCCAATGTTCCTTTGTACGTAAAAACGT